>CM068955.1:143830781-143849815 GCA_035128595.1 Eptatretus atami | reverse complement strand
GCCTCCCATTCTCCACTTCCTAACCATGATTAACTGCACTGTTTGAACTCGTTATCTGCATAAAAGACAGCTGTCCACACTCAATCAATCAGATCCAACCTCTCCACAATGGGCAGACAGAGAGCTGTCTAAGGACATCAGGGACAAATTGTAGACTTGCACAAGGCGGGATGGCTACAGGACAATAGGCAAGCAGCTTGGTGAGAAGGCAACAACTTGGCGCAATATTAAAGTAGAAAGAAGTTCAAAGTAACAGTCATTCTCCCTCGGTCTGGGCTCCATGCAAGATCTCACCTCGTGGAGCCTCAATGATCATGAGAAAGGTGAGGGACAGCGCCAGAACTACACGGCAGACCCTGGTCAATGAGCCTGAGAGAGCTGGACCACAGTATCAAGAAAACCATAAGTAACACTACGCCGTCATGGATTAAAATCTGCAGCGCACGCAAGGTCCTCTGCTCAAGCCAGCGCATGTCCAGGCCCGTCTGAGTTTGCCAATGACCATCTGGATGATCCAGAGGAGGAAGGGAGAAGGTCATGTGGTCTTGATGAGACCAAAATAGAGCTTTTTGGTTTATAACGCCACTCGCCGTTTTAGGAAGGAAGGAAGGATGATACAACCCAAGAACACCATCCCAACGTAGCATGGAGGTGGAACATCATTCTTTGGGATGCTTTTCTGCAAAGGGACGGACGACTGCACCGCGTATGAGGGAGGATGGATGGGGCCATGTATCGCGGCATCTTGCCAACAACCTCCTTCCCTCAACAAGAGCATTGAAGCGGGCGTGGCTGGGTCTTCAGCCATACAACACCCGAAACACACAGCCAGGGCAACAAGGAGTGGCTCCGTAAGAAGCATCTCAAGGTCCTGGAGTGGCCTAGCAGTCTCCAGACCTGAACCCAATAGAAAATCTTTGGAGGGAGCTGAAGTCTGTGTTGCCAGCGACAGCCCCGAAACCTGAAGGATTGGAGAAGATCTGTATGGAGGAGTGGCCAAAATCCCTGCTGCAGTCTGGTTGCAAACCTGTGTAAGAAACTACAGGAAACGTCTGATCTCGTAATGCAAACAAAGGTTTCTGTACCAAATATTAAGTTCTGTTTTCTGATGTATCATAATACTTATTTCATGCAATAAATGCAAATAATTTTAAAAATATACAATGATTTTCAGGATTTTTTTTAGATTCCGTCTTTCACAGTTGAAGTGTACCTATGATAAAAATTACAGACCTCTACGTGCTTGTAAGTGGGAAACCTGCAAATCGGCAGTGTATCAAATTCTTGTTCTCCCCACTGTATGTTGACAATTTCAATTTAAGCAAATGTGGATAAACAACCATATGCACAGAAAATCTCAGAAATCGCAAATAATCAAAGGGCAATACTTCAATGCATGAAATATTAACACCTGGTGAAACAAAAATAGTGTTTGCCTGTTCATTTATTTCACGATATTTAGAGATAATATAGCATAATTACCCGCGCACTCGAGCAAAAAGTGGGGTTAAGCAATTGTTCATGCCGTCATCCACAAACGTCGAGTTTATGATCAGGAACAACTTACTTCAATTGAAAGTTACATTTGAACAGACCTTAGTTTAGCAGTACTTTGGCTCGAGAATCATCCTGATTGCACGTGCGCAGAAGGAGCGAGATAATATTTTTACTTGCATGCATGCGCCTGGCAGTCAACACAATTGAAAAATCATTCCAAATAGGAAACTTACTGTTTTTAAGGATGCCATAAAGGATACCACACACAGCACGAAGAATAATGTAACATGTTGAATAGTGTAAAATAATAGATTGCATCAACGCCGGTAAATCCCGGAATGTTTTATTTATCTGACCTTTACAACTTTGCTTATTTAAATCTTAAATCAAATTATATACTTGAAAACTGGAAACACAGTTTAGCAGTACTTGACATGTTACTGGTGGTGTACAAGACTGCTTCAACAGCACTAAACTTCCGAATTTTTTTATTTAGCGATCTTTAAAAATCATTATTTAATTAATGATGTATATACTTGAACGCCACATGGGGTTATGTGTTCTATGAACTCTCTAGTTTAACATGTAATTAAGACAAGCGAATGAGGGGGGGGAGGTGAGACTGGATAGGAAGATGAGAATGCGCAGCGAAGAACGACAAAAGCTACCGAGCCAGTAAAATCCAAGTGTGTTTCTAATCTGAATATATTTTTGACAATTGACAATTGACAAAAAAAAAAACAAGGATATTTTCTTACCTTGAGATCATTACAGTCCATTAAAAAGTAACAAAAGCTAAGTGAGGTACTATATTGATCAAAGCGAAGAAAAAATATGAATCAACTTGAAAAATAAATATCAAAGCTAAATGCATAGAGTAACAACCTATTGCAAACCTGTCAGATTATGAAGATTGGAACAACTATTCATGTGATAAACAGAAACTTTTGCATTTTTACATCTCAAGTGTGTAAAACTCGTAAAATGTAGGAAAAAAATTCCTCGGTTTGTTTATAGAATCCAAAATTGTGAAAACGCCTTCAAAATCAGTGTAAACTAGTGTAATAATGGAGGTTACAACATTTATACAGCATTCAATCTACTCTTTAAACAAAATTTGTAGCAAATATATGTTTTTTTAAACATGCAACACAAACATTATATCATGAAAATTAACAGCAAAATATGGATAGGATGTTCTTGAGAAACCTTACTGGAAGTGCATCTCTATCGTGTCTCTCTCTGGTCACAGTAGAGTCGTTCCAAACCCTCCTGAGCAGCTCTGTAGCGCTTCCCAGAGGTTCGTACAGTGGGTGTTGGGTACCCGCGCCCAGCTGCCAGGTGTATGGCAGAGTAGTGTGATGACGAGGACACCTACCCGAGAGGTCGCACTCGGCTGCAAGGAACTCGGCGCAGATGTCTATGCCATCGGCCACATGCGTGTGGCGTTGAGCCAGCTACCGGGGTGTGGCGAGAATAAGAGGACAAAGTGAAAGCCGCTGAAGTGAGCGATCTCTCTCTTATGGGCTACAGGACAATAGGCAAGCAGCTTGGTGAGAAGGCAACAACTGTTGGCGCAATTATTAGAAAGTAGAAGAAGTTCAAAGTAACAGTCATTCTCCCTCGGTCTGGGGCTCCATGCAAGATCTCACCTCGTGGAGCCTCAATGATCATGAGAAAAGCGTGGAGGGATCAGCCCAGAACTACACGGCAGGACCTGGTCAATGACCTGAAGAGAGCTGGACCACAGTATCAAAGAAAACCAAAAGTAACCACTACGCCGTCATGGATTAAAATCTGCAGCGCACGCAAGGTCCTCTGCCAAGCCAGCGCATGTCCAGGCCCGTCTGAAGTTTGCCAATGACCATCTGGATGATCCAGAGGAGGAATGGAGAGGTCATGTGGTCTGATGAGACCAAAATAGAGCTTTTTGGTTTAAACGCCACTCGCCGTGTTTAGAGGAAGAAGAAGGATGAGTACAACCAAGAACACCACCCAACCGTGATGCATGGAGGTGGAAACATCATTCTTTGGGGATGCTTTTCTGCAAAGGGGACAGGACGACTGCACCGTATTGAGGGGAGGATGGATGGGGCCATGTATCGCGAGATCTTGGCCAACAACCTCCTTCCCTCAACAAGAGCATTGAAGACGGGGCGTGGCTGGGTCTTCCAGCATGACAACGACCCGAAACACACAGCCAGGGCAACTAAGGAGTGGCTCCGTAAGAAGCATCTCAAGGTCCTGGAGTGCCTAGCCAGTCTCCAGACCTGAACCCAATAGAAAACTTTGGAGGGAGCTGAAAGTCTGTGTTGCCAGCGACAGCCCCGAAACCTGAAGGATCTGGAGAAGATCTGTATGGAGGAGTGGGCCAAAATCCCTGCTGCAGTCTGTGCAAACCTGGTTAAGAACTACAGGAAACGTCTGATCTCTGTAATTGCAAACAAAGGTTTCTGTACCAAATATTAAGTTCTGTTTTTCTGATGTATCAAATACTTATTTCATGCATAAAATGCAAATAAATCTTTAAAAATCATACAATGTGATTTTCAAGGATTTTTGTTTTAGATTCCGTCTTTCACAGTTGAAGTGTACCTATGATAAAAATTACAGACCTCTACGTGCTTTGTAAGTGGGAAAACCTGCAAAATCGGCAGTGTATCAAATTCTTGTTCTCCCCACTGTATGTTGACAATTTCAATTTAAGCAAAATGTGGATAAACAACCATATGCACAGAAAAATCTCAGGAAATCGCAAATAATCAAAGGGCAATACTTCAATGCATGAAATATTAACACCTGGTGAAACAGAAAATAGTGTTTGCCTGTTCATTTATTTCACGATATTAAGAATAATATAGCATAATTACCCTGCGCACTCGAAGCAAAAAGTGGGGTTAAGCAATTGTTTCATGCCCGTCCATCCACAAACGTCAGTTTATGATCAAGGAACAACTTAACTTCAATTGAAAGTTACATTTTGAACAGAACCTGTAGTTTAGCAGTACTTTGGCTCGGAAATCATCCTGATTGCACGTGCGCAGAGAGGAGCGAGATAATATTTTTACTCTGCATGCCTGCCTGGCAGTCAAACAAAATTGAAAAATCATTCCAAATAGGAAACTTACTGTTTTTAAGGATGCCATAAAGGATACCAACAACAGGCACGAAGAAGTAATGTAACATGTTGAATAGTGTAAAATAATAGATTGCATCAACGGCGGTAAATCCCGGAATTGTTTTATTTATCTGACCCTTTACAATCTTTGCTTTATTTAAATCTTAAATCAAATTATATACTTGAAAACTGGAGAACACAGTTTAGCAGTACTTGGACATGTTAAATGGTGGTGTACAAGACTGCTTCAACAGCACTAAACTTCCGGAATTTTTTTATTTAGCGATCTTTAAAAATCATTATTTAATTAAATTGAAGTATATACTTGAACGCCACATGGGGTTATGTGTTCTATGAACTCTCTAGTTTAACATGTAATTAAGACAAGCCAATGAAAGGGGGGGGGAGGGGTGAGACTGGATAAGGAAGATGAGAATGACGCAGCGAGAACGACAAAAGCTACCGAGCCAGTAAAATCCAAGTGTGTTTCTAATCTGAATATATTTTTTGACAATTGACAATTGACAAAAATAAAAAAAACAAGGAATATTTTCTTTACCTTTGAGATCACATTACAGTTCCCATTAAAAAGTAACAAAAGCTAAGTGAGGTACTACATTTGATCAAAGCGAAAGAAGAAAATAATGAAATCAACTTGAAAAATAAATAATTCAAAGCTAAATGCATAGAGTAACAACCTATGGCAAACCTGTCAGATTATGAAGAATTGGAACAAACTATTGCTATGTGATAAAACAGAAACTTTTGCATTTTTACATCGTCAAGTGTGTAAAACTCGTAAAATGTAGGAAAAAAATTCCTCGGTTTGTTTATAGAATCCAAAATTGTGAAACGCCTTCAAAAATCAGTGTAAACTTAGTGTAATAAGTGGAGGTTACAACATTATAACAGCATTCAATCTACTCTTAAAAACAAAATTTGTAGCAAATATATGTTTGTTTTAAACATGCAAACACAAAATTATATCATGAAAAATGTAACAGCAAAATATGGATAGGATGTTCTGAGAAACCTTACTGGAAGTGCATCTCTATCGTGTCTCTCTCTGGGTCACAGTAGAGTCGTTCCAAACCCTCCTGAGCAGCCTCTGGTAGGCTTTCCCAGAGGTTGGTACCAGTGGGTGTTGGTACCCGGCGCCGCAGCTGCCAGTGGTATGGCAGAGTAGTGTGATGACGAGGACACTCACCCCAGAGGTCGCACTCGGCTGCAAGGAACTCGGCGCAGATGTCTATGCCATCGGCCACATGCGTGTGGCGTTGAGCCAGCTACCGGGGTGTGGGCGAGAATAAGAGAGACAAAGTGAAAGCAGCTGAAGTGAGGCTGCTTTCACCAAAAAGTAACTATAACCCTCTCATCATTCTATGTAACCAAAACAACTACGAAGAAATTGGCAAGTAGAAAAGACTTTAGGAGATAAATCCTAAAGAATAATGTACCCTGTTTTTGGATACTGCCAAGGTATCTCTTCAAAGGAAAGAAAGTAGCATAGAAGCAAAGATCATCTTCTTTAAGGTAAGCTGTTAGTCACTCTCTCATCTATGAAAATGCATTTACAGGTGAGCAAGTAGGAGTGGCACTAAAAACTCTGTACGATGGTTAAACTAACAACTGGAAGGGAAATTCATTATTATGATTAAAAAATTTTTTTTTAAACATTTACACAGTTGCTAATCCTGGCAAACGGCAACATCATGATATTCAACACAAAGTTCAACGTGCCATTCAGCAAGCTTCCATGAAAATATGACAACTGTAATGACCATCATCTGCTCAATGGTGCCACTTGCATTAACCATTGACCAATGGAGCAAACGACCATTGAAATCATTATTCCAAGCGAGTAGAGGCAAAATATTGCAATTTATACAAATCGGATTCTCCTGTTTAGTGTTCCTATCCAAAGCACATGGCACTTGATGCTGGGAACCCAGATTCAAAACTCTAACAAACTGTGCTGATTTGTCCATTTGTCTACAAATACCTTTACAATTCATGTTAAACGTTGAAAGATGCCGCATAAAATGTTCTTTCCTGCATGACGAGCTCAAAACAAAAATTACGTAAGCCTCAACACTGAGGCTACAATTTTGATAAAACCTCCCAAAAACCTACTGACATCACATGTTTACTGCAAGGAATTATGGGATACAGCCATGATCAGTTTATTTCGATATGGCCGATATTCGACTCGTTTTAAAGGACAGATATCAATGGAGCTATTTTGCAATATTTGCAGTTTGCTGACAACCAGCTGGATGATCTGCGAAAATGGTTGCAAGCAAAAAAGATTCCCAATTTGGCTGCTTCCCTTCCCAACCTTCGGTAAGTTCTTAAAAAGTAAATGTTGTCAATTTCCAAGATCTTAGGAAAATAGTAATATGGTTATCAAAAGTCATCACAGTGCAATGACAACAGGTTAACATCCTCATCAATATATTTGACATCTAGTAATATTTCTCAAAGCAATATAAACGAACTAGGTTGATGGTGTACCATTGCAAGTCCTCATGCTTCCCACCAAAAACAAAGTGGAAAGATGGCAAAAAGTTCCACCAGAAATGACCCAAGAGCAAATTTTGAGTTTAACTCTTTTTTTCCCCCCCATTTTGACCCCAAGTCCCCATCCCCTGGGTCATGAACCAGGGTTCAAATTAAAAAATAAAAAAGAAGAAGAAGAAGAAAAAAAAACCTTACGCATTTCATCGGTCCCCCAATGTTGTTTGCATATATACAAACTTTCATTCGGAAAAAAAGTGTTAAACTGTGCAGTAATTGCATTTTTTCGTATTTGACCTTTTCACCCCACCCAACCGGGGGTTGGGCCAAAATGAGACTGCTCTTGCACCTTCGTGCCATGTCGTGATCATTACTACCAAGTTTGGTGAATTTCTGAACAACCGTTTGAGATAGCATGACACATGGACAGACAGACAGACAGACAGACGGAGCAGATTACAATACCCCCATTTAAAATTCTTTTTGAAGTGTGGGGATAAACATATGAAAGACACAGAAGGAGCACAGAAACAACCATCACCACCACAGTAACAACAACAACGTGGTATAAAAGATCCTATTTTTGGGTGTTTCACTTCATTTTACATCCTCATTGAGATTCACAGATAGCCATGTAATATGTTTGTGAAGTAAAACATGCTGTATTTTGATTAAACCCGTGACCTAAGCAAAGGGTACGCACGCCAAGCGGCATTAACAAGTTTATAGAATATTAACTTTTACCAGGAATTGAAGTCTATAGTACAGTTTTTCTCAACATAAACAATGCATGACATTGAGGGTTGGGTTTCAGCCACCTGCCACAAACGAAACCACACATCGCCCCATCATGCAAGTTTACTGCTCGTTCATTTTCGAATGATAGACAATTTGTGATCTATATATAACACATGAAGGCGTCAAGAAAGGGGGTGGTACATCCTAATAGAGCTAAAGGCTTCTTCCCCGATGGACCTCACACCCCACTGACCCCCTGCACCCCATCCCAGTCGGACGCTGGATGTCGTCCTAAGGTGCAACCACTTCGATTTCCCGTTGCCGTCGTCCTCGGTGAATGCTAAGAACGCCAACTTTCTCTTCTATATCTTCCTTTTCTTTTTCAATATAATAAGCTTTCTTATCAATATATAAAAAAAGGATTTCGTTTTATTACTACTGTATATGTTGTGATAATATATGCTAAGGTGTCGAGGGGTGGGGGTTGATCCTTACGGAGCTAAAGGCTTTTTCTCAAAACGATCCCCACCCACGCTGACCCCCCCCCCACCCGCAGTCCTCAGCTTTAGATGCCAGATGTCGTCCCATAGTGCAAAGCACTCTTCAATTTTCCCGTCGCAGTCGTTGGCGGCGTCCGCATCGCAAAGATCGCCAACTTTGCTTCTCCTGGGGGAAGGAGTGCCACTGCTCACATCACCCACACTGGGCAGGCTGTTTGCATCACAGTCTTCATGCCCTGTTAGTGAGCTGAGCAACAGTGTACATGTCGGCACGAACTTTGCTTCTCCGGGGGGAGGGTGTCCGATCTCATCTTCTCTTCTTCTTTGTATATAATCATACACTAAGGCTTTTCTGTCACAGTATTTTTACCACAGGCTTCTGCTAGTAGAATAATAAAGACATAATGGAATGATCTACCACAGTGGATATAGCTCGATATATGCTTGCAATCATTGTTTCTTGTACGATTCCTCAAAAGAATACCGCGTGTGCATTGTCTGCGACAAAAATCGCAATTCTAAAAATGAGTAACGAATGTGGTTGTATAAAGACTGCTATTTATTTACTCAAGGGCCGACTGATCATTCATTACGGAGGGTGGCCACGGGAGTTGGTCAACATCTACATATCAAGTATACAACTAAAAAAAATAACATAAAATATAAAAACAGGAAGAGAAAAAAGGGAAGGGAAAGGATAGGGAGATGAAAGGGGAAAGGAATTTGAATGAAAAAAAGAATAAACCAATGTCACCCTTAGGGTGACCCGTATCTTGCCAAAAGGTGACCACGGTGCGACCTTTTTAAGTTCACACTGAGGTGAACAGAGCTGCTATCCCACCAGGAGCGACTCCTTGAGGAATATCTGCCTACGAGAGATTCCGATGAGAATCGTTCTACAGAGTAACCATGAAAAATATGCGTTTGCCTCATAACGTCACCAAATGACGTCATAATGTCTCAAGCTTGATATATCTAGAAAGCACTCATCGAGGTGTTCAATTTGAGGTACTACACGATATGGTCCTAAAACTTGAAAATTTGACCTTGGGGTCAAATATGTTGACCTTAGGCTAACCATGAAGGTCAAGGCCAATCGCCACAAAAATTAATCAGCTGAGTGCCAGACCATGAACTATATTCCCATGAAGTTTGAAGACGATCCGATCAAAATTACTCAAAAAATAAGGGTTTCGTCGACTCCCCTGATTTGCGACAAAGTGACCTTGACCTTTGACCTTGACCTTCAAAATTTTATGCGCTGAAAGGGACCTCTATAGGCCTCTGATATGCGAAGTTACAAAAATTTCCAATGAAAACTGTGCTCTGCAGAGTGATTTATACGTGATTACAGACAAAAAAAAACAACAAACAAACAAAATAAACAATGTCACCCGTAGGGTGATCCGTATCTTGCCAAAAGGTGACCACGTGTGACTTCTTTAAGGTCACACTGAGGTGAACAGAGCTGCTATCCACCAGGAGCGACTCCTTGAGGAATATCTGCCTACGAGAGATTCCGATGAGAATCGTTCTACAAAGAGTAACCATGAAAAAATATGCGTTTGCCTCATAACGTCACCAATCACGTCATAATGTCTCAAGCTGATATATCTAGAAAGCACTCATCGAGGTGTTCATTTGAGTACTACACGATATGGTTCCTAAAACTTGAAAATTTGACCTTGGGTCAAATGTTTGACCTTAGGCGTTAACCATGAAGGTCAAGGCCAATCGCAACCAAAAATAATCAGCTGAATGCCAGACCATGAACTATATTCCCATGAAGTTTGAAGACGATCCGATCAAAATTACTCAAAAATAAGGGTTTCGTCGACTCCCTTGATTTGCAACAAAGTGACCTTGACCTTTGACCTTGACCTTCAAAATTTATATGCGCTGAAAGGGACCTCTATAGCCTCTGATATGCGAAGTTACAAAAATTTCCAATGAAAACTGTGCTCTGCAGAGTGATTTATACGTGATTACAGATTAAAAAAAAAAAAACAACAACAAAAAAAACACATGAAGGTCAAGGCCAATCGCCACCAAAATTAATCAGCTGAATGCCAGACCATGATCTATATTCCATGAAGTTTGAAGACGATCCGATCAAAATTACTCAAAAATGAGGGTTTTGTCGATTACCCTGTTTGCGAAAAAGTGACCTTGACCTTTGACCTTCAAAATTTTATGGCCTGAAAGGGACTCCATAGGCCTCTGATATGCGAATTACAAAAATTTCCAATGCAAACTGTGGTCTGCAGAATTTTTTTTTCGTGATTACAGACAAACAAACAAACAAACAAACAAAAAAATTTAAAAAAACAAACAAAAAAAAACATACAGACTGACTAACATATCTTGCAAAAACTTCGTTTTGGCAAGATAAAAACACATGAAGGTCAAGGCCAATCGCTACCAAAAATTAATCAGCTGAGCGCCAGACCATGAACTATATTCCCATGAAGTTTGAAGACGATCCGATCAAAATTACTCAAAAATAAGGGTTTTGTCGATTACACTGATTTGCGACAAAGTGACCTTGACCTTTGACCTTGACCTTCAAAATTTTATGCGCTGAAAGGGACCTCCATAGGCCTCTGATATGCGAAGTTACAAAAATTTCCAATGAAAACTGTGCTCTGCAGAATTTTTTTTTCGTGATTACAGACAAACAAACAAAAAAAAAACAACAAAAAAACATACAGATCTAACTACATATCTTGCAAAAACTTCGTTTTGGCAAGATAAAAAGAGAAGACAAGAATGAAAAGAACAATGTATGAGGCACACAGGATAAGGTGGAAGAGGAAGGCAGAAGAGGGGAAATGTGGTGGAGGAGGTCGGAGTGGTCAAACATCCAGCCTTTTATAGGTAGCAAGTGGCTCCAAGGGTGTTCTAAAAAGCCAGAGATATATTCATACCTAACTTTGTCTTCAAAGATAAGAACTATAGAGTAGATTCAGAAATTTATTTTGAACTTTTGAGAACAGAAAACAAATTGTGCGCAACATTATAGATCCTCTATTCCATTGCACTATTGCACGTTCATGCAGTTTACGTTGGACGACTCGAGCATTTCACTGGAGATAAACCCCAGAACAATTCTGCACGTTAAGTGTGCAAAACTCTCACACAATCACGTACGCAAAGCGGTCGAGTCGTGGAGGACAAACGCAACATGGCAACTGCAAACGAAAGTCACTTTGTAAACTAAAGTCGCTTTGTTATGATCGAGCATCCAATTTGCACCTCTTGGTATGTAATGACAATGGCTTAATGAAGCTTTCTTAAAGATTGCCCTTTCCACTTGATATAGACCCAAAACAACTGTGTGTGTGTGAGAGAGTGAGAGAGAGAGTGAGAGAGAGAGTGTGTGATGAGGTGCGGAGAGACAGAGAGACAGAGACAGACAGACAGAGAGAGGAGAGAAGGAGAGAGAGAGAGAGAGAGAGAGAGAGAGAGAGAGAGAGACAGAGAGAGAGACAGATGAGCTATGGGATGTCACATTAATTACTAACAGCTCAGTAATATGCAGTAATATGAATAGATGTTAAATACGAATTTTCGTTCCTTTTGTTTTGTTCCAAGAGGACCAATGCATATTGTGAATCAATTGTGCAAAAGGACACCAACTAGTCATATCATAAGTGCTGGTGTTCACAACGTTGGGACCTTCAAAATCCCTGGACGTAATGATCAATGGTGTAATTACCGAAACAAAATATATCAAGGTTAAATGACTGCAATTTTGGTACCTGAACCTACTTCTAAACAACCTATCAAAATGTATATGACGACATGGAAATGTTTCTTAAAAGAGCCAGAACGCTTTCGGTTTACATATTTGCACCAGATGCCATTTTGGGGGCCTGCTGTTCATGCCCCGATGTTAGTTTCGTTGAGTCAGGCACCACAGCAGGCAGTCACGTGAGCTCACCCAAATTTGAAGACTACATGGCCACAACGGAAACAGCGAAAATGTTCAGCTGCCACAAACATGCTTTCTGGGCTGCCAAGATGGCTGAGAGGTATGCACATTTGCCTCTGAGCGGTCGAACCTGCTTCAAATCTTTGTCCAGCTACAAACTGTCATACAGGTGTTTCATGGGCAGGGCGAATCATCACTGTGTGTGTCATTACTCAGATGGATGATAAAATGGGCTACTCGCATTAGTTGGTAGAAGTTAAAGATACTACAGTATCCTTTGTGAAGAGGACACTTTATATACATACATATATATATATATATGTATATATACACATACATACATTCATTCATTCTGGTGAAACTTGGTGGACAGGTTGGGTGTGTGACAAGGATGAATAGATTCGATTTTGGTGAAGATATGGATGTGTGAATTTTTAAAGTGATTCTTCACCATTGAATTAGGGTCACAAGTGATAAAAGGCATGATATTTCAAAAAGTTGTGGACGGATTCGGATGAAACTAGGTGGATGGTTTGGGTAGGTGACAAGAACAAGCCGATTAGATTTTGGTTCAGGTCTGGATGCAGATCCAGCCTATTATTGGTGTACAAAACATAAACTGTTTCAGTATGCACTCCACCAAGTGCTGTTCTCATTCATTGTATTTGTTAAAATATTTTAAAAAGAATCACCAGGTGTTCCTTTTTAAAATAAACCATGTAGACAAAAGTGAGGTTACACAAACATCTTTCTGATGGGTCCATTTGCTATCACAGGTAACAAAACACTGTTCGTGATCAGTGCATGTAACCAACATTGTCTGGCATGTCTCAGAAGGCTTATTCGAGAACAAAAAAAAAAAGTTGCGCAGCATCAAAGCTAAAATGACTGTGAAGTCATCCCAAATTGATTATGGGATTGAAATGGAGCCAACGAGCAGACACAATAAAAATGCTTCTACCCTAAAAAGAACAGGTTTTGTGAACACCAGGCCTTGGCAAGTCAATGGAACGTGAACAATTTCTCACAATAGAGGGGATTGCCACAAGAACGGAAATGACACAACACGTAACAAAGTTCAACTGCTTGGTCATGGTTTTCTGCAAAAGCTGCAAACTTCCTTCAGCACGTACACACACAGATCCCTCTCTTTTTTTTTTTTAAAACTTTTTACCACTATTTTTTTACCACTATTAACCACTTGAAGTCAGACTGAGGTTGGACTATTTGGCATTCAGCTCTGAGTACACAGGCCATGATGCTTGGATTCCAGATTAAAATCCCATATAGTGTTAACATGTCCACATTTTAACAATCGTGTTTGCATTAAAACGTTAAGCTTCTGGAAGAGCAAGGTCACAGAGAGTAAAAAGGCAACATAGATACAGTGGAGCAACAGGCGGATTTAGCAAGCAAAAAACAAAACAAAAAGAAAGAATGATTTGGGGGGGGGACGACGACGATGACAACAGGAAGAGAGGAAAAGATGATGGGGATGACAAATAGTAAACTTCAAGAAGAGGATCGGGCTGGGTGTTAATGAAGGGAGAAGAGTGTAGAAGTGAGGGATGACGCCAGGTGGTGGTACACTGCCCAACATCTTGCGTCATCCCTGCTTGAAGCCCGAGAAGGAAGAATGGGATTAAACAGCCTGAGGAAGATAGTTGCAGAAGAGGGGAAAAAGAGGAACAAAAAGGTAGACAACAATCCTTGAATTTGCCACTTAAACGGAAATGTCCCTAAACTTCATGTGAAAGTATAATGATTGCTCCTGATGTCCACACCCAGCACGTGCAATATGAACAAACCTTAGACCACAGCAGAAGAATTAACACAAGCCTTGCAATACAAAAAATAAATAAACGGCTCCATAATGACGAGCTTGGGCTTGCACTACATAGTAAACTCGCAGGTGAACGAGGATGGCTTTACACTGGCAAATGCACACGAGAACCAACAAATAATAACTACAGTATTATGCACAACGAAGACCATCGTAAACCGAAGAGAGCAAAACAAAATCAAGTCACTCAGAAAATACACAAACAAGAGTTTCAATAGTTTCTACAATCAGAGTAGCTTTATGCTAAGTGAACAGTACTGCAGCAACAAAGCTGACTCCATTTAAATTTAAAACACGGATGTGGGGTGTTCAGAAGGTTCTACAAATGACATACTCAAAAAAGCCCAATAAGTTAGACCTTTTTCTTTTTCAATATTGTGTGTATACACCACACACATATATATATAAATATATATATACTGCCGGACCCCACTATTCGCTGGAGAAACGTTCCTCAAAATGCCGTGAACATCGGGGTTCACGAATGTCGAGGCACTGTTTTTTGGGGTTTTTTAAACTAACAATATTATTATTGTTTTTTTCACATGGGTAAGCCTCATGGAAGGGCAGTTACGTAGAACAAATCAGGACAACATAACAAAGGGAACAGCAGGACAAAGGGGAAACAACAGCAGGGCAGAGGGAGAAGGAGAGGGTAGACGGAGACGGACAAACAAGGGATGCAGGCAACGATGAGGGGTAAGAGAAAACGCAAAGGGTGGACAATATGGATCCATAAGTAAAATTGTGTTTGACCAGTTTGTGATTTTGTGAAGGTCTGGGGAGAGGGAAGAGGCTGCTGCCTATTTGTCAAAAGGATGAGAGATGTCACGGCAGAGAGTGGAGTCATCAGCAAAGAGATAGAGGATTTTCCAGAGAGTCAGTGAGATAATTGATGAAGATTAGGAATAAGATGGGGCCTAGATGGGGATGGGGCCTTGGGGTACTCCACCCTTGACAGGGAGAGGAGATGAAAGGGTTCCGCTCTAGAGAACCATATCCTCTACGAGAGAGAAGGATATCAGTATTCCAAGAGTGGGGTTGGCCTTGGATTCCATGGGCAGACAGTTTGCAGAGCAATGCAGGATGCCAGACTATCAAAAACTCGATATATGTCCAGAGACATGACCCTGTTCTGATGTTTGATATTGAGGGCCTCTGTCCATTGTTGGAAGAGGAGAAGCAGCATGTTTGGACCTTGCTTATGATTGGAAGTAGAGTTAGTTAGCTAATTGAGCTGAAGTTACGAGGATCCGTTTTTTGCACCTTTTATGTAATGCTGTGATGTAGAGGCCGATTTTACAATTTCCCAAGTGGATATAGGAGACCAGTCCTGAAGTAAAAAAAAAAAAATTTTTTATAAAATTAAAAAAAACAACAAAAAAACGCGAATCCAAGAAGTGCGAATGTCGAAGATGATCACACTGTATAAACAGTGAATACACGGGGTCCACTAATAGCAGGGTCCAACAGGATATCTAATATATAAAGCTTAATCTAACCACTGACTGACTCACTGACTCCATCCATTGGAACTATACTCTGTACAAAGAGTTGGTCCTGCCGAAGCAGTCTCCTGGGCTATAGGGCACAATCCTGGACGGGCCGCCACTCCAACGGTTGGTCCGTGGACGTGTAGGAGACATCTCTATGTAATTAAGTAGGGAAATTGTGAGCTTAAGTGTTACGTGTTACCACACGGAGGGTGGTGGCGGGTAATAGATGGGATAAGGAAAAGATCCCCCAGAATGCAACCCCCCCCCCCATGACTTTTCCTGATGTTTTTGTATTACAAACCGTGGAAGAATTGCGTTCTTAGAACATGACCAAGTTGGCAAGAAGCCCCGCCTCAAAGTGTGACAGCGGGCGAAGTCACGCCCCCGAGATTGATGATTGATGGGCGTGACGTGAGTGGCAGAAAAAAGAAGACTGCGTAGGAGGCAGGCGATCAGATAGGATGGGGAAGCAGCTCGTAGCGAGAAGGAACACACAAGTGTGGAGCGAGGGACGCACGTGGTCAAGCGAGAACATAGCAAGATGGCCTTTAAGAACAGGACTTTACGGCTGGCTTTCCTTCGACGCAAGACGACGACGACATGATTTTCGGATTCGTGCGAGACAATTTGCTCATCGATGGTGAAGACGAGACAGCATGGACTATCGACTCTTGACGTGTAGTAATGAACACTGGCCTTTTGAAGCCTTGTAAATATCACAGAAGGGGACAGCACCATTCTAAGCTGCATGGGGTCTCTGGGCCTTGGTGTTGAATACCACTCACAAATTGCCTGACGTACGTTTGTCCCACTGCCAGAGAGCGACTTGGCACCATTTTGGATGCATCTACACGTGCAGGACGAAATTTCTCGATTCCAAGTTCCACAAAGACCAGCTCTGGACCAAGCTAAGTGCCAGAATAAAGGAAGGGTTTTCTTTGATTGAGTCTCCCCTTGTCTGTATTTAAGTCTGTGTGTAGAGGTGCCTTGACTTTAGGATTTATTTACTTCACGTTATTATCATTACCTTTTGAATTATTGTCTCTTGCCAATATTTGTCTATTTTCATTAAATTCCATGGTTATTTAAAGTTGCTGTCTGTGTTTGTGTATTTGTCGTGGGGTTCAAGTATAAACCCCCACTGTGCATCCATCTGTGCCTCTCCCTGCCCATCCCACACGCGTTATAATCTCTGAGGATCAACGTGTCCCCTCCTATTAAGGAAAAACCACTCGACCATCCAGGCTGCGGTGTTAACCGCCCGTCACCACAAATTGGGTCGGGAGGGGGGGAGTAACCTGGACGCCAGCATCATGACAAATATGTATGTATATATATATATTATATATATATATATAAAAATCATTCTAACCACTCTGACTGAATATTAATGTTTGGTACGTTCCGGGTGTGACGCAGAAAGCTGAAAAGCTGAAAGAAAAACAGTCCACACAACAGTGTGGAGGAGGAGGAGAGATTGGGACCATACTCTGTGCAGAGCGTTGGTGCTGCCTAAGCAGTCTCCTTGGCTATTGGGCACAATCCTGGACGGGTCGCCACTCCGACAGTATACCAGCATGCTGGCACTCATTTTGCCAACCTCGGAAGGACGACAGGCCGAGTTAACCCCACCTGGTATTAATTCAACAGCTGGCGTGATTTCAACTCAGGACCCTTGGAACCAAAGCCTGCCACCAGACCATTAGCAACACCAGGCATAACAGTGTGGACTGTTGTCCAATGGGGATCAGCGGAGTGCTCGTCACACTCCTGATATTTCGATTTTCCCGCTGGTCACATCATGTGCCTTCTGGTTGAAAGGTTTGCATTAGCAGGAACAATTGTCTGGGTGGCAGACGGATGGTTGTTCTGTGCGGTTTATGCGGTTTTACCGTGCGAGACATATTCCGCGGTGATGCTCACCATAAGTCAGGAGGTGCATCTGATGTATAAACGATGAATGTGGTCAGCATTGGTTAGATATTTATTGGTATGCCATCCTGATGAGGGCAAATAAGCCCGAAATCTGGATCGGTGGTTCCGTTTGATGTTTAACTGATTATGACCATATAAACTTTGACTCTTTGACAGAGTCACCAGGCCGAAGCCTCTGTGTTGACAGTGACGCTTTTGTGTGGACTGTTGTCCGATGGGGATCAGCAGAGTGCTCGTCATGCTCCTGATGTTTCGATATATATATATATATTATATATCTATATATATATATATATATATTCCTCCCATGCTATTCTGGTCAAAGAAGCTGCATGAAGCAACCAAGAAAGACGACAAAGGAAAGCCCTTTGCTGTTTCAAACCCATCAAAACTGGGAAGGGTTTGAAACAGCAAAGGGCTTACCTTGGTAACCTTTCCTGGTTACTTTATGCAGCTTCTTTGGTGAGAAGAACATGGAAAGGAGTCGATTTTTTTATATAACCCGAGTCATCTGGGTTTAATTGATTAGGTGAGAGCTAATTGGTTATTCCCTCCATTCACAGGTGAGTGATGTGTGTAGGTCTTCATCATTTATATATTGATTGCTTTCGACATTTGCATGTGGTCCATGCTTGGGAGCCTCGTTGGGATGCATTTCTGTCTGCGCTGTCACTGATGATTCGCCAATAAGCGATGAAACCGGTCCAGCAGCTGAGGTGGTGTGTAGCATTGGAATTCTCATGTGTGCACTATGTGTGAACGTCTTTATTGCTGTGGAGGAACTCTGGGAAGGATTTGAAACAGCAAAGGGCTTACCTTGGTAGCCTTTCTTGGTTGCTTTATGCAACTTCTTTGACAAGAAGAGCATGGGAGGAGTCGATTTATTTAAATAATCCTAGCCACCTGGGTTTCATCGATTATTCCCTCCATTCACAGGTGAGAGATATGGGTGGGTCTTTCTTTATCATATTGATATCTCGATATCTCTACATATCTATACATCTATATTCCCGGAGTGGAGGAGCTTCTGCTCCACACTTGGGATTGTACATCGTAAAGAGAGGAACTTCTGTTCCACAATGAGGGACACCAAGCGCAAAAAATGTGTCCGTGGATGTTCCCTCTCCGGGGTGGACAGGTCTATAAAATCGAGAATCTAATTCTCTTCCTGTTATTGGCTGCCGTACAATTCTACAGAGATGTAGGGGTCTGCAGCTCTAGAAATCACATACCTAATAGGTGGAAGAGTCTATGCAACTATTTAGCCAGAAGATCTTTTTTTATTGTTTAAATTGTTCCCGGCTGCTCCCAGACTGTTTTATGTACCACAGACAGGTGAACGTGTGGCTCGCATTTCCCGTAGGTCTGGATGCATGCAGCAACAGCTGGTGTGTGTGTGTGTGTGTGTGTTTTCAAGAAAAAGGCACACAACCAAAAATGTGGCTGGATATATACT
>CM068955.1:143786570-143811058 GCA_035128595.1 Eptatretus atami | reverse complement strand
CAGTTTTGTGACTGTCCTGGTTGCTCAGTCCTGGTATGGCCTGTGATGCACAGTGCTAGTGGTGGGTTGATGTGCAGTGGGCTTGTCCAGTGGGAGAGTGGGATCTTTGGTGCGGGCGCGCTGCGCCGGGAAATTGGGTGTTGCACTATGGGACGCTTGGGTTATGTGGGGTGGGGGGAGTCGGTGGGTGGCTGCGATGGACGCGAGGACAGATGATTTGAACAGGAAACCGCTGAAACGCCGGCGCGAATGAGTTGACGTCCAGACGATGGAGTTTGTACTGTGCCGGACGATGGAGTTTTGTACCGTGCGGACATGGAAGTGTATCGCGATGGAAGTTTGTACGTGCGGACATGGGTTGTTACGGCCCGGGTGGACGGATGGAGTTTGTACGTGCCCGGCCGATGGAGCGAGCGAGGCGTTCCCGTGCGAACTCCCAGCACGGCCCAGGACACGGTCTCCCTGGACTCGATCCTTGCCATCCGCTCGGGTCTGCCAGGACGAGGCGGACAATGGCCGTGTGTTCGTGGAGCCGCGTTTGCTGCTGTCACTTATCGAGACGTTCAGGAAAACAAGGACTGAATGGAGATCCAAGAGCGGACCGGCTCGTCGAGCGAGGAACATCCGTGTATGTACGGGGACCCCTGGTGGTTAAAACGGGGAGTTACAATACATCGAAAACCAACCGCTTTGTGAACATCACACATACTAATTATTTACATTGTACACACACACAATACAATTGCACACACACACACACACTATACAATGTACACACACACACTATACAATGTACACACACACACATACAATGTACACACACACACTATACAATGTACACACAACACACTATACAATGTAACACACACACACTATACATAATGTACACACACCACACACTATACAATTACACACACACACACCACACACTATAACAATGTACACACACACACTATACAATGTACACACACACACACACTATACAATGTACACACACACACCTATACAATGTACACACACACACACACATACAATGTCACACACAACACACACACACACATGCTATACAATATGTCACACACACCACACTATACAATGTACACACACACACTATACAATGTACACACACACACACTATACAATGTACACACACACACACCACTATACAATGCACACACACGACTTACAATTCACACACACACACACTATACAATGTACACACACACACTATACATGTACACAACACACTATACAATGTACACACACACACTATACAATGTACACACACACACAGACTATACAATGTACACACACACACTATACAATGTACACACACCACACCACACTATACAATGTAACACACACACACACACTATACAATGTACCCCAACACACACACACGATACTGTACACACACACACACACACACATGCTATACAATATGTACACACACACACACACTATACAATGTACACACACACACCTATACAATGTACACACACACACCACTATACAATTTTGTACACACACACACACACACTATACAATGCACACACACCAGACTATACAATGTACACACACACACACACTATACAATGTACACCACACACACACACTATACAATGTACACCACACACACACACTATACAATGTACACACACACACACCACCACTTACAATGTACACACACACGCTATACAATGTACACCACACACACTATACAATGTACACACACAACACATCCACTATTACAATTGTACACACACACACATATGTAACACCACACACTATACAAATGTAGACCACACACACACTATATACAATGTACACACACACCACACACTATACAATGTACCCACACACACACTATACAATGTCACACACACAACACCCTATACAATGTACACACACACACACACACACACCACACTATTACAATGTACACACACACACACACTATTACATGTACACACACACTATACAATGTACACACACACACACACACTAATACAACTGTGACACACACACACTATACAATGTACACACACACTATACAATGTACACACACACATACAATGTACACACACACACTTACCAATGTACACACACACACACACTATTACAATGTACACACACCACACTATACAATGTACACACACACACACACTATACAATGTTAGACACACACACACCCACTATACAATGTAGACACACACACACTATACAATGTACACACACACACACTATACAATGTACCACACACACACTATACAATGTACACACACTATACAATGTACACACATCACACACATATACAATGTACACACACCACACTATACAATGTACACACCACACACACTATACAATGTACACACACACACACCACTATACAATGTACACACACACAACCACTTATACAATGTACACACACACACACGCTATACAATGTACACACACACACACGCTATACAATGTACACACACACTACACACACACTTATACAATGTACAAACACACACACACGATACAAGTACACACACACACATATACAATGTACACACACACACACACACACTATACAATGTACACACCACACACTATACAATGTACACCACCACACACGATTACAATGTACACACACACACTATACAATGTTACCACCACACTATACAATGTACACACACACACACCTATACAATGTACACACACACACACCTATACAATGTACACACACACACCACACTATACAATGTACACACACACACACACTATACAATTACACACACACACTATACAATGTACACACACACACACTATACAATGTACACACACACACTATACAATGTACACACACACACTATACAATGTACACACACACACTACAATGTACACACACACACTATACAATGTACACACACAACTATACATGTACACACACACACACTATACAATGTACACACAACACACACTTATACAATGTACACACACACACACTATACAATGTACACACACACACACTATACAATGTACACACACACACACACTATACAATGTACACACACACACACTATACAATGTAACACAACACACACTATACAATGTACACACACACACACTATACATGTACACACACACACATATACAATGTACACACACACACACTATACAATTGTACACACACACACACTATACAATGTACACACACACACACTATACAATGGTACACACACACACACTATACAATGTGATACACACACAACACTATACAATGAACACAACATATACACACACACACTATACAATGCTACACCACACACTATACAATGTACACACACACACTATACAATTATTGTTCCGGGGGTTTTATCACCATCAGAGTTCATCATCTTCCATGGGATGTGAAGGTGTAACGGACGTTTCCATCATCGGCCTTTCGTCAGCACAAAGTGACGGAACACAACAACCGCACAACTCTTCTGGTTGGAACGTCACCACAATGGAGAGCACACTGTTCCAGGCTCTATGGGATGTCTTTCATCCCATCGGGCGTCCGAGTCATGGAGCCACACCTTGTTTGGTCATCTCAAACTTGTTAATAACACTTCGTTCATGGTAATTCCTTCCTTTGTTTAGTTAATGACAACGATGAAGGACACAAACGTTTGTGCATATCCTCATTTGTTTGTAAGTGATGTCACAGTTATTGTGAACTTTAAGGCATGTACCTTCACTCGCATTCATTCATTCCTTGTCATACAACACATTTGTTAGTTTAAAGTTCATTTATTATTCGAATTAACCACAACTTAACCAGCACACTCGGTGATCATTACCTCCACCACCACAGGTGAAGGTGGTTATGTCTTCACCCCTCTGTCTGTCTGTTTGTTTGTCTGTATCTCAAAAAGTTGGGGATGGATTCGGATGAAACTTGGTGGACATGTTGGGTGTGTGACAAGGACGAACTGATTAGATTTTGGTGAAGATCCGGATGTGGATCTGGACACGAGAGTTATTTAATTTTTAAAGTGATTCTTCACCATTGAGAGATAGGGCCAAAAAGGATATATAACATGATATCTCAAAAATGTAGTGGCCTCGATATGTTCTCGTGGATCAGGCATTACGTGGTGGAGGTATGCGCCCTACCGACATTCAGCCTCCGACCTTGCCGACCTCCGGACATTCAGCATATCGCTACGACTACCACCAACTTGAGAGTCCATAGAACACCTTACCCCACACAGTGTTGACAAATAAGGATATGGGCGGATACTGCGAGCGGCAGATTTGATTGGGCGTGACGATGTAAAATGCCGTAATATTTTTTTTTCTAAGTACTGCTAAACGGAAAGGGTTTTGAAAGTGGCAATAAGACGCGATTTGTGTTCTACAGTGTTCAAGTATATAATTAAATATTTTAAAGGTTGAAAGAAAATGTGTTGAGTTTACCGCCGTTGTGCAGCGTCTCTTACACCACCTTATACAACACGTTACATTAGTTCTTCATGCCTGTTGTTTGTGTCCTTTGTGACATCCTTTAAAAAAATAGTAAGTTTCCTGTTTGGAATTATTTTAAATTTAGTTTAACTTCCAGGCAGACACAGGGTAAAAGTACAATCAATCCTCTCCGCGCACGTGCGATTGGTACGAATCCAGAGCCAAATTACTGATAAACTGCAGGTTTGCTTTTTTCCAATTTTCATGTTCTATCGTGTTCAAGATATAGTATTCAATTGGAATTAAATAGTTCATCCATCATAAAATGACGTTTGTAAAGACACAGAGAGACAGACAAAGTGAACCATTGCTTAGCCCCACTTTTCGCTTCCCGTGTGCGGAGTAACTACTACTGCTACCGCAACCAGGGGTGGTTGTACCCCTCTCCAAAAGCAAGTCAGGGGCCAAATCCTCCATGCCGCCCAGATTCGGCAGGGCAGCACAGCCACAGTCAGAGCACCGACCGGTCTCCATGTAATGGTCCGGCCCACTCCCTGGAGTGTCTCTCTGTCCATCTCTCTGTCCCTCTCCCTCATCGCCTTCGCTTCATGAAGGCGGGTATACATTATCTTATATATGGGGGATCTCTGGGTCACCCCTGGGAATATCTCCGTGCCGCGGAGCAGAACTGACCATGGCTAATCAACAACAACCCCTAAGCGGCAGCGTTGAAGCCAGAATTTTAAAGCTTCGGTCTTGGACATGTGTTTCTGCCTTACTGGCGTCAGCATGACACATCCAGGTTTAACATGGAAGCCTTTTGGCTGGAAGTGTGTGCACCGACTGCATGAGGGGTACGTTCGGCAGCATCACCTTTCACATCATCAGCAAAACCAAAAACGTTCCAACAGGTCCTCCTGGAAGAGGCAAATCATCGGTGGCATTGAGGAAGGATCAGTTGGAGAAGATGGACAAACACGTACGGCAGATGGGATTTGAACTTTCAATCTCCCACATCATGAGCAACAGGTTCAGATGGGAACACAAACAGGCTGAGTAAAGAGTCAATCGGATTCCTCGACTGCATATTCCACGTGGGTTATGGAATGCTCGAAAAGTGCAACACCTCAGGTGGAAAAGGTAACTTATTGCTTGGGGTGTGGTTCTCGTGGCGTGGTGCCATGTCAGGGTGTGGTTAAGCGCGGTGTTTTCAATTCGATGCAATGTGACTATATGGTTTGTGACGTCACTGCCCTAAGACCATGTTTGTTTGCGTCCACGTGGTGTAACACTCGTGCTTCACATAAGGGTGACATCGGGCGATGGGCTGGCGCAAAACCCCCGGAGGTACACACACTCACCTCAAAGCCGTCTTGCCTGGTAGTGTAGTAGACAGTAGAAAAATCGTGCAAATTATGATACAAGCATCAAATTTGGCATTTCTGTTCTGCAGGGCTTTTCTGATCAAATCTGCCGATTGGCCATTGAAAATCCAAATTTGAAAAATTTGAAAAAAAAAAAAATTCTAAAAAATTTGAAGTCACAGCTGGCTGAAATTCTTTGAAGCGCAAGTGAACATCCCAGACAGAGAACCAAGGGGAGATGCAGTCATCATTGATGGCTCAGCACTTTCAATGCCCTACCTCCACCACTTCAAAGATATTTGATGACTATGCTAAAGAGACATAATCCAAAGGTGGAATCCTATGTGCCAGGTACGAGAGGGTGGACGTAGTGTTTGATGTGTACAAAAAAGTAAGTCTGAAGTCCGAGGCAAGGTCGAAAAGGGAGCAAGGAATCAGAAGAAAGTGACAGGAATCAGTAAGACCCCAAGTAAACTGGAGAAGCTTCTTCGAGATGACAGCACAAGACTGAGCTGTTTCACTTTCTTGCGGAAAAGATGTGTGAAGCACAGACGACAAGCACAGTCATTGTCACAAAAGAGAAGATGCCATTAGCAACACAAGGAAGTCACTGGATGCTGTGTCTCCATGTTGTCATGAAGAAGTGACACTCGAATATTTGTACAGCCAGGGACAACGACGAATGTCGCAAGTCCATATCATTAAGGCTAATGACACGGACGTTACTAGTCATAGCAATATTCGTTACTGCCATCCTTACAGGAACTAGGTCTTGAGAACATGTGGATTGCCTTGGCCAAGGAGCCAAGGTGCGATGGATTCCATCCATGAGGTAGTTCTGCAATAGGGCCTGAGAAAGCTAAAGGATCCTATACTTCCATGCGTTCATGGATTGACGTCATGTCTGCCTTCTGCGGTAAAGGAAGAAAACTGCATGGCAGACTTGGAACGTCTTTGATGATGTTTCTGAAACATTCACCAATCTCAGCCAGCATCCAACATTGAATCGTGACCCTTGACTTTTTGAAGTTTTTTTTTTTTTCAATCTTTCCAAAATTTGGATTTTCAAATGGACAATCAGGCAGATTTGAGAAATCCCCTGGAGAACAAATGTGCCAAATTTGATGCTTGCATCATCATTTGCACGATTCCTCTCAAAAATTGCTGTTATCTGCCCCACTATGGGTTCGAATCCCGACCCAGCTGTAAACCGTCATCCTGGTGTTTCTCAGGCAGGGTGATTCATCATGTGGGTGTCATCCCTCGGGTGGACGTGAAACTGCCCGTCCCATCTCCATCTGCCGGAACGAGTTGGTGCACGTTGAAGATCCCACGGTATCCTTCGCGAAGACTGGGTGGGCCGTCACAGCCACCTCGAGCGAGGGTCAAATTCCTGCCTGGAATGCGCTTTAAACACGTGACCTGCGATTGTTGGACGTTCCTTTGACACCAAGTTACGCTTCCGAGCAGCTTCTGCACCGATCAGGTAGGACATCCGGCTTTAATACCAATCCAGCAGCTTACAGTTGGGTCACTAATCGAACCGAGACCTGCCAGCTCAAAGGTAACCATTAACTGTGCGCTTCTTCGACAGCAGACATCCAGATCCTGCCCATGATGGGTGGCAACTTCCCCTCTCCGCAACATCTGAAGTCTCCGAAATGTCAAACCACCAATCGCTTGCATTTGATCCCTTAATCATCACGTATTATGATTTTTAATCTTCAAACAGGGGATAGATCAGGTTCTCATTGAAACGCATTTAGTTCGTTGAAATGCTAAATGCCGAGGAGATTAGCTTTGCATACTTTCGTTTCCTTCGGGGCCTTTATGGATTATCGGATAATATAGGACCGACGACACTTGGCGGCAGGGAGGATAGTTACAAAGGTGGTTCAAGGTTGATGTGGACCTTTAATTGTGAAACATGTAATAACTAGAACGACCACTCGGTGGAGCACAAATACCTCCACCGTGCAACGCCTCATCAAGTGGAACTTATCTGGTCCAATAAAGTTTTAAAATATAATACCATACGTGTACATCATTTTTGGCCCTATCTCTCAATGGTGAAGAATGTCTTAAAAATTCCAGTAGTCGGATCCAGATCTTCACCAAAATCTAATCAGTTCGTCCTCGTCACACACCGAACCTGTCCACAATTTCATCCGTATCCGTCCCCAACTTTTTGAGATGTCCTGTTCACAGACAAACAGACAGAAAGGGGTGAAAACATAACCTCCTTCACCTTCGGTGGCCGAGGTAATAATCCAAAGTTCAGATTTTGTACAAGTTATAATGGTGACATGATTTGACATGAGGAAGGTCAAACGTCACAATAAAATCTTGAAATTCTTCATCAGGTTGGCAAAAAAGATTAAAATACCATGACGTAAGCTTAGCGAACACCACAACATAAGACACGCTCCTCACGTGGAGCAAAAAGTCCTGACATCAATCCATTATTATCATCAATTTTCTCACCCAAGAACTGCCTTCGTCCACACCCACCCACCCCCAATCCCATTTTTTTTTAAAAACTACAAAAAACGTAAAAAACTAAAAAAGAAACATGCAAAACAAGAAAAAGAGCAATCAGAGATTGTAGACCCCTCATCAGGACTTGTTTTGTTTAGTGTGTTGTGTAGTTTTGTGTGGTGTTTGTGTACCGGTGTTTTACGTAATTAATAAGAGACAGAACTAGAACTGCCACATTATAACTGCTGGCAGTGATGACCGGGTACCAAGACGTCCCGCTTTGATGCAACCCCACTTTGATTTGTCACCTGACCCTGACCCATGATGTTTATTATTATTATTGAATTGCATTCAGAATGGGATTAAAATAAATTCAATTCAAATCAAATGGAAGACCAAATAGGTACAGTCCTGCATTGAGTAATCAGAAGAACCCGTCCATCCATCCATCCATTGGGACCATACTCTATGCAGAGCGTTGGTGCTGCCTAGCAGTCTCCTTGGCTATTGATCACAATCCTGACAGGTCGCCACTCCGACACAGGATACCAGCATGCTGGCACTCATTTTGCCGACCTCGGAAGGATGACAGGCAGTGTCAACCCCACCTGGTATTAATTCAACAGCTGAGCAGGATTTGAACTCAGGACCCTATGATCCAAAGCCTGCCACCCTAACCATTAAGCCAACACCAGGCATACGAAGGAACCCAAACAATCAAAAAGCAACGATAAAGCCATCTGGAGGATCCAGGATAGGACTTGGGTTTCAGCTGCTACTCCTCGACACTCAAACCCATCCAGGCACATCCAAGTGAATCTTATTGAAAAAAATAACAATAATAAAAAAACCCAGATCAAATTTTTTAAATAATTCTGGCTGCCAGATCATGTATATATATACAATTGTGGCCAAAATTGCACTTTTTTCAAATAACTCATAATTTTCTCTACAAATAAGTTGAAATTGACAAAAGTATTTTGTCTCCACAATTCTTGATTTCACTGTTAATATTACAGAACCTTTGTTTTTGATTCAGAATTTAATATATCCTTTTAAATAGAACATAAAAAGAAATGGCATTGACAAAATTATTGCACCCTCGACTTAAATATTTGGATCACAGCTTTGGACAAAATAACTGCAGTCAATCGCTTCCTCGAGCCATGAATGAGCTTCCTTCACCTCTCTACTGGCAGTTTGTCCCACTCTTCTTGTGTAAACTACTCCAGTTCTCCCAGATTTGAAGGGTACCTTCTCCCAACTGCTGTTTTCAGATCTCCAATTGGATTTACATCTGGACTCATTGCTGGTCACTACATAACAGTCCAGCATTTTGTCTTTAATCATTCCTGAGTGCTTTTTGAATATGTTTGAGGTCATTGTCCTTCTGCAAGACCCATGACCTTCGACGGAGACCCAGCTTTCTGACACCGAGTTGAACATTGTGCTCCAAAATGCCTTGGTAATCTCCTGATTTCATGATGCCGTGCACACATTCAAGGCACCCAGTGCCAGAGGCAGCACAGCAACCCCAAAACATCACTGAACCTCCTCCATGTTTGACTGTAGGGAAGGTGTTCTTTTCTTTGAAGGCTTCATTTTATTTTCTGTAAACATAGAGATGGTGTGCTTTACCAAAAAGCTCTAATTTTGTCTCATTTGTCCACAGGACATTCTCCCAGAAGGATTGTCAGAAGGATCCCATAGAATCCCCTTCATTGTGTTGGCGGTGGCTGGTGCAAGTTGAAACTGTCGTACCTTAGGTCAGCTTGAGTCTGTTCGACAGTTGATTGAGGTCTTTTCTCCACCATTCGAACAATCCTTCGCTGCAATCTTCGATCAAGTTTTCTTTTGCAGCCACGTCCAAGGAGGTTGGCTACAGTGCCATGGGCCTTAAACTTCTTGATAACATTGTGTATGGTGGACACAGGAACATCAAGGTCTCTGGAGATGGACGTGTAGCCTTGAGATTGTCCACGCTTGGCTACAATCTTGTGTCTGACTTCCTCAGACAACTCTCTGGTTTTCTTTTTTTTTCTCTCCATGCTCATTGTGGTACACACAGTGAATGACTTCTTTTCTCTATTCAAACTGGTTGAATGATGATTTTTATATTGCAGGCACCTGCAACTCACCACAGGTGAGTACAATTCCAAAGTAAAGGAGAATCACCTGCTTGAAATCTAATGTCTAACAACTTCTAAAAGGTGCCAATAATATTGTCCAGGCCATTTTAGGATTTCTCTGTGGAATAAGCTAAGATTTAGTAATTTTTTCAGCTTTTTTTGTTTTGTTCCACTACAAATCAGACATACATTTGTGGATACCAAAATATATTTTTAATTTCAACAATTTTCTGGAAGAAATGATGCATTATTTGAAAAAAGTGCAAGGGTGCCAATAGTTTTTGGCCACGACAATATGTGGATTCTAATTTTAATAATATATTGATTTGGGTTAATTATATCAGGGAAAGGGTATTTACAATTCATTTTTATACATACAATGTGATGATTGTGAAGGAAGACTACTTTTGAAACTTCTATTTTGATCAACTTCCTGGGTTTTCCCAGGCCTGGACTTTTTTTTTTGAGAATGTAGGACATACGAGTTCTTCTAAAAATACAAAAAAAATCTTCTGTGCCAGTTTTGTCTCGTATCATGTCTTTTTGGCCTTAAAAATCTTGGACCATTAGAAATACAGTTTGATAAAAATGCCGAAATAAGATAGCATCGCCATTGGAACGGGCAGCATGGGGGCAGTATCATCATTCGCACAGGCGCATTTTGGTGCCCGGTAGAATTGCTCGCACTTATAAGCGGCCGTTCTAGTTCGCTTTTAAATTCGTTTTCTCCACAACCACTTGAGTGATTCACACAAAACTTTCAACATATGAGCGCGTACCCACAGAGAATTTTTGATAAAGTAAAGTGATTATTGGATGGAAAATGCAGCCGGCATTCCAAAAAGTGTTTTCTGGAAGCACGGGGTGCAGGAGGTTTCACGTATGAGGAATAAATGGTCTCGACCTAGCTTCGCTCGGCTGAATAATGAAGGGAAAAATTGGAAGGGGGTGGGGGATGGGGCTGAGGGGTAGAGTGCTTACAATATTTCCTCCCAAAATATTGTGCTTGGGAAATTGTTTTTGTTCTTGAGGGTGTTTTAGGGTTTGGGGGTGACAACATTTTACCCCACGCCCACGAAGCGAAAAGCCGGGTTGAGCAATTCATGTCCGTCCATCTGCCTATCCAATCAGTATATGATTGAAAAACAACTTATTTGAATTTAATGTTATATTTGGAACACGAATCAGAACATGAATCGGAAGACAAGTTTGCTGTTTGACCGTGTATTGGTTCTGCATTCGTCCCGATCATTCGTAGTTATGCACAGAGGAGTGAGAAATTATCTACTCTGTCTGCCTGGCATGCAAACAAAATTGAAAATCATTCTAAACAGGAGACTCACCATTTTAAAGGATTTTATAAAGGACACAAACAACAGGCATGAATAACTCGTGACGTGTTCGATAAGGTGATATAATAGCTGCTGGAAAAAACGGTGGTAATACCGGAATCAATTTATTTTTCGCCTTTAAACCTTTGTCTGAATTAAATTATAAATTGAAGACTGTAGAACACAAATTGCCTTCCTCATACTTCCAAGAACCATGCTATATATCAAAATATGGCATGAGAGTATACATTTCAGTTGAAAAAGAGCTCGACAATATTGGTATGCACCGTGCTGTTGACCCTGCATTCTATAGTGATCAATCAAGCCTCCATCTCTAAAATTGCGACTCAACGTCATCTTATTACAGTGTATAAGTGTGGTCGGTGTGTAAGACTGCTACAATAACCCTAAACTTCTGGATTTTTCAAATATCTTTAAAATCATGAAGTAAAGGATTCCCCTTCTTGGATTCACTCTATCACACTGAATTTTGAGGAAACGTTTGTGGATTGTGGTTAACGCAGGCTGGCGTACTATTTTCCACATTTATTCACCGAATTAACACCATGGGCCATCAACACAATAACCACCTCAAACCCTCCAACACCATCATCTCCTTTTTATTACCATCATCTATACTAATAAAAGGCAGTGTGTGTGTGTGTGTGTGTGTGTTGGTTATCTCCACATGCAGGTTTCAGGAGGTGGAACGGATCCCTCCCAGGTCTCAAAGTATTGAATGTCGTGTGTGTTTGTTTGTTTGGTATCTCCAGATATGGGTTGCAGAAAGAGGAATGGAGCCTTCCCGTGTGTGTGTGTGTGTGTGTGTGTGTGTGTGTGTGTGTGCACATGCAAACTGCTGTTGTTGCCTGCTATCTCCACATGTGGAGGGGTTTCAGGTGAAAAAGAGACCTGCCAGGTCTCAATGTGTGTGTGTGTGCTGTTGATTGGTATCTATGTGATTTAGAATCTGGAATGCAGTCCTCCCAGGGTGGGCTCAAAGTATCCACCTTCATTTCAGTAAGGGGTCATGATTCACGGACCAAGTTGTGAAGTTTTCTGTTCTCAAAGATTTGTGTCGAGGGCTCTCTTCAGGATCGTTATTGAGCCCAGGACGGCTTCCAACTGTTGTTAGTTTGTAATAATATTCCCAGGGATGGTTTTCAATATCTCTGAGGTTCTTCATCATCACGGGTACAACTTTGGTATTCTTCTGCTTCCAGGATCTTTTCACTTCATGCTTGAGGTCTTGGTGTTTGATCATTTTATTGATTTCTGCATCGTTTGTCCAAAATCACCGGTATTAACACCTCAATTAGCATTGCCTTCTTTTTTTTTTGTACCTGAGTGTGATATCTGGTCGCAATGCTTTGTTTTCAATGTTCACGCCCAATAGGATCATGAGGTCGTACTTGAGCTGGACTTCAATGTTTTCAGTGACTGCTTTTGGTTCATTTTCCCACAAATTTTCTGGAACTGGAATATCAGTTTTTGCAGATGTGCCAGTGGTTAAAATTACAAACTCTGTTGTGTTGTTGTACGTTCAGCTGTTCTGACACGTTAAATGTTTGTTTTTTTTCATGTTCGGTCATTAAACATCACATATCATTCTCTTTGCAAACCCCACCTCCACCCCTCACCCATCTTTTTTTTCTCCCCCCCCCCTCTCTCTCACTCTGACCTCCTCACTCCCCCCTCCCAATAAAATGCAGCACTCTCCTCCCACACCTGTCGGTCTCCCTCTCCCTGTCTCTCTCTCTCTCACTCACATGCACGCACCCTCCTCCCGCAGTGAATTGCAACATTTGGTGAGGTGTTGCTCTCCCCACCTCCCCCTTTTCTCACTCTCCCATCCCCTCTTCATCCTTGTCTCCCTCCCCCCTCTTTCTGATGCTCGACTAAGTAATTTGTTGATGGTGCTGGCAATAGCTCACCTACTCTTTGTGAAGGACACCATGGGATCTTTAACATCCACTAATGCTCATTTAACAAACTTGCGAGCAATGGCACACACATTGATGAATCATGCTGCTTGTGAAACACCAGGATGACAATCGAAAGCTAGGTTGCCTGAGATTCAAGCCCAGACTAGACAGCTGAAGTGAGACAACTCAGCTGTACTCATATTGAAATATTACACACCATAAGCAGTTATGGTGCGTTTTTTTTTTAATGCTGATCTGCAGGAAACCTCCACATTTGTTTTGGTGTTAACGAAAGGGTCAATCTTAGCACATCTCATGTTGATTATGCCAAGCAATTTGCACTAGGCTTGGCAGTAGATTTGAAAGCCTCCATTTCCATTCTTGAAGAGCAGCCAATCATCCTTCTAGTGGACTGTGTTTCTTTGCGATCTTTTTTTCATTTCCTTGACTTTCAATCAGAGAACTTGATGGACCGAGTACGGACTTGGTTTGTTCTTGTTTACCACTGATTCATGTTCATGGCTTAAATGCCCAACGATTAACAGCCTGTCCTGGTGGTGTCACTCTCACACAAGATCACGTATGCATCCCCATCTCTGTTTTCATGGAGAAAGGGTATTTTTTTTTGCACACAATAGGAGACCATGAATTAAAAAGGTGTTTTTTCAGTCAGCTCTGTGAAATTAATCAAGGGTGGGGTTTATTTAATAGACAGACAGATCACCTCCAAACTGAGTACCCATCCTACATGAATAAACGCAAGTATAATCACGACCATCATTGCAAAACCGGAACAAAACACACAACTTCTCTCAAAAAAGGTCAATTTAAGTCCAAAACCAAAAAAAATGGATTAACATTTCTCAAGACTATGAAAAGGGGAAGTTATGTCAACCGCAGATACGAATAGGTCACCCAACATTTTGGCCAGTGACACCACCGGGCAGCATGTGCATTATTTGTGTATTATGAGCACTTCCGAACTTGGAAACAATATTCATATCACACATCAGAATCCATGCATTGCCAGTGTGCTTTCAGACTATCGCAGTCACAGGTGCGAGGTTTGGAGTACCGAGGGATTCTTAATTTGGTTCAAGAGGATTCGGCCATCGTACACGTGTGAGATGTTTACGAAAATTTTACAAAGAAGATGGTGGTGACTCGCAGCAATTTTATTACAGTTACACATCATAAACTTAGCTTTTAATCAGTTTAATTTCGTTACTAGAATTCAACGAGATTGCAAGAAGAAGAACCACTCCTTTCACGTCTTCAGACACACAGGACTGCCGAGGCAATTTTTCCTTGGCTTAGGGTCACTACTGACGCAAGACCCTTGAATGGATCACTCTTCCCAGTAAGATGGTACTCATTTTGCTGACCTTACAAGGAGGACAGGCTGAGTCAACCAACCTGGTGTTAATTAACAGCACGACAGGAGCTCAAACTCAGGACCCAAAGAACTTAAGCCAGCCACCTTAACCATTAAGCCAAGACCAGAATGATTGTGACGCTGCAACAATTATACAACTTTTCCTGGCAAGAATGTAACCTTTTGAAGCTATGATTTGGAATGTGGGCAATTCTGTTAAAATAAATAAATAAATAAATAGGACATTTTGCTGGGTGAATCACCCAGCACCCCCATTGTATGCAGTTATCCAATCTCCATGAAATTAAATAATTGGCCATTATTATTTTTGGCATTACAAAAACAGGATGGAATAACAAAAATTACCCCCGTGTGGGGGCGACGGTCATCTCTAAAATACCACAAGTTCTCAATGTTCAGTTATGACCGAAGACTACTGCGCAGCTCGACTGTGCAGTTCTACTGCGCAGCTCGAACTGCGCAGTTTGGTTAAAGATGACTCGGCATTTTGGCACGCGCGCACGAAATTATATTTTGAAAATAAATGCCGACGTTTACATTTCGGGTTTTGAAACTTTTGCACCTTCGGCGGAAAATGTATAAATAGAAAAGGATAAAAATGTGTTTTATATTTATATTTCATTTCTCCTTCCTTCCTTCTTTGCGAATCGCATCGGCGTTTTTGGCATCTTCCAGATCACGTGACGATCAAACGGGAAGGAAATTCAAAAATCTGTCCAGTTAGATACAAGATAATGTTTTTTACTATCATAATCAATAACAGTTGCCGAATATCTTGTAGAATGGCAGACTAGATAGGTTTTGAAAATGGCGATTTTTATAACTTACGTGACCTCGTAACCTTGACCCTGACAAAAGTTGTATCGTTGTGTAACACTCATCGACCTCTACCCACATACTAAGTTTCATCAAGATCGGAAAGAAATTGTTGACGGATGTACGGACGGACGGGTACGGACATTTGGTCCGGCTTTATTAGGTCATCTCGGTAGAGATGACCTAAAAAGCAGGCTGGGCAATAATTGTTCCAATGAGATCGAGTGCCACAACCGCTGAAATTGTCTAGTGCTAAATGTCTAGCACCCATATCTAAGGGATCAATAATTATCTATCGGGTGTGTAATACTGGCCGAGATGTACAATTGGTTGCTGGAGGTTTATTTCGACTTCATGAAACAAAGCAGTTTCATTTCGAAATTGCAACCTCATGACCAAAGGAGTAAAAAGCATCTCAAACTGCAAAGCCAGTCAATGTCTGCTTTGTATTTGAGCTAAATGTGACAAAAACAATAATAAATAAATTTTAAAAGTGTTATGACGCACGCACCTTCTGTTGCGTGTGTGGACAGGCTAACTGGAATGTTTCCTGCCTTATCCTCACAGATATGGTGGTTTTTGTTTTCATATTTTTTAATCACCGATTGTTAACAGGTAATTTGCTGTTGGCAAGTATTTTTTGGAGGGGGTGGGGAGGGAGAGGGTGGGAGAGAATGTACATGTGCCAAAATAATATGATAGATCAGTGGTGTCAAAAACAAACAAACAAAAAAAACGTTACACAGCAGCAAGCATCCACATTAGTGGGGCAACTTTGCATAACAATTGTGCATTTTGTGAGGAAAGCACCAAATTTGGCACACTAGTAGCCTATCATATTATGAACAGATTTGGATATCGGGCCATCTCAAAATTTTTGATGGCAGTGGAAAATGGCTGCCACAGCCATCAGCGGCTGAATTTGAGATGGCCCAATATCCAAATCTGTCATAATATGATAGGCTACTAGTGTGCCAAAATTTGGTGCTTTCCTCACAAAATGCACAATTGTTATGCTATATTTAGCTAAGTTGCCCCATTACATGGATAAATGAGGCAACAACTCTTTAGCAGAGACAAAATTCCTGTTCATCCATAGATCATAACAGTGTGGTGATGCAAGGGGTACAGCTAGCGGCTGTTGACGCGCAGAACACCACGTAATAGTTTGAATGACGAAAAAGCCTGCGATTCACGTGGTGGAGGCCACACAGTGCCATTGCTGCCATACGAGTAGGGAAAGCGCAGCACCCAGACACCATCTCTTGGAAGCTCCACCTCAGGTTGTTCTGGCACAAAGGTTGGACATGGTGGAGGCCCTGCTTGTACCTGCACAAAAATAAGACTCGGGTTAGGATTACCCAGTTTCACAATGCTTTTACAAAGTCACTAGTCCATCTACCATATTTAACATGTTCATTCTACGTTATGAAAAAAAAACAAAAAAAAAAACAAGAAAACATCCAAGACACAGGAGGTAGCAGAAGTCAGGTGAAATGCGATGGAACCTCAAATATGTAAGAAGTAGGAATTGACATTCCTCATAAAGCTGAGTAGATCGTAGGATAATGGGAAGCACATTACAGGTAGTGAATTCCAAAGCGAGACAGCACGAGGGATAAAACTATCTGCATAGCTTTTCGTTTTGTACTTTGGATCAGCTATTGTGCATGGGTGTGCAGAGATGGCAAACCGAGTCTTGAGTCCAAACACTCGTACAGGAGGAACCAAGTTAGAAAGTCCAGCAGAATATTTGCCATGAAAATAGGTGTAGAACAAACTAAGAGTGGAAACTGACCGACGGTGAGAGAGCGGTTTAAGAGTTGAACCCATCTCCGCACCAACCAGGTTAACTGTGTTTATGGAGCCTACCAAGTAAAGATAAGTGGCAGGCTGGTGCTACAGTCCAAATGTAGCAACAGTACTCCGTGAGGAGACGTATAGTTGTCTTATATAGGTACAAGACAGCATCAGGAGGTAGATACCTGTGTGCTCGATAGACAACCAACTCGCTTGGAAGCAATACCAGAAATGTACTTATCCCAACGGAGATTAGAAGGGATGTCCAGACCAAGAAGCCAAAGCTCAGATGATTCTGTGAAGGTTGAAGACCTCACATGCACATAAGGGAAAGAGCAGTTTCTGGAGAAAGACATGGACAACAATTTACTTGTCTTTGCATTGAAGGTTACCAGCCAGTGAAGCCCCCACTTAAACACATTCTCAAAATCATTGTCCAGTGAACCTCCAACCTTATTACGAGTAGTATTGAATGAATCAGCAGATGTACAGGAAAGTTAGTCATCAGCATACATGGCTAGCTGAGACAGAACATTATCAGGAAGATCATTGATATAAACAATGAACAGAATGGTACCATTTGATATAAACAAGGAACAGAATGGGACAGAGCTCTGTGGAACACCAGAATTGATGGAGCAAGTAAGAGAAGAGTGACCCTCAAGTACCACCTTCATCTTGTGATTTGTAAGGAAAGTCGAAAAGATTGAATGCATCACTTCAGATACACCATACGACTGAAGCTTGTGGAGCAGACCCTTGTGCCACACTTTATCAAAGGCATTTGAGATATCCAAAGCAACGAATTGAACTTAATCCTTGAGCTCCAATGCCCCGATGAAATGATCACAGCAGATCACAAGTAAAGCAGGGATGGCAAAAGCCATACTGGCAGTCAGTGAGAAGTTCATTGTCCTTCAGACGGCTGAGAAGTTGTTCAATGACGAAGCATTCAAGTACCTTACTTATTACAGGAAGCAGGCTGATGCGGCGATAGTTACTTGGCTCAGAATGCTCACCAGCACCCTTGAAAACAGGGACAACAGAAGTAACTTTCCAGGATGAATGAAACACCGAAGCAGACAAGCACAGATTGTACAGCTTGAGAAGAATCGATGACAGGTCAGGACAACACATCTTCAATACAATCACAGGGATTCCATCAGGACTAGTAACGTTTGAAGCATCTAGAGTACGAATAATTCTGGCAACCTTCTTCGGAGTGATAAATGGAACAGGAATATCAGAATCTGTACGAGATGGAAAATCAGGAAGAGTGTCCCTGATCATTAAGGGTAGAATTAGAAACAAAGATATTTGAAGAGAGGTTAGCCTTATCCAGAGGTGAAGTAACAACCTCAGGTCCATGAAAGAGAGGAGGTTTGAAGATTTATTGCGGTTGAGTACACTGTTGACAATCCGCCAAAAGTCCCAATGGAATCGGCTCCAGAAACTGCAATTTCTGCTTCGAATCCTCAGGAACTCTTTTACAGAGGTTACTTGCTTTGCGGAACAGACATTTGGACTCTGAAGACACTTGCATATGGCACTGCTTAAAATAGTGGTTGTGATGAGCAATTGCTGATGCACAAGCCGGAGTGAACCATGGATGGGAATGAACCTTCACTTGATATATACGTGAGGGAATGTAAATGTCCATACCATTGCCCGATCACTCAAGAGTAAAGAATCACTTGAAAAATAAAAAAAGAAACTCTCATATCCAGATCCGGATCTTCACCAAAACCGAATCACTTCGTCTTTGTCGCACAATCAACTTGTCCACCAGGTTTTGTCTGAATCAGTCCAAAACTTTTTGAAATGTGCTGCTCACAGTCAGACAGACAAATAGTGGTGAAAACATAACCACCGTCCACCTTCAGTGCCAGAGGAAAGAAGATTGACTAACCTTGACTCAACCAATGTGACAAAGGCACTGACTCCACGGGTGCTCTAGAGCTCGAGCACCAATGGGATAGAATTGTGGGTGCTTTACAGAAAGCCATGTGTATGAAATGAAGCTTGTTGGTCACCATGAGATTTGGGCGAATGAGAATTTCAGATTTTTCTTTGAGCAGTTTTCTGCGACAGAAAAATGGGTTATTGTTACTTGCAATCAGAAATTCGTAAATTTTCATCGGTGGCTTGTCGGACATGAAAGCTGAGCTCCGACCTCAACAGTGATACATTTACTGTTGTCAGTGTATTCTTCCATGATGTGCAATTTGAAAGTTGTACAATACCAGCTACGTGATAAAGGATTTTGAAACTTGAACGTCATCGGAAAGGAATTTTGACCTGAGATCTGACGATTGCAGGCCTGTGATGCAAAATTAGACCAAGCATTCATTTAATTTCCACCTTTGTCGAGCAATATCACAATTACAATTTTTAATGGGGTGGGGGGAGGGAAATGAAAAAAAAAAATAGACTGCTTGAGAATTACTTTAGCTTTCACTATATGAGAAAATAATTGTTTCTCTACGTAAATATAAAAGTAGAGACATTTACTTATAACCATAGAAAAGCACACCATTGCTGCTGCTGCTGCTGTGACGACAACTACCACTACTACTGCTACTACTACTGTCCCAATTATTCCCACCTTCTTCTTGGATCAGCCGGAGATCATTTTTCGCCCAAATCATTCACCAATTGGCAGGCCGGGCATGACGCTCAACTGAAGGTGGCAGAATTTGGCCAGAGTGCCAGTAATACGGGAAGGACACCGTGCGATCTATAACATCCAACAACTAATGCCGACAGGCGGGACGCCCGGTTTAACATCTATCCGAGGGATGGCGCACCCATTGATAAATCACTGTGGTGCTCGACACAAGATGACATTTCATAGCTGGGACGAGATTCAAACTCGTGGTCGACCGATATAATCGGCTGATGTCTGGCATTTTGAGGATATCGGCATTGGCCGATGATGGCGCAGATATGACCAATATTTTAGAAATATTTTTTTTTTTAAAAACCCAAAACTCCCCTTCTCGTGATGGGAGGCAGCTCAAGCTCCCTCTTGTGTCAATTTGGTGTCTGCAGATCCCCATCAGGTCAGGTGGCAACTGCAGAACATTAGTGAGAGCTTGCTGGCAGCACTGGATATGCACAACAGGAAAAGGTCAGACTGTACAGTATATTCTGAGCTTTCAAATCAATTTATTTCATTCCCCACGGCAAATCAAGCCGTGTTCGCCACTCCCACTGTTCGTGCTGCGGAACCTCTGCGGATGTCACATATAGAGGGCCGCCTTGCAGCCTATCACACACTCACTTTTGCACCGTGGGACTTTCTCAAACCATTTATGCACACGGGCCGTCTTGTGACATTTCACGCTCTCCCACCATGAGCCTTTCGCACACTCACAAATCACCTCGTGACCATCGCACGCGGAACATCTCTCGGAGGCCCTGCAACCAAATCTGCCATTCGTGCCGGGTGCACCTGTGCTAGGTTCGTACCACACGTTCGGCAGCACACCATGCCCCGCACCGCCCCCTGGGAAACGATTAATCTGTAATTGTATATCCATGGTCACCTCGGAACCATATGCAGTCGGATATGTAACATGGATTATGTGAGTTAACACCGACTCCGTGTCCTTTGATATAAGCATCTAAAACACATCCGGCCATCACTGTGCCGACAGAACTAGTCAGAGATGGGCCGTGGGATGCTGGGAGGTGTGTGGGCACAGCGAAAGTCGAAACCTCTGCTGAACTGAGCACGTAATATTTTGTGCACCCTTCGACACCATGATTGATAAGGGATCAACGAGTGATACGAGTGCCTTTGTGCATAAAAAAAAACAACAAAAGAAAGCTGTTCAAACTCGGACACTCGGTAGAACAACTTTGCCGTGTAATGCCTGAACCACGAGAACATATCAGGCCCAATACACTTTTGAAATATGCTATCGAGTACTATGTCGTTTTTGGCCCCATCTCTCAAAGGTGAAGAATCACTTTTGAAATTAAATAATTCTCGTATCCAGATCCAATCTTCACCAAAATCGAACCAATTCGTCTTTGCCACACACCCAACCTGCCCACTAAGTTTCATACGAATCCGTCCACAACTTTTTGAGATAGTGTCATATTGTTACGAATCTGGAAACCATGCGCACTCAACATTCAGGTCCCAAAGTTAGTTATGTCGAGAAGTATGTGTACAGTTAGAATCCATCCCCTTCTGTCTAATGGGAATTACATGTATGTGCGCTGAGTTATTTTGTAGTTAGTTTCTTATATTCACCAACAACGGCATCCTCCCTGGCTTCCTTCCACCATCGGCCTTTCTGACGCGCATACGTGCCGAGCGCCTGTGGGCGAAGTTCCATTGGCAACCGACGCATTGGCTCCGCTCCAGGGTCGAGCAAGACGTGTTGCCTTCAGCCAATGGGCAAAGCGCGAGCGACGTACGCCGCGTTCCAGCCAATGCGGAGGCACGTCGCCCGAAGGAGGAGGAATGCCTCTCAGGGTGGACGGGCCGCGAGGATGCTCGCCACGCCCCCCCCCCCCCCCCCCCCCCCCCCCCCCCCGGACGAATCACGGATGGCGAGCGGATCGCCTGAGTCAAACCGGCCAATCCAGAGGAGAGTTGCATCGGAGAGGGGTGAAGAGAAGGGCGGGTGTGCGCGAGGAGGTCCTGTTCTTTTCCCTTGAGCCTGCCCCACGGAGGATCGCCTGCATGCGAGTCTGTCCCGTGGAGAATCGCTTGCCTGTCTCCTCTGCTGGCACTCGCTGTCTCGTCGTGTGCCGGAGGAGCGGGCTGGAGTCCGACGGGAACTCGGAGGCCTCATTGCTGCCGAAATGGTGCAATCAGCCCGGTAGGGTTCTGGTACTCTCCGCTCGGGGTACGACTCGGATCCGGCTTGGTAACGGCCCGGATCGCGCAGATCCTGCCGAGGGTGAATTTCCCCGGTAGTTTGACAACGTGGGTAATTAGCTATATTGAAATTGGCAATTGAGCCTACCCCACGTGGTCGACCTATTGGCGATCTTCGGTCCGATAAGGGACCCGTGAACTTTCGGATTTATCTGAAAGGTACGACCTAAATTCCAGGTGTTCGGTGGAGCCGACTCTACTGCTCCCCCTAGCGGTCGTGCTCACCACCGAGACCCGGCACCACAACAATATATCGGTTTAGCACTATATGCTCAATGGTGAAGAATCACTTATGAAATTATCAGATCCAGATCCTGATCGTCACCAAAATTGAATCAATTCATCCTTGTCACACGCCCAACCTGTCCACCAAGTTTCATCTGGATCCGTCTACAACTTTTTGAGATATCCTGCACAGACAGACAGATAAACAGACAGACAGACAGAAAGGGGTGAAAACATAACCTCCATCTTCAGTGGCGGAGGTAATGAAGCTGAAACGAGAAGCAATTGAGCGATGGGAGCAGTGAACATTTGCCGAGCGCTTGGACTGACGGAATCCACCTCGGAATGAGTCGTGAAAATGCCGATAAAATCAAAGCGAATGCTCCAAGTGTTTCGCCTTTACTGCAAATAAAGTGTCACATTAACTGCAACATCAGATGTTAACGACCCTCCACCTTCCTTCCCTCCAACTCCATCACCGCAAGTAACGCCATTTAAAATAGATTGGTGAAGTTTCATTATATTTAAATGCGCGCATCTGCGCATGTGTGTCTGTGTGTGTGTGTGTGTGTGTGTGTGTGTCTGTCTGTCTGTGTGTCTGTGTCTGTGTGTGTCTGTGTGTCTGTCTGCGTGTGTGTGTGTCTGTGTGTGTGTCTGTGTGTGTGTCTGTGTGTGTGTCTGTTTCATATCCAGCCACGTTGTTACACACAACCTCCAAAGATTACATTGTTCCTTATGGGAAAATTACTTTTGTTAAACATGTGTTCAGCTCACACGGTAAATTCTCAGACTGCAACCACCGCATAAAACAAGGAATTACTGGATACCAAGAGTACCCACCCTATGAGCGATCTTGTTTCAAAAGTGCAACATGTTCTGACGCATACCTTTATTTGGGCGGTGCATAAGCAACTGACATCTCTGTTTCGGCAAAATAAAAGAAATTAAAAAGTAAACCGCATTACATGCATCAAGCAAAAACATACCTACTGCTTATAATTAAAAACACCTCACTGCACTGTAAAACGTGGGGACAGAATACATAACAGGACTGCCCTGTATATGGTGGAGACTTATAATACCCTCCCCAACCTGGAGGTGGTGCTCCACAACACGCATGTACAAAGAGAATTTGCTGTGATGTTGTGCATGAGCAAGCAAGCAAAAGTTAATATTGTGTATTTGTTAATTTAAGTTCAACAATTTTGTGTAATTCTCAGTTTTATTATTATTATTATTATTATTATTATTGTTAAATTGGTTAATCAGATGCATATAATCGGCGTTACATCAGTCATCATCCCCCCTGCTCTCCAAATATCGATATTGGCATCAGCCTTTTAAAAACCCATAATCGGTTGACCTCTTTGAACCCAGGCTCGGTGGTTCAGAGATAAGTGTACTTACCTCTAGGAAATCCCGCCAGGACACAATCAGAGTAGAAATCGGAAATACTCTAATTTACATCTTCAAACGTAAGTGGTCACGTGATGTCACGCCATGCACACCCACAAACTGAGAGAGCTTATGAATGAAACAAATCAACTACAATTACGAGAAACCACAAGGATCGAGAGTGTGAATAATATGTCATTCAAGTGTTAAAGTTTAATATAAAAACACACATATATGTGTGTTACACACACACACACACACACACACACACACACACACACACACACACACA
>CM068955.1:143775548-143786555 GCA_035128595.1 Eptatretus atami | reverse complement strand
CACACCATTGTGACACTTAAAATTGGATTTGATTGAAAAATCTTCAGTGTGTTCCTGAAAACAAGTTAATCACCAAATTGATGACACTTTTTACAAGGTATTGAGGAATGGCAAAAAAGCTAGTTTTGACCCATTTTGATTCAAGACTCAGATAAGGGGTTTGCTCAAACAAAGTCGAGAATGACCACAGCAATGGTTTGAGCAGTTTAATGAAAATGACACCTTTGGTTTTGGAGAAGAAATTAAAATGTTGTTAAGACAGAAAATAAAATGCACCACGTCACGTGTAAGTGTTTGACCCAGTTAAGATTTTTTTTTCATGGTCTGAAGAGAGGAAAGAGGCTGCCGCCTGCCTGTCTGTCAGAAGGATGAGGGATGTCATGGCAGAGGGTGGAATCTTCAGCAAAGAGATTGAGGATTCTCCAGCGATTGAGAGAGATCATTGATGAAGATCGGTTATAGTACTGGGCCCAGAACACTGCCTTGGGGCACTCCGGCCATGACAGGGAGAGCAGATGAACGGATGAGAGGTCTTATTGGAAAGCTGAAGCAAGAGCACGTCCATATTGAAGGAACATATTTCCACAATCTAAAAATTGCCAACCTCACCATTCTTCAGACTGATTTTTGCTGGACTGGTTTGCAGAAAACAAGACGCCACATATCTTCCCCAACCATTCCAACCACCATCCCCCACCCCGCTCCCCATGGATATCAATGTGATGACGCATCGATGGGATGCCTGGGAGCAGTGGAGACAGAGTCCATTTACAATTAGACCTCACTTTGGAATAAGTACTCCTAGTATTCATCGATAAATCGTTGGACTGTCCTGTGGTGTCTGTGAAATCCATGTCACAATGTGTTGCAGGTGTCATTCAGGACAAAGGTCGTCTTACACTCGCAAAATGCCATTTCATTTTACAGGGCTTCAAGTGTGCATTTGTAATCTACATGTGCATGCCGTGACAAATATGACTAGTCAAACGGCATTACACCACATGACCAAAATGTATTTCATTTCCAGCTTTCCAATAAGATCATACCATAAACTACTGTCATCTACATCAGCCCATGAGATCTTTCTGCTTTCCATAAATCCCCATCCCCTTACCTGTGGTGAAAGGAGCAAGTGCACAGGTGCATCGGGCACAACCACAAACATGCGCATGAGTTGAGCATGCACAGGTTTGGATCCACGACCTTGGGTTGGTGCTACTATGTACAGTGGCATGTCAGAAGCAAGAGCACGTCCAGCAAACTCCCTGTAGCCACTTCCTGATGCCACTTTCATGACTTTGTCAGGCGCAGATGACATGAAGCGTCGTCCACGCGGATCTTCATATTCAAATCCAACGTAGGCCCTGAGGCAGCAAAATAATACATGAGCACTTAGGTCTCTGTATTCTACCACCTCCTTTCTGGTCTTGCACACTATCCTCCCCAGGTTTCTGCAGGATGCACACAGTGCATCAGTAACCCACCTCCTTTCTGGTAAAACTCCCAAAATAGACTCACCGCTCACCCCCACCCATTCGTTCCTTATTTTTCCCCACCTGCAGAACCAACTTCCCCAGTCTCTTAAATCTCATTCTTCCTTCCAGTGCTTCACCACCATCTCAGGTTATCCCACATCCCCAACCATGATCTTTTCTTCCTCCATTAACCCTCCCCAAGCCCATCTCTTTCTGGGATTCCAGTCTTTGCTTCCACTTCTGTGATTGAGAGTTTGCAGCTGCATCCAAATGGTTCACTCCTTGTGACCGACCACCTTATTTAACATGTTACATTAGTTCTTCATGCCTGTTTGTACTTTATGATGTCACCAAAAACAGCAATTTTCCTGTTTTGAATGATTTTCAGTTTTGTTTGACTGCCAGACAGGCAAACAGAGCAAAAATATTCTCACTCCCCTCTGCGCATGTGCAATCGGGACAAATTCAGACGAAGTACAGGTGACCCTCGTATAACACGTGTTCTGAAAATAGTCCGTGAACCAGACCCCAAAATTTCATCAATTGGTACTACCTGGGGTGGCAAATTCTCACTATGCTTTATTGAAACTCCTATATCCATAGATGAAAAAAAAACATTATATTAAAGCAGTCTGGGACTCGCAGCATAATGGTAGTAATCCCCTCTTAAAGACAGACACCAAAGTCCAATCTGAGGGACCAAATTTTGGGGTGGGGAAATATAAAGTTGAATAACTTTGCAAGCAATGGTCATATAGTGAAATATGACCACTCAAAATGTTGGTAATCTGATCCTCTATACGCTGAGTTAATTATGTAGGTCACCAGAGGTCAAAAGGTCACAAAATTTGACCCCTGCATAAAAATCTGACCACCTGTCAGAAAACTCACTACAGATATCATACAAATGGGACTTTCTTAATCTAAATGGGTTCACATGGAAGACAAGAAGTACCCAAGTCGATTACAAGTCCAACAAAGTGGACTTTATTATTATTTCAGCTGTGGTACAGAACGGTTTTGACGCATTTTTTAAAATGGCATTTTTGCCGCTAAAAACATACAAAATTGTATGAAGTTGGACTGCTTGAAATTAGTTCGAATGTTTTGACAAATAACCACTCCAAATGCGAATGGCCATATCCTACATGTATTCAGGTGTTGGTTAAGCTAAATTTTGATGTAATCAGGTCAGCAGAGGTCAAATTGAAAATGCTAACCTCAATCACAGAAAATGTAATTAAAATGTCGCTGAATGAATATTAATGTGGGATACAATCCTACATCGGATGTCAAAAACTAGTTTAGTGTTCGAAACTTAGGTCTTGATGTGTGTGTGTCTCCTCCATAACTCCAAAACCATAACACCTAGCAGCCTGAAGCTTTGCATGCATACGAAGAACTCCAAGGAAGTGCAAGAGTGAAAATTGGGTGTTTGGGTTAATGAAGACACCTCTTTTGAAGAGAATTAACATCCTTATTTAATTATATCCTTCATCAGGCGATGCTCGGCCACCTCACTCTCTGGAGTCTTAAGGAGTTTCCTGGGTAACCTCGCTGCGGTCTGAAGCCGCCATGTTTTTTGGCCTGCTCAACCATGCCTTGACTTGGAACAGGCCGCAACGATTTCTTAACGATGAAGTATTTTTTTTCATTTTCCTCACTCATGTTGTCGAATACCTGTTCATCATAGCTATGAATCGCTGTATGCATCGCTTTTGTAAGTACTGTAGTTTTCAAATTAGGAGCTTGGAGTGATTTCATGCATTATATGACAAGATTTACCACGATGCACTCTTACGGACAAATTAAACTAAATCATCAAAATATTATTTCGGTTTTGAGGATTGCATATTGTCCGGACGAAATGTGTCGAAATCTGTTGTGAAATCTGATAATTTAAAGACATAACGAGTCTTATAACCAAGCTGATATACCTATTTACTTTAAGCAAGCAAGTCTATGTTCCCTCCTTCTCCATACATACACAAGAAAATGTGAAATTTCCAAAGCATTAAACTTATCTTTTTCTACAGTTTGGAGAATTATATAGAGTGAAGAAATGTTTTTTAGGAATGTGCCAAAATTATCAGCTTCATTGAGCTATACGATTTAATGCATTCACTGCAAGACCTCATGCTCTGCCCCGAGAGGGAATGCCTATCCATAGCGTCTGCCAGATCTGTGTCTATATTTTCGGAGGTTTTGCGAGGTGCTCTACAGGGAATAAAAGCAAATCTGATGAAAATGGAGGTTTTAAAAAAACATGTTATAACGTTTGTGCGTACGCCAAACTGATGTATCATGTAACGAGTGCACAGACGAGCAGGCAAGATGGCAGAATATCTGCAATGTTTATTTCACAGGCAATTGAACTTGGCGATGTCTCCAAGGTTGTTCTGCATTAAGTTGCAACTCTTTTGTGGATAAAGTCGTTATTTGAACAAATTCATTTTATTTCACCAACTGCTGTGTGAAGACCAGCTTTAAAGTTAAAGGGATCCAATATGATATGCAGCGACAGCCTGGCCAACCGTTCCTTATCAACCATTTAATTGGAGTGCTTGCACGAGTGTTTAAGCCATTGCCGAACGCCTTAGTCAATAGCCGGACCACGCAACATCCTTCTGAGTGAATCGTTCACGCACTGCAGACGCTGCAGTTCGTGCTCCGCCACGCTGAGTGAATAGTTCACTCACTGCGGACGCCGCGGTTCGTGCACCGCCTCCCCGAGCGAGCGAATCGTTCACTCACTGCGGACGCCGCGGTTCGTGTTCCGCTACCCTGAGCGAATCGTTCACTCACTGCGGACGCCGCGGTTCGTGCTCCGCATCCCCGAGTGAGCGAATCGTTCACTCACTGTGGACGCCGCGGTTCGTGCACCGCCTCCCCGAGCGAGCGGCTCGTGCACCGCCTCCCCGAGCGAGCGGCTCGTGCACCGCCTCCTCCGAGCGAGCGGCTCGTGCACCGCCTCCCCGAGCGAGCGGCTCGTGCACCGCCTCCCCGAGCGAGCGGCTCGTGCAGCCTCCCGCGAGCGAGCGGCTCGTGCACCGCCTCCCCGAGCGAGCGCTCGTGCTCCGCCTCCCCGAGCGAGCGGCTCGTGCTCCGCCTCCCCGAGCGAGCGGCTCGTGCTCCGCCATTCTGAGCAAGTTGTGGAATAACACCCTGATAATTTTTTGAAAACAAATCGAATAACTTTGTCTTGCTGTTATGTTTGAAGAATGTAAGAAGTCATGCTATGGCGTTTTGTGTGCGAGCAGAAAATTTGAATGGTCATGACGTTAAATGCCGTAATATTTTGTCCAAGTACTGCTAGACAGAAGAGTTTTGAAAAAGCGATTTGTGTTCTTCAGTGTTCAAGTATATCACTCAATTAAAATAAAATAATGATTTCAAAGGTTGTATAATTTTTTTTTTTTTCAGAATTTCTGCACAACTGTTTAAGAGGAGATAGCGTGGCAGATGGATGGACAGAGACAAATGGAGCTGATGACAATATCCTCCAGTTTTTTTTCAAGAAGCGTGGTGATAATGATGAAAAATTTGTAGAAATGAGGTGTTGGAGGCTGTGGTGACAGCGTGGGAAAAATGGATCCATGAACCAATCAGCTGATTGCAATGGCATCAATGTTTTGCATGCTGCTAGCTCCTCCACAGGCTTTGACTGTCTGCAAAAACAAAATCTATAGATGTAGTGATAATTCATCCCTTATATTACTTTATTTGGCAACATTTATTACGCCAAGCACATGAAGCAAAAACCGGGGTGAAGCAATTGGTTAATGTCCATCTATCTGTCTGTCAATGCCTATTTATGATCGAGAAACAATTTATTTCAATTAAATGTTATATTTTGAACACAAATCGGAAAACAAACCTGCTGTTTAACAACCTGTCTAGCAGTCAAGCAAAATTGAAAATCATTCAAAACAGGAAATGTACTGTTTTTTAAGCACCGCATAAAAGGACACAAACAACAGGCACAAATAACTAATGTAACATGTTACATCGGGTGGTGTAATAGACACTGTATAAAACGCAAGTAAAACCCGGAATCAAGTTATTTATACGACTTTTAAAACCTTTATTTTATTTAAATTGAATTATAGCGAACGTAGTGAGCTTCATACTTAAAGCGTGCACATGAGAGAATAGGAAACAACAACACAATACCCTGGCAAATTGGAATCCATGTCGTTGGCTATGACCCTTTTGCTTCCGGTTTTTTTTTTGCTTCCGGTTTTTGTCATGGGGAATGATTAATGCCGGGAGATAAAGGCATCGTCGGAGACATGAAAGACCCAAATATCAGACATTATGTATATTTCCTCCACTGATTTTAATAAAGATATCTCCCGCATCATCAAAAAATAATTTTTAATCGTGATTTACATTATTTGATCGCTGATCCCGAATCCAGGCCGAAGTAACCGGGAATTGCATATACAGTTGTGAACAAGTTATAGGTAAAGTCAGAAACGAATGTAAGAAGAATTCTACGTTCGCTTCTAGTGTTTATTTTTTTAGATGAGACTGTTCTAGGCGGTGTAGTTGTTGTGAAGGTAATGTTGAGGTAATATTAATTTTTTTAGATGAGATCCTGTTCTAGGCGTGTAGTTGTTGTTGTTTGAAGGTAATGTTGAGGTAATATGCAGTAGTGTTATCACGGTTATAGAAATGCACAAATAATTAATTTGATCTATAGTATACCCAATCACACCTTTATGACTAAAAAATTAACAACAAAACTAGAGAGTAAATACTCTAGCAGTTTTAAGTCTACCTAATTTTATAATAAAGATATCTCCCGCATCATCAAAAAAATAATTTTTAATCGTGATTTACATTATTTGATCGCTGATCCCGAATCAGGCCGAATAACCGGAAATTGCAGCATCGAATGCAAGAAGAATTCTACGTTCGCTTCTAGGCTTTGCCTATTCCATATTATATTTGAACACTGCAGAACACAAATCACCTTCGTTGAACTTCCAAGGACCTTCAGTTTAGCAGTACTTGGACATGCTAAATAGGGTGGTGTATAAGGTTGGTTTATGAGACTGCTTCAGTAACCCTAAATTTCTGGAATTAAAAAAAAGAAAAGAAAAAAAAAGCATCTTTAAAAATCATTCTTTTACTTAAATTAAAGTGGAGGTATCCCCCGCTTAACGAACATTTGAATTGTAAAGGTTCGCGACAACAAATGGTTTCATTTAGGGCTATTCATAACTTAACGGTTTTCATTCATGACAATGAAGAAGCCGTCCCCCCAACACAGCATCTGGTGATTGCGTGACAGCAATATGTTTTTCCCACCAATTAACTATTCATTGGGGAGATTAACTTTTCAGAAGGCTTGCAAATAATTAATTTTTATTATGAAAGGGTTAAAAATAACCATCAACACCACTTCCCAACGCCTTCTCAAACATGGAAACTTGAACTCAAGATTGTTTTGTTAAGTGTTACAACTAAATTAACTTTATTATTATTAGGTAAAGAGTAATATTATGTCACTTGCAACTAAAACCATTGTTATACCAAGCATATGGCTTCGCTTATAGACTGAACAATTAGAGTTAGGAAATTAAGTGTAATTTCCCATAAGAAATAAGGGTAAACGAGCTCCCACATAATGAAGGTTCGCTATATGAAGGGGTATAAAGATATTTATCTCCTTCGTTAAGCAGGACATACCTGTATAAACTTGAATTGACCGCTGTGCGGGGTAACGTGTCCGATGAACTCTCAAATTGGAAGAGTAAAGCAAGACAACGGCGTAAACACATCTGGAAGAGTGCCATTAGTAACTCAATGATAAGCTATTCAATGGGGAGAGCGTGCACAAGCTGACCTAGAGCTCTCGCCGCGCCTCCATTGGCGGTTTGAAAAACCACGCCAGTTGTCGCCATCCAAACGTTCAGTTCCATTCACCTGCACAACTGGCCAGCTGTCAGCCTCAGTGAGTGATGCTGTTGTATGACAAACAAAAACTGTTGATGTAAAATCGACTGTCATCATTTGACCAAATTACATCAGACCTATTAATGTGAAACTGAAGACATCATTGGAAATTGTAATGGCCACATTTTACAAGGTAGATAAAGGCTCAGATAACCACAACAAGAAGTATTGTTATGTTCATGCTGGTGGGGGAAGGAGTGTAGGCAAAGGGAAAGGAGATCAGTTAGGCCAAACAAAAAAAGGAGTTTGTTTCCAGTTTCCTATCGACCCATTGCTTTTATATGCGACCCTACGATTTTTTGTTGACAATTTGGACTCGGGCGCGTTTGACTCGGGCGCCGCCATTTTGAATCCCGCGTGTTACGTAGATGAGGAAAGCTTAGCAAGCGAATCTTGGAGCTCTAGAGCACGGTATCAGCACACAAATGCCTTGTCAAGTTGAATCATCAATGCTAGCCACTAGGAGTGGAGAAGATACTAACATAGGCATATCTGCAGAGTGTCCCATGGCTTAGCACTGGCTGAACTTATAGGTTTCATTGAAGATACCGAAACAACGAGATAACTGTTGCCCCGGTGTTTCGTCTTGCAGATTCATCCAGCTCTACAGTGAACGCTTCTCGATTTTGGCGTTGAACAGTCTGGTCGGATTCACTCAACAGACTTGAAGATACGGCTACTTGCCAATATACCGCGTCTTCGTGCATTCAAGCAAGGTCGCAATGTGATGCTGAGCTTTGAAGATGATGTTGGACTGCATGAAAGAGCTTATGACTACGACGATGAAGCAATATGCCTAGCGAAGGCTGCACAGATAGTCAGAAGAGATATGCAACAGAAAACCTCGACATTCACTGGATCGTTTGGAAACAACTGCCAGGAAGAAGCCATACCACAATCGTTACTTGCACTGTTAGCATGATAATGGATGGAACAAAATATAAAACAAGGACCCAGACACATTTCGTCAATCTGCTCTCACTGTGGCACAATTGCTTCAATTCAACAGCTCGACAAGGAGCGGGCTTCGTCAACTGGAATAGTCAAACACAGACAAAGAAACACCTCTTCCTGTCTATCTTGGGCTCTTGATTCACGGACAAACCCGCAAGCGTGAGTTGGTAGAAACCTTATTCCATCTTGGTGTCTCCATTTCCTATGACAGAGTTCTGGACATATCTACAAAAATGGCGACTGCGGCAGCTACTCAGTATGAGAAGGATGGAGTTGTATGTCCGCTAATTTTGAGAAGACATCTGTTTACAACGCAGCAATTGACAACATAGACCACAACCCGACATCAACAACTGCACATACATCATTCCATGGCACAGGCATCTCTTTGTTCCAAAATAGAGCTACTGAATCAGATGGTACAGAACGAGAGAGAACTCCAACAGAGAACTCTGGTAGAATTGCACATTCCAGTTCACACTACAGCCTACCAGAATCGTATACAAATGTAAAGCCAGTTTCACTAAGAACGAAGGAACCAGTGATACCCCCAACTGAAGATCATCCTGCAACAAATGACGTCCTTCTGAAAACTGCATTAGGAGATGAACACGTTTGGCTGGAAAAAACAAGGGAGCAGCGAAGTGATAACACCCAAAGCACGGACGACCCAATTTGTGTCTGCATAATCACGGAAATCGTCACACTGAACACATAGAGCCAAGCATCAATTCCCTCCTACCTCTATTTCCAGATGATTCGAAATCCATTGGAATGATTCGACATTCAATGGACGTTGTCAAGCAGGCGGTGGAATTCCTGAACCCAGGAGGTTCCAGTAGTAACGCTAGATCAACCACTGTTCGCCATCGCTAAAACCATTCAATGGAATTGGCGGAGTTGTATGGAGAAGACAAGTTTGTCGTTATGCTTGGAGGGCTCCATATCGAGATGGCATATATATCGACAATCGGGGATTTCCTGGATGGGAGTGGATGGACCAGCGCCTTAGCAGATGCAGATGTCACTACGCCAGGAAAAGCAGAATCTCTTCTCAAATCATCCCATGTAAAACGAGCCAGGCATGTACACATCGTCACATGCAGTACTCTATGGATACTTCTCCATCAGGCATATGACGAATACTGCCAAGCAGAAAGTGAACCATCGTCCTACGAAGACTGGTGCACGAGACAGAAGGAAAAGTGCCCCCAGTTCAAGTACTGGCATACTGTTATGGAAATGCAGCTCCTTCTCTTGATCTTTGTGAGATCGCTTCGTGAAGGAAACTTTCAAATGTACTTAGCTTCATTGTCGGCAATTGTTCCATGGTTCTTTGCGCTCGACCACACTCACTATTGCAGGTGGCTTCCAGTCCATATACGCGATATGTCAACGCTAGAAGCACGACTTCCCGACGTAGCAGAACAGTTCTCACAAAGAAAGTTTGTGGTGTGCAAGTCGAGCAGCCGTTCTCCGCAATTCAATCGCCATGCTCACGAACAAAATAATGCTATCGTCAAAGGCATCGGTGGAGCTACTGATCTGATGTTAAATCCGAAAGCCATGCTGAGTGGACGGTAGCGGGACCAGAAATAGCAAGGGCTATAACCGAGTTTGGCACAAACTGCTGCCTTCGCGGAAACGAGAAGTGCAGCAAAACAATCACGAGCACACGCTATCCTCACAAACATCATATGCACGAGACGTGAATCACTAGTCACGACCTTTGAAACTATGGGAATCCATTCACAGAAGAAACAACAGAAGTGCTTGTCCTCGATACCAGGGATGTTGCTGACCCTAAAGTATCTGAAAGCATTACTAAAATTGAGGATCTTGGCAAACAGCAATACCACAAATTCAGAGAAGAGCGACTAATTCAGACAACCAAAACCCTAACGGAACCATCACAAAGAACAAACTCCCGCTTTTCGGAAACCCACCGGTGAGGAATTCTTCGAGTCATCCACACTAGTATCATCTCTCAAGAACGACTTGTGCTCTATTCTCTCGATTATTTATTGCATGTCAGACCAGAAGAGTGACTTGGACAATTTCTTCAGACACGAAATCTTGCTTACCCACCGTCATTATCACAGTTTGGAGACCTTCGCCTCGGTACAAAATCCGATCTTGTTCGTTGTCTGAGGAGATGAGCGACTCCCTTAGAGACATTCCTTCCGTTGATGTCCTGGTTCTCGATGGCTCGGCAATTGTCTGCATGCTGAAGCCTGTTGGACCGATGACGTTCCTTGAGTATGCAGAGTCTGTATTTTTTCTTTACATACGGTCGCATCTCACGTATGTAACAGCCTCGACGTTGTCTGGGATGTATACATTGATGACAGTCTCAAGTCATCAACACGAGAAAGACGCGGCAAGGGGTTCGAAGACGTGTGGCACCCACAAGCAAAGTTCCAGGAAACTGGCAAGAATTTCTCCGTGTATCCGAGAACAAATCTGAGCTCTTTGAATTCCTGGCTATTCAGGTAATGTACAGCTACATGAAAATTATAACATAACATATATATATATATATATGGATATTGAGTGATGAATAACAGTGCCTAACATATATTGTCACGGTAATGATGCATGTCTATGGTTTTTT
>CM068955.1:143759535-143770532 GCA_035128595.1 Eptatretus atami | reverse complement strand
CGAGAAAGGCTACCGGAAAGTGATGATTCGAACTGTTGATACTGATGTGCTGATTCTGGTAGTGTATGCTGCTTCATTCGCAACAGACGCTGAAATATGGTTGGCATTCGGCGTTGGAAAGAATCTGCGATATATTCCTGCTCACCAAATTGCCAAAGGAAATGGGAGAGGAGCGATCTAGAGCCCTGCCAATGTTTCACGCCTTTACGGGGTGTGACCGATCTTCGTTTGCTGGTAGAGGGAAAAAGACGGCGTTCCAGTTGTGGAAAGCACTTCCAGAAATTACACCGCTATTCGCTCACTATATGGCCTCTCCTAATGAGTGTGACGAAACGAAGATGGCACCATTTGAGAAGTTTGTGATCCTGTTGTATGATAAAACATCCTCAGAAGTCAGTGTAGATTTAGCCAGAAAGTACATGTTCACCGCAAAAGGCAGACCAATAGATGCGATTGCGCACCACTGAAGCTGCCCTGTTCGAACACACCAAACGTGCAGTACACCAGGCTGGATTTGTATGGGGACAGATGCACGTGCGGTCACCAGATGTCCATCGCCAAGTTCCTGGGGGTGGAGAAGAAGTCCGACGCTCAAATGGGAGCCTAGTTGGACAGTACTACCAGAAGCTGCGGCTCGTGCTCAGAACTACTGAAGTGTGGGTGCCAAAAAATGCGTCGGACCCTGTAAATGCGTAAAGCAGCATTGAAGTGTACATCACTGTGCCGGTGTAGCGGAAACTGTGAACAAAATGGAAATGAAGAGATGGTTGAGGACCTCAGCCAGAGCTACGATTGTCACCGTGTGAGATAAATGAAACACATACATTTTAGTGGATTGTTTTAAAGTCGGATTTGACATTTTATTTCTACTATTTTATTGACATTTTATTTAATATTTTCTCACGTAATACTGGTATTATGTTGTGCAATCATGCGTTTATTTCCAATTGAACACTATATTTGCGATTTATTTTCAGTCAGGATTGTGTGTTTTGAAGTGATACATGTACATACAAATATGATGTTGTGTTATTAATGTTATTTGTTATTCATCACATGTGATTATATTTGTTATGTGTAATTATGTTTGGTGTTCAAGCAATCAAAAGTATTACTGTGTATGGTTTCTGGTCAAAAGTTCTTAATGAAAGTATTGTGTTCTGGCGTTGAACTATTGTTTTATAGCTTGAATTATTGAAAGTTTGATGTTTATTATAAATGTTTTAAATGATCATGATGATGTTTGACTTGATTTATTATGCCTTACTGAACTCTTTACGCCTGGGAGCCTGGGGTGTATCAACAAAGACATTCTGATTCGATTTATAGTTCAGAATCGATAGTCGCATAAAATCTAGCACATTTTGGCAGTCATATACCACTTATACTAGCACGGAAGCATGTTATGTTCAATCTGAGTGTCATCTTTCTATGGGTATGAAAACATAGGTATAGACACCTTATACATTTCTTCTATGTCAATTATTGGTAAAGATTGGCGATTTTAAAATTTCACAACCAGCGGTGGCGGCCATCTTGGATTTTTGCCCATATTTCTCTACAACGAAAAATCTGGCTTGGCACTATAGCTAAAATCAATGTATATGTCTATGATGAACTGTGCACATTTTGGTGCTTTTACCACCAAACCCACAATCGTTCTGATATTATACACATATCCGCCGCACTATGTGCAACACCAGAAGGCAGTGTTGTATAACCAGTTATATTGATGGACGGAAGGTTGGCCCTTTGTTCTCCCATCTTCTCCCTTTGGTCTTCCACATCTAACTGGGTAGGGACCAGGCGATACAGGGGAATTTCACAATTCAGGGCACAGAGAGCCTTTCCACATCCTCTTCCCACCCTGAAGGCAAGAGAGAGAAGCTCCGCACTCCCGTATAGTCGTCACCGATCGACAAGTCGAAATGCCATTGGGTGCATGGCTTGGCGTTGGCGCCACTGATTAGGTCAGCGATGGTGCAGCATGATTGGGTTTTGGGGGAGTTGCCAGGATGAGGGGGAGTTGATTGGCCGGTGATCGTTGGGAGGAATTGGACAGCACAGCCTCAGGTGTGGGTGGCAAGGGGGAAAAGGGGGTGATGAGATCAAGAAGAAGAAGCAGGGAAGAAGGACTCGGAGAGACGGTGCATTGTGACGCTCTTGGAGAGGCTATGCACTTTAGCATCAAAGCATGTCGTCCTGTCCTGCAAGATGTTCTTGCTAGCATCTCTGCCTGCTGCTTCTGTATCTCGTGAATGATCGCACAGCTGTGGGCCCCATAGGGAATTCGTTTGTTTCTGTTTGCCAAGTATTTTTGGCAAATTGTCAGTGTCAAAATTGTCAACAAAAAATCGTAGGGTCGCATTTCTTCGTGCGGGATTCTGTTGATGTGGTTTTCTTCATGCAGAACAGCCCTGTCTTAACTTTTTTAATTTTGAAAGAACACCGGTTTTCCTGGTTCTGCATCTGGCCATGTTGAATAAACCGTATTGTTTCATCGATTTTCCCTGGGGGTTCAATTAAGTAAATTCCAATTCTGATCACAAGCGTTTTTGGACAAGCTCATAAAATGCAGAACATCCACGACCGCTCGGGGTTCCCCATATTAAATTTCGCTTTAAGCCGGTCATTTGTGAGGCGATCGACCACGGAGTTTCTGGCCTCGCATCCTGCTGCGGTGATTAGCATTTGTCGTGTGGGAACAAAAACACAACAGTATCACATTAATTGAAAGAATAAAAGATTATCAAAGAGAAGAAGCAACAACAAAAAGAAATAAAAGCCTACCATCATCTACTCTGCGAGCACCAGGGAGGGGCACATCCCAAGGCATGAGGTAATGTGAGCCTTGAAGGAATCCAGGCTGCTCAACCAGGCCAGTAGTGGATACGTACGTCTTGGCAGGGCCAAGCCGAATTAGTGACCAAGAAGAAAAGGTCGGTAGAACACCAGGACGACATCCCAAATGCAGCATTCCTTGTAAGGGTCTCATTTTACTTGCAGCTCCATCATGGCTCACATTTTCATTCTCAACTTCACCGCCTCCTTCTATTTTGGAAGGTCTTTGCTCAGTAACCTGTGATTGGTCTGTTACAACTGCAGCACCATCAAACACTTCTGATTGCCCCCCACAACCTTGTGCCTCAGATAAGTCTCCTCCCGTGCCATGGATGTTTTCAAGCGATACCATGGGACTACCCGTTGCCTGCCCGAGGCTGAAGACCAAGCTAAGAGCAGCTGCACCATCCTGTGTGGGAGGCCCCTGAACTCGTTCACTCACAACAGAATCGAGATTGTGGGGGCGGCCTACCAGGCTAGTAGCTGGGGGTGTTCCTGTGTCGCCACTGTGTTGGAACACGGGGAAGGGGAAATGCTCGAGATTTTTGCAACACTTCTCTTCCAGCATCTGCATAAAAAAATGTCAAAAAAAAAATAAATATTATTTTGGTCTTAAAATAGGTTTTCAGTTTGTACCAATTACAAACAACTTTATTAACCAATCCATAACCATTGCTGCTCATTTGCCATAAAATATCATGCATGTTTCAAAGACCATAACAGAACCAAAAAAGATTTTAAACTCCATTCGAGGGCTGAGAGTGTGTTCCCAAACTGTTCACGATTTCTGAACTCTCAGTCCGATGCACCTCAATAATGCTGATGAAAATGCTATTTTGGTTCAGTCATACCGTGATTAACGCCGCTTTGTAATAATGTTGTCTCTTTCTCCTGTCGATGTTATTTTTTTTTTTTTTTGAAACAAACAAACAAAAACATTAAAATCTGTCAAGCAGTTCAAAAGTCACATGAGAGAACGGGCAACAAACAGTGTCGGCTTTTCTCTGAGCTGCACTCTTGGCCAATGAGACCGAGCTGTGCTGATCAACGCTCAACCAATCAGCACCTTGCTCTGACAGTTTTGAACACTCTCCTCACGCTCGTGTTTACAGCACCGTGGTAACTCCATTTCTCCTTATTTGTGCACAATTTTGTGAGCCCAATTGACCCGTAATGTCTGGGAAAAGGATTGCAGGTGATAGCTTTGGTAATGCACCAACATCATTACCCACCACTGTCTTGCGCTGTTCTGACTGATGCATTGGTAAGTATAGTAACGTAACGACTTGTATTTTTTGACGTCATCATTAAAAATTATTTAAAACATTTGTCATGTGAACACAACCATTATTTTTGCTACTGGAAACACTCCCTCCCTTTGGCTGCAAGCTGGGTTGGGGGTTGTGAGGAGGATATATTTTGTGCCTTGGCTAATAATCCCTCTTGTCTGCAGCGGGGGCCAGTAAACCACTTTTGCTGTGTGGAAAAAAATTGCAAGTCGTCCCCACCCCCCACCCCCTCTCGGCAAGAAGGTGGGGGTGGGGGGGGGGAAGGGAAGCTTCCTTTTTTTCTTTATTCGCGCTCAGTTTCCAGGAATGCTTTCCAGGTGTTAATCAAGGTATGACGGTATACTGGAGCGCAGCATTCTTTTCACATTCATCGTAAACAGGCGAGTTGGAGAAAAAGATCACATTTCTGGAATGACGTACATTAATGCAGATAGGCACATAGAGAAAGCTCAAAAAGTATATTTAAATGACGTGCTGCATTTGCATTGTCACGACGCCTGCACGGTATGGTTATACAAAAATTACCTCTCAATGCGCTTACATAAATGACGTCACATAATATCTGTTATTATTGCAAGTGGCAGTGATGTTCACTTCATGTAATCAAGACTTGTTAAAAAAATCACGTCCTCAAGCTTCAGGGATTACAATTTCTACCGTTTAGACAGGAGCCATTTGTTTCACTGTTCTACAGCAGCCACACTACCAAACACAGTGTATTCTCATGCTACCAACATACATGCATGATGGGGATTTCCAGTGTTCAATATTTTACTCTGACCTTGTGGGAACACTCCAAAATTCAGACAGTATTGGCCTCCTTTACTGTCACTACTGGGCTGACAGGTTGGCTGAGAGGTACGCACACTCACCTCTAAAACTGTTTAACCTGGACTTTAATCCTGACCCAGATATAAACCGTCATCCCGGTGTTTCGCAGGCAGGGCAAGCCTGGTGTTGGCTTAGTGGTTAGGGTGGTGGCTTGGGATCCTAGGGTCCTGAGTTCAAGCCCCGTTGGCCGCTGAATTAAAATACACCAGGAGGTTGACTCAGCCTGTCATCCTTCCGAGGTCGGCAAAATGAGCACCAGTGTACTGGTAAGGGGGACACTGCATCAGTGGCATAGCCATGTCCCAACCAATGATGCAACCAGCAGCCACAGACTGCACTCGATAGAGAGAGAGACAAGCAGGGCGATTCATCAATGTGTGTGCCGTCCCTTGGATGTACATTAAACGGGCATAGCGTCTGCCAGCATTCATTGGTGAATGTTAAAGATTCCAGTGTCCTTCACAAAGAGTAGGCAAGCTGTTACTGGCACCATGGACAAATTACAAATTCCTGCCCCAACCAGTAGAGGGCATTGCATCAGCGGCACAGCCACACCCTCTGCCAGTGATGCTATCCAGCAGCCTTGTGCTCAATAAGACCGAAGAAGACTGTGCATAATTTTGTGAGCCCAATTGACTGATATTGTCTGGAAAAAGGATTGCAGATGATAGCGTTGGTAATGCTCCTCCCACCTCATTACTCACCGCTGTCTTGCGCTGATCTGACTGATGCATCGGTAAGTGCAGCGCCATAACGTATTGCATTTTTTGATGTCATTATCATTAAAAATTATTGTTTTTGTTTATAAATTAATTTAAAACATCTATCATGGGTACACAGTCATTACTGCAACATCCTCATAATCAACTCATCTGCTGAGTCTTCTTGCCTTACATCTTGCCTCCCATTAGCTGTTACCCTGTACACCTCGAGGCAGCTAGTGTAGAAGGGCAGCGCATCAGCTTCATGGCTTTGTTTAATTACAAATCAACATTATTGTGAAGGTGGTAGCACTCTTTGCTGTGAGGCTGCTGATGGCATTTCTGTTTTCTTTGATGCTGTCAACCACCAGACCAGACGTGTCAACCACCAGATGGCGGTCTCCTTGGGTTAACCTGAGGCGGTTCTTTCAGGTGGGTGCCTGGAATGCCCTATTCCTAAGAGATGGGATGGGCCAGCCATCTGCCTGGGGGGTGGCCAGATGGAGGCCCCTGGAGTACCAGCCAAAAAGTGGACACAGCAACGCACTGTGTGTATGTATAGGAAAATGCAAAGCAGCTTAGGCTTTTGCACAGCAGTGTATATACCTCTGCCTAGTAAACAGTCAAAAAATAAAACACACACACACACAATTAAAAGAGACAATCAAAATCACAAGTGCGGCACTTCATACCTCATAGAAGTCAAAATTCGCTGCCTGAAGAGTGAAGGGGTCATCGCGCGTAGCTTGCCTGTATCCACAATTGCAGGTGCCTGTCGTACGAGCACGGCTGCAGTGTGGCAATACTAGAGGTATGCAATCAGGGTCAGGGAGCTCACCTGTAATGGATCCCAGGTACAAGTGAACAGGTGAAAATATATGAGATATTAAAATGGCACTACATATTAGTAATGCTATAATCATGCAGGGGTCATCAAGCTAAAAACGATTCCTTAGCTCACAATGAATCACCACTTCAAGCAGTCTACCAAGTAGGAAGGCAACAATAGGACCACCTGGACCTGTAGCTTATTTGCGCCCTGGCCTATACTCCGGGGCAAAAAAAAAAAATAACAAACACAGAGCCAAGCTTTTTTTTTTCTCCAAATTTGGAGCCATTGATGCGCAGTACAGTACATCTTCCAGGTAAAATTGATTACTCACGTTACAGTAGCTGAAAGCCACCCGCCCCCCCCCCCCCCCACGCAGTTGACAGTAATTTTTATGAAAAAATTCGTGTTTTAACAAGTTGTTTTTTCTCCAAAAACCCCAAAAATCACGAAATTTCCATATTTTCACCTTTCATCTTTAAAGACCAATGTCTCAGGTAAAACTAAGTTGATCAAATTTTACACATAAGAAAGGAACATAAGACCATTTTGAGTTGTGTGTCACAATATATATTTTTTTTTTACTGTTAGAAGTAGTGTATACTTTTAAAGATCTGCAATGCATTTTTAGGGTGTTGTCATGTTTTTTTGTCTGTTTAGTGCATATGTAGTGCCTAAATTGCTCTAATTTATGACTTGTACAGTTAGTGTAGGTCATGCATTTTGTGTTTCAATTCAGAAATGCCTCCAAAGAAAGAAGTTCAATGCTAATGGGGATATTAAAAAGCGAATTGCCAGTCTTCCTCAAGCAGGCAAGACATATTCTGAAATCCACAAGTTCCTGAAGGAGAAAATTCCTATTTCTCTGCGTACCATAAAGACGATAGGTCGACAGTTCCATAAAACTGGTTCTACTGCAAGGAAGAAGGGATCTGGTAGGCCAAGAGCCACTACAAGTAAAGATGATAGGTGACTGAAATTATTAGTTCTCCAGGAAAGAAAGATAAGCCTGGGGAAACTGTCAGAGGAGTTCAGAACTGCTGAAAACAAGACTTCCCAGAGGACAATCACAAGAAGGTTGACTGATGCTGGTTTTTCCTCAAGAAGATGAGCTAAGAAACCTCCATTATCGAAGAAAAACCATTCAGGGCAGATTGCACTTTTTGGCCAAATATGGGAACTGTGATTTAGACAGGTTTCAGAGAGTTCTGTGAAGCGATAAATCAAGATTTGAGCTTTGCAGTGATGCCCAAGAACCTTTCCTTTGCAGATCTGAGGAGAGATTCAACCCTGAATGCATTTCAACAACCGTGAAACATGGAGGATGTGGAATCATGGTCTGGGGTGCATTTTCGTCTGCTGGAGTTGGTGAGCTGAAAAGGTGTGAACAGTCAATGACTGCCAAGGAAAAGCAGAAAATATTAGAGAAAGCATTACTTCCCAGCCTCCAAAAGTTATTTCCTGGAGAGAAAAGCAAAGAAGTCATTTTTCAACAAGATAATGCCCCTGCCCATACGACAAAAGCCACAAAAAGTCAGGTCAGGTCAGGTATGGGAGCATGCGCCAGAGCAACGGGTCGCAGCGTCCACTTTCCGCCGGTCCACTCCAGGGGCCTCCGTCTGGCCATCCCCCAGGCAGATGCCTGGCACATCCCCATCTCCTTGATATGCTGATCAACCTGCTGCAACCATGAGGTACGTGGTTGGACCATTGGCTTCCTCCACTCAAGAGGCTCCCTCGCTGAGAGAATCTGATGACCAGGATCAGCGCCAGGAAAACGACCAACATGTCCAGACAGCCGCAGCTGATGCTCACGGAATATACAGGTAACAAATCTCATTTGAGTCTCTCAACAACCACTCGTTGGACACAAAGTCCGACCAGCGATGAACAAGGATTCTCCGAAAAGACCTGGTACCAATGGAATTAAGTCTCCATCTCAGATCCTTGGTCAGAGTCCAAGTCTCACATCCGTAGAACAAGACTGGAAGCACCAAGGACTTGAAGACTCAGACTTTCGTCCTGCACATGTACCGGCAGCACCACACTCCATGATCCAGTGAATCCATGACTCCCCAAGCCCGACCCAGATGTCCATTGACCTCTGGCTCACAGCCAGCGGCGATATGAATATCACTGCCAAGGTAAGTGAATATCTCCGTGACCTCAACATCCTCACCACAAACAGGTACAAATAAGATAGCAGCATCCAAGATGTCATTGAAAGCATGGATCTTAGTTTTGACACAGGAAACCTGTAATCCCAGTGGCTCAGACTCTTTATTCAGCACCTCAAGGGTCCCCAAAAGTATGTCCAGAGTCTCCGCAAAGATGACTGCATCATCTGCGAAATCAGGTCAGAGAGCTTGACATTCCCAAACGATGCACCGCAGCTTGATCTCTCTGAAATCCTCCCTCGAATCCAGTCCATACAAGCACTGAAAGGTGTGGGAGCCAGGACACACTCTTGACGTCCTCCAGGAACAACTGGAAATAAGTCAGAGATGGTACCACCACATCTCACAGCACTCTCAGTACCAGAGTATAGTTCAGACACCAGATTGATCAGTCTTGGTGGAACCCCACGAAGACCAAGAATCCTCCAGAGGGCATCCCGATTCACTGAATCAAACTCTTTACAGAGATCAACATAGGCTGGAAGCAGCCCCTGCCAAAACTCTCATCTATATTCGGTGAGGACCTGAAGAGCAAGGATACGGTCAATCGTTCACCTCTTTGGTGTAAAGGCTGACTGCTCTCTACACTGGTACTCAAGCAGATGGTGGCGAACCCTATCAAGAATTATCCGAGCAAAGACCTTGCCCGGCACCGAGAGCAGCGTCACCCCTCGGTAGTTGTTGTAGTCTTGGCGATCACCTTCCCTTTCCAGAGAGGGACAACAAGGCCCCTCTTCCAGTCAGTAGGGATGATGCCTGTGTTCCAGGCAGAGCACAGAACTGCATGCAATGACATGCTGCAACTGCATGCAATGACATTTCCACCAGCCTTGAGTTCAGCATGGATGCCACAGATCCCAGGAGCTTTACCCCATTTCAACCGATTCACCGCAGCCTGTGTTTCCACAAACGAAGGTGGATCACAGTTGATTGGAGGGTCAGCAATAGGGATAGTAACACCGCTCAACAGCTGGTGGATCAGCCTGTTACAGCCACTTAAAGTAATCGGCCCTTCACTCAGATTCCTCTGTCAAGAGCCCACCACCCTCTGCTAAAACTGCAGTACATCGAGGACGGGCTTGGACGAACGCAATGCGTGAATTGCCTGTACGTTCGATGAGAATCATTTGACCACAGGTGATGCTCTACCCCCTCACAGATTCCTCGCACATAGGCCACCTTGTCCACCCTTAGCGCACATACAATTTTATGCCTCAGCTCACTGAACAACTCAGCTCTGCCATTTAGCCTGGCCCTGCGACTCTGTGCAATGATATCCAGTGTTACTTGAAAGACAAAATTCTTCTTCACCCTCCGGTGAGTTCCAAGACATCTCCCGGCAACATCAGGGACGGTGGTCTTGAAGGTACTTCACAACTCTTCAGGATCCCCCAAAGCACCCAGACCCACCAAATCTCCACTCAGCCTGTTCGCAAACTCCTCAGCTACCCTCTCATCCTTGAGCTTGCCAACATTCAGCCTCAGGTGGGATGGTACCATTCTCCTGGATTTAAGCTGTAACTTAAGAGTTGCTACAACAAGCCTGTGGTCAGTATTGAGGAACTGAACACTCCGATAGACCCTGCAGTTCTGGATCATCCATCCTCCAGCGACCATCAACGAGCACATGGTCTATCTCCTTTGCCACACCGCCAGTGTTTGAATACCAAATCCAGCGATGAGCTTGTGGGCGCTGAAACCATGAACCAGCCACCCCAAGTCCATGACATCTTGCAAAGTCAAGGAACTTAGTGCTATTCTGGGTTCCAGTTCCAGACGCCATGGTGAGCAACACGTCTCATAGCCATCCCTATCAGTTCCAGTCGATGCATTTAAATCCCCCAAGACTAGAAGAGTATCTTGCCTGGGGACATTGATCAACTAAAGACTTGACGTGACATAGAATGCGTCTTTCACGGTGAGATCACTTGCCTCAGTCGGAGCATATACAGAGACCAGAAAAATGACCCCCAAGGAGTGAAGAATCCTTCGTCTCATAATACGCTCGTTAACCGGTGTTACCTCAATTATCATTGGAGTCAGCTTATTGGACACAGCTGCAGAACTCCTTGGGCAAGGTAACCATCAGAAGCGAACAGACCGATAGTAGGTGTAACCACCTGCCATGATCTCACGACCATCCGGTCTCAAAACCTCAGAGAGTGCTGCAAAACTGATGTCCAAACGCTTGAGCTCAGATGATAACAGAGACAGGTGATCATCCTCTCTTTGGGATAGGACGTTCCAGGCACCCACTCGAAGGGACCGCCTCAGGTTAACCCAAGAAGACCGCCATCTGGTGAACGACACCTCAGCACCACCCAGACAA
>CM068955.1:143742299-143759510 GCA_035128595.1 Eptatretus atami | reverse complement strand
AAAAAGAAGAGAGATAACTATTGTTTTATAGCTTGAATTATTGAAAGTTTGATGTTTATTATAAATGTTTAAATGATCATGATGATGTTTGACTTTATTTTATTATGCCTTACTGAACTCTTTACGCCTGGGAGCCTGGGGTGTATCAACAAACGACATTCTGATTCGATTTATAGTTCAGAATCGATTAGTCGCATAAAATTAGCACATTTTGGCAGTCATATACCACTTATACTAGCAGCGGAAGCATGTTATGTTCAATTCTGAGTGTCTAATCAGTTTCTATGGTATGAAAAACATAGGTATAGACACCTTATAAACTTTCTATGTCAATTATTGGTAAAGATATGGCGATTTTAAATTTCACAACCAGCGGTGGCGGCATCTTGGATTTTTTGCCCATATTTCTCATACAACGAAAATCTGGCTTGGCACATATGCTAAAATCAATGTATATGTTCTTATGATGAACTGTGCCAATTTTTGGTGCTTTTACCACAAACCACAATCGTTCTGATATTATCACATATCCGCCGCACTATGTGCAACACCAGAAGGCAGTGTTGTATAACCAGTTATATTGATGGACGGAAGGTTGGCCCTTTGTTCTCCCATCTTCTCCTTTGGTCTTCCACATCTAACTGGGTAGGGACCAGGCGATACAGGGGAATTTCACAATTCAGGGCACAGAGAGCCTTTCACAATCTCTTCCACCCTGAAGGCAAGAGAGAGAAGCTCCGCACTCCCGTATAGTCGTCACCGATCGACAAGTCGAAATGCCATTGGGTGCATGGCTTGGCGTTGGCGCCACTGATTAGGTCAGCGATGGTGCAGCATGATTGGGTTTTGGGGAGTTGCCAGGATGAGGGGGAGTTGATTGGCCGGTGATCGTGGGAGGAATTGGACAGCACAGCCTCAGGTGTGGGTGGCAAGGGGAAAAAGGGGGTGATGAGATCAAGAAGAAGAAGCAGGGAAGAAGGACTCGGAGAGACGGTGCATTGTGACGCTCTTGGAGAGGCTATGCACTTTAGCATCAAAGCATGTCGTCCTGTCCTGCAAGATGTTTCTTGCTAGCATCTCTGCCTGCTGTTCTGTATCTCGTGAATGATCGCACAGCTGTGGGCCCCATAGGGAATTCGTTTGTTTCTGTTTGCCGCGTATTTTTTTATATTTTTGGCAAATTGTCAGTGTCAAAATTGTCAACAAAAAATCGTAGGTCGCATTTCTTCGTGCGGGATTCTGTTGATGTGTTTCTTCATGCAGAACAGCCCTGTCTTAACTTTTTTAATTTTGAAAGAACACGGTTTTCCTGGTCTGCATCTGGCCTTGTTGAATAAACCGTATTGTTTCATCGATTTTCCCTGGGGGTTCAATTAAGTAATTCCAATTCCTGATCACAAGCGTTTTTGGACAAGCTCATAAAATGCAGAACATCCACGACCGCTCGGGGTTCCCCATATTAAATTTCGCTTTAAGCCGGTCATTTGTGAGGCGATCGACCACGGATTTCTGGCCTCGCATCCTGCTGCGGTGATTAGCATTTGTCGTGTGGGACAAAACACAACAGTATCACATTAATTGAAAGAATAAAAGATTATCAAAGAGAAGAAGCAACAACAAAAAGAAATAAAAGCCTACCATCATCTACTCTGCGAGCACCAGGGGAGGCCACATCCCAAGGCATGAGGTAATGTGAGCCTTGAAGGAATCCAGGCTGCTCAACCAGGCCAGTAGTGGATACGTACGTCTTGGCAGGGCCAAGCCGAATTAGTGACCAGAGAAAAGGTCGGTAGAACACCAGGACGACATCCCAAATGCAGCATTCCTTGTAAGGGTCTCATTTTACTTGCAGCTCCATCATGGCTCACATTTTCATTCTCAACTTCACGCCTCCTTCTATTTTGGAAGGTCTTTGCTCAGTAACCTGTGATTGGTCTGTTACAACTGCAGCACCATCAAACACTCTCTGATTGCCCCCCACAACCTTGTGCCTCAGATAAGTCTCCTCCCGTGCCATGGATGTTTTCAAGCGATACCATGGGACTACCCGTTGCCTGCCCGAGGCTGAAGACCAAGCTAAGAGCAGCTGCACCATCCTGTGTGGGAGGCCCTGAACTCGTTCACTCAACAAGAATCGAGATTGTGGGGCGGCCTACCAGGCTAGTAGCTGGGGGTGTTCCTGTGTCCGCACTGTGTTGGAACACGGGGAAGGGGAAATGCTCGAGATTTTTGCAACACTTCTCTTCCAGCATCTGCATAAAAAATGTCAAAAAAAAAATAAATATTATTTTGGTCTTAAAATAGGTTTTCAGTTTGTAACAATTACAAACAACTTTATTAACCAATCCATAACCATTGCTGCTCATTTGCCATAAAATATCATGCATGTTTCAAAGACATAACAGAACCAAAAAAGATTTTAAACTCCATTCGAGGGCTGAGAGTGTGTTCCCAAACTGTTCACGATTTCTGAACTCTCAGTCCGATGCACCTCAATAATGCTGATGAAAATGCTATTTTGGTTCAGTCATACGTGATTAACGCCGCTTTGTAATAATGTTGTCTCTTTCTCCTGTCGATGTTATTTTTTTTTTTTTTTGAAACAAACAAACAAAAACATTAAAATCTGTCAAGCAGTTCAAAAGTCACATGGAGAACGGGCAACAAACAGTGTCGGCTTTTCTCTGAGCTGCACTCTTGGCCAATGAGACCGAGCTGTGCTGATCAACGCTCAACCAATCAGCACCTTGCTCTGACAGTTTTGAACACTCTCCTCACGCTCGTGTTTACAGCACCGTGGTAACTCCATTTCTCCTTATTTGTGCACAATTTTGTGAGCCAATTGACCCGTAATGTCTGGGAAAAGGATTGCAGGTGATAGCTTTGGTAATGCACCAAAATCATTACCCACCACTGTCTTGCGCTGTTCTGACTGATGCATTGGTAAGTATAGTAACGTAACGACTTGTATTTTTTGACGTCATCATTAAAAATTATTTAAAACATTTGTCATGTGACACAACCATTATTTTTGCTACTGGAAACACTCCCTCCCTTTGGCTGCAAGCTGGGTTGGGGGTTGTGAGGAGGATATATTTTGTGCCTTGGCTAATAATCCCTCTTGTCTGCAGCGGGGGCCAGTAAACCACTTTTGCTGTGTGGAAAAAATTGCAAGTCGTCCCCACCCCCACCCCCTCTCGGCAAGAAGGTGGGGGTGGGGGGGGGAAGGAAGCTTCCTTTTTTTCTTTATTCGCGCTCAGTTTCCAGGAATGCTTTCCAGGTGTTAATCAAGGTATGACGGTATACTGGAGGCGAGCATTCTTTTCACATTCATCGTAAACAGGCGAGTTGGAGAAAAAGATCACATTTCTGAATGACGTACATTAATGCAGATAGGCACATAGAGAAAGCTCAAAAAGTATATTTAAATGACGTGCTGCATTTGCATTGTCACGACGCCTGCACGGTATGGTTATACAAAAATTACCTCTCAATGCGCTTACATAAATGACGTCACATAATATCTGTTATTATTGCAAGTGGCAGTGATGTTCACTTCATGTAATCAAGACTTGTTAAAAAATCACGTCCTCAAGCTTCAGGGATTACAATTTCTACCGTTTAGACAGGAGCCATTTGTTTCACTGTTCTACAGCAGCCACACTACCAAACACAGTGTATTCTCATGCTACCAACATACATGCATGATGGGGATTTCCAGTGTTCAATATTTTACTCTGACCTTGTGGGAACACTCCAAAATTCAGACAGTATTGGCCTCCTTTACTGTACTACTGGGCTGACAGGTTGGCTGAGAGGTACGCACACTCACCTCTAAAACTGTTTAACCTGGACTTTAATCCTGACCCAGATATAAACCGTCATCCCGGGTTTTCGCAGGCAGGGCAAGCCTGGTGTTGGCTTAGTGGTTAGGGTGGTGGCTTGGGATCCTAGGGTCCTGAGTTTCAAGCCCCGTTGGCCGCTGAATTAAAATACACCAGGAGGTTGACTCAGCCTGTCATCCTTCCGAGGTCGGCAAAATGAGCACCAGTGTACTGGTAAGGGGGACACTGCATCATGTGGCATAGCCATGTCCCAACCAATGATGCAACCAGCAGCCACAGACTGCACTCGATAGAGAGAGAGACAAGCAGGGCGATTCATCAATGTGTGTGCCGTCCCTTGGATGTACATTAAACGGGCATAGCGTCTGCCAGCATTCATTGGTGAATGTTAAAGATTCCAGTGTCCTTCACAAAGAGTAGGCAAGCTGTTACTGGCACCATGGACAAATTACAAATTCCTGCCCCAACCAGTAGAGGGCATTGCATCAGCGGCACAGCCACACCTCTGCCAGTGATGCTATCAGCAGCCTTGTGCTCAATAAGACCGAAGAAGACTGTGCATAATTTTTGAGCCCAATTGACTGATATTGTCTGGAAAAAGGATTGCAGATGATAGCGTTGGTAATGCTCCTCCCACCTCATTACTCACCGCTGTCTTGCGCTGATCTGACTGATGCATCGGTAAGTGCAGCGCCATAACGTATTGCATTTTTTGATGTCATTATCATTAAAAATTATTGTTTTTGTTTATAAATTAATTTAAAACATCTATCATGGGTACACAGTCATTACTGCAACATCCTCATAATCAACTCATCTGCTGAGTCTTCTTGCCTTACATCTTGCCTCCATTAGCTGTTACCCTGTACACCTCGAGGCAGCTAGTGTAGAAGGGCAGCGCATCAGCTTCATGGCTTTGTTTAATTACAAATCAACATTATTGTGAAGGTGGTAGCACTCTTTGCTGTGAGGCTGCTGATGGCATTTCTGTTTTCTTTGATGCTGTCAACCACCAGACCAGACGTGTCAACCACCAGATGGCGGTCTCCTTGGTTAACCTGAGGCGGTTCTTTCAGGTGGGTGCCTGGAATGCCCTATTCCTAAGGAGATGGGATGGGCCAGCCATCTGCCTGGGGGGTGCCAGATGGAGCCTGGAGTACCAGCCAAAAAGTGGACACAGCAACGCACTGTGTGTATGTATAGGAAATGCAAAGCAGCTTAGGCTTTTGCACAGCAGTGTATATACCTCTGCCTAGTAAACAGTCAAAAATAAAACACACACAACACACACAATTAAAAGAGACAATCAAAATCACAAGTGCGGCACTTCATACCTCATAGAAGTCAAAATTCGCTGCCTGAAGAGTGAAGGGGTCATCGCGCGTAGCTTGCCTGTATCCACAATTGCAGGTGCCTGTCGTACGAGCACGGCTGCAGTGTGGCAATACTAGAGGTATGCAATCAGGGTCAGGGAGCTCACTGTAATGGATCCCAGGTACAAGTGAACAGGTGAAATATATGAGATATTAAAATGGCACTACATATTAGTAATGCTATAATCATGCAGGGGTCATCAAGCTAAAAACGATTCCTTAGCTCACAATGAATCACCACTTCAAGCAGTCTTACCAAGTAGGAAGGCAACAATAGGACCACCTGGACCTGTAGCTTATTTGCGCCCTGGCCTATACTCCGGGGCAAAAAAAATAACAAACACAGAGCCAAGCTGTTTTTTTTTCTCCAAATTTGGAGCCATTGATGCGCAGTACAGTACATCTTCCAGGTAAAATTGATTACTCACGTTACAGTAGCTGAAAGCCACCCGCCCCCCCCCCCCCCCACGCAGTTGACAGTAATTTTTATGAAAAAATTCGTGTTTTAACAAGTTGTTTTTTCTCCAAAAACCCAAAAATCACGAATTTCCATATTTTCACCTTTCATCTTTAAAGACCAATGTCTCAGGTAAAACTAAGTTGATCAAATTTTTACACATAAGAAAGGAACATAAGACCATTTTGAGTTGTGTGTCACAATATATATTTTTTTTTACTGTTAGAAGTAGTGTATACTTTTAAAGATCTGCAATGCATTTTTAGGGTGTTGTCATGTTTTTTTTGTCTGTTTAGTGCATATGTAGTGCCTAAATTGCTCTAATTTATGACTTGTACAGTTAGTGTAGGTCATGCATTTTGTGTTTCAATTCAGAAATGCCTCCAAAGAAAGAAGTTCAATGCTAATGGGGATATTAAAAAGCGAATTGCCAGTCTTCCTCAAGCAGGCAAGACATATTCTGAAATCCACAAGTTCCTGAAGGAGAAAATTCCTATTTCTCTGCGTACCATAAAGACGATAGGTCGACAGTTCCATAAAACTGGTTCTACTGCAAGGAAGAAGGGATCTGGTAGGCCAAGAGCCACTACAAGTAAAGATGATAGGTGACTGAAATTATTAGTTCTCCAGGAAAGAAAGATAAGCCTGGGGAAACTGTCAGAGGAGTTCAGAACTGCTGAAAACAAGACTTCCCAGAGGACAATCACAAGAAGGTTGACTGATGCTGGTTTTCCTCAGAAAGATGAGCTAAGAAACCTCCATTATCGAAGAAAAACCATTCAGGGCAGATTGCACTTTTTGGCCAAATATGGGAACTGTGATTTAGACAGGTTTCAGAGAGTTCTGTGAAGCGATAAATCAAGATTTGAGCTTTGCAGTGATGCCCAAGAACCTTTCCTTTGCAGATCTGAGGAGAGATTCAACCCTGAATGCATTTCAACAACCGTGAAACATGGAGGATGTGGAATCATGGTCTGGGGTGCATTTTCGTCTGCTGGAGTTGGTGAGCTGAAAAGGTGTGAACAGTCAATGACTGCCAAGGAAAAGCAGAAAATATTAGAGAAAGCATTACTTCCCAGCCTCCAAAAGTTATTTCCTGGAGAGAAAAGCAAAGAAGTCATTTTTCAACAAGATAATGCCCCTGCCCATACGACAAAAGCCACAAAAAGTCAGGTCAGGTCAGGTATGGGAGCATGCGCCAGAGCAACGGCGCAGCGTCCACTTTCCGCCGGTCCACTCCAGGGGTCTCCGTCTGGCCATCCCCCAGGCAGATGCCTGGCACATCCCATCTCCTTGATATGCTGATCAACCTGCTGCAACCATGAGGTACGTGGTTAGACCATTGGCTTCCTCCACTCAAGAGGCTCCCTCGCTGAGAGAATCTGATGACCAGATCAGCGCCAGGAAACGACCAACATGTCCAGACAGCCGCAGCTGATGCTCACGGAATATACAGGTAACAAATCTCATTTGAGTCTCTCAACAACCACTCGTTGGACACAAAGTCCGACCAGCGATGAACAAGGATTCTCCGAAAAGACCTGGTACCAATGGAATTAAGTCTCCATCTCAGATCCTTGGTCAGAGTCCAAGTCTCACATCCGTAGAACAAGACTGGAAGCACCAAGGACTTGAAGACTCAGACTTTCGTCCTGCACATGTACCGGCAGCACCACACTCCATGATCCAGTGAATCCATGACTCCCCAAGCCCGACCCAGATGTCCATTGACCTCTGGCTCACAGCCAGCGGCGATATGAATATCACTGCAAGGTAAGTGAATATCTCCGTGACCTCAACATCCTCACCACAAACAGGTACAAATAAGATAGCAGCATCCAAGATGTCATTGAAAGCATGGATCTTAGTTTTGACACAGGAAACCTGTAATCCCAGTGGCTCAGACTCTTTATTCAGCACCCTCGAGGGTCCCCAAAAGTATGTCCAGAGTCTCCGCAAAGATGACTGCATCATCTGCGAAATCAGTCAGAGAGCTTGACATTCCCAACGATGCACCGCAGCTTGATCTCTCTGAAATCCTCCCTCGAATCCAGTCCATACAAGCACTGAAAGGTGTGGGAGCCAGGACACACTCTTGACGTCCTCCAGGAACAACTGGAAATAAGTCAGAGATGGTACCACCAACATCTCGCAGCACTCTCAGTACCAGAGTATAGTTCAGACATCAGATTGATCAGTCTTGGTGGAACCCACGAAGACCAAGAATCCTCCAGAGGGCATCCCGATTCACTGATCAAACTCTTTACAGAGATAAACATAGGCTGCAAGCAGCCCCTGCCAAAACTCTCATCTATGTTCAGTGAGGACCTGAAGAGCAAGGATACGGTCAATCGTTCACTCTTTGGTGTAAAGGCTGACTGCTCTCTACACTGGTACTCAAGCAGATGGTGGCGAACCTATCAAGATTATCCGAGCAAAGACCTTGCCCGGCACCGAGAGCAGCGTCACCCCTCGGTAGTGTTGTAGTCTTGGCGATCACCTTCCCTTTCCAAGAGAGGGACAACAAGGCCCCTCTTCCAGTCAGTAGGGATGATGCCTGTGTTCCAGGCAGAGCACAGAACTGCATGCAATGACATGCATGCAACTGCATGCAATGACATTTCCACCAGCCTTGAGTTCAGCATGGATGCCACAGATCCAGGAGCTTTACCCCATTTCAACCGATTCACCGCAGCCTGTGTTTCCACAAACGAAGGTGGATCAGCAGTTGATTGGAGGGTCAGCAATAGGGATAGTAACACCGCTCAACAGCTGGTGGATCAGCCTGTTACACCACTTAAAGTAATCGGCCCTTCACTTCAGATTCCTCTGTCAAGAGCCACCACCCTCTGCTAAAACTGCAGTACATCGAGGGACGGGCTTGGACGAACGCAATGCGTGAATTGCCCTGTAAGCAGGATGAGAATCATTTGACCACAGGTGATGCTCTACCCCCTCACAGATTCCTCGCACATAGGCCACCTTGTCACCCTTAGCGCACATACAATTTTATGCCTCAGCTCACTGAACAACTCAGCTCTGCCATTTAGCCTGGCCTGCGACTCTGTGCAATGATATCCAGTGTTACTTGAAAGACAAAATTCTTCTTCACCCTCCGGTGAGTTCCAAGACATCTCCCGGCAACATCAGGGACGGTGGTCTTGAAGGTACTTCACAACTCTTCAGGATCCCCAAAGCACCCAGACCCACCAAATCTCCACTCAGCCTGTTCGCAAACTCCTCAGCTACCCTCTCATCCTTGAGCTTGCAACATTCAGCCTCAGGTGGGATGGTACCATTCTCCTGGATTTAAGCTGTAACTTAAGAGTTGCTACAACAAGCCTGTGGTCAGTATTGAGGAACTGAACACTCCGATAGACCCGCAGTTCTGGATCATCCATCTCCAGCGACCATCAACGAGCACATGGTCTATCTCCTTTGCCACACCGCCAGTGTTTGAATACCAAATCCAGCGATGAGTTGTGGGCGCTGAACCATGAACCAGCCACCCCAAGTCCATGACATCTTGCAAAGTCAAGGAACTTAGTGCTATTCTGGTTCACAGTTCCAGACCCATGGTGAGCAACACGTCTCATAGCCATCCCTATCAGTTCAGTCGATGCATTTAAATCCCCCAGACTAGAAGAGTATCTTGCCTGGGGCATTGATCAACTAAAGACTTGGCGTGACATAGAATGCGTCTTTCACGGTGAGATCACTTGCCTCAGTCGAGCATATACAGAGACCAGAAAAATGACCCCAAGGAGTGAAGAATCCTTCGTCTCATAATACGCTCGTTAACCGGTGTTACCTCAATTATCATTGGAGTCAGCTTATTGGACACAGCTGCAGCAACTCCTTGGGCAAGGTAACCATCAGAGCGAACAGACCGATAGTAGGTGTAACCACCTGCCATGATCTCACGACCATCCGGTCTCAAAACCTCAGAGAGTGCTGCAAAACTGATGTCCAACACGCTTGAGCTCAGATGATAACAGAGACAGGTGATCATCCTCTCTTTGGGATAGGACGTTCCAGGCACCCACTCGAAGGGACCGCCTCAGGTTAACCCAAGAAGACCGCCATCTGGTGAACGACACCTCAGCACCACCCAGACAAACACTCCCGCAATCTGACCGGGAATGTTACCCTGTGGTTTCCCTCCTATCATCAAAGATTCGGGGTCCTGAAGGCTTTGCCCAATCCCGTCATCCAGTGAGCTGCCCTGCGGAGGACAGCTGCACAGGAGCGGGTTTTCAGATTTTTGTGCTTTTGGAATGTTTTGTGGAATGAAGGGTTTTAACGGTGGCCGGAGTGCAAATCCTACCACCAACCTCCTAATGAAAAGTAACCCAAATGCAGGAGGACGTCCGCAGACACAGTTGGGCACAAAAAGTGGTTGGAGAAAAAGTCCCTGAAGCTTATGTTCTGGCCTGGTCAGAGTCCCGATTTGAACACCATCGAGAATCTTTGGGCCTACATTCAGCACAAACTTATTGGAAGGATATTTGAAAATTCTGATCAACTTCGGGAAGCTGTCAAACATGAATGGGACAATATTGACATTTCACAGTGCAAGAAACTGTCTGAAGGTTTGACCAAAAGACTGGATTATTTAAAGAAAGCTAAGGGACAAGCTAGTCTCCATACTGATTTGTGCAGTCATTTCTGCATGTTCTGGTATTTTTTTTAAATGGCATGGTAAAATAGTGATGAGAAAAAAAAAAGTAAAAAAATTGATGGCTAATTTTTTTATTTTTTTGCCTCAGAGTGCAATGTTGTAACTCAAATTTGCTAACATTCAGACAAGATTTTTGAAGGAATTTATACAAGCATAAATTTGACACTTCCAGTCACATGATCGGCATGGCCTCACAAATGTAGCATCAGGACCCTGTCCTCAAATAGTTACTCAAATTTGGTAGCATTCTGACTGGTGGATGTGGAGAAAAAGGAACTTTGAAGAAATTTACATGATTTTTCCAAAAAGTTGACTAAGTTGGCCATTTTGACACTTCTGGCCACGTGATCAGCACGACTTGCGCAATTTAACATTTCAACCCTGGCCTAATGTAACCCAAATTTGGTAGCATTCTTACTTGTGGGTCTGGAGAAGATGATTTTTGAAGGAATTTACTATGTCCATTTTGACCTACTTAAACTCACGTGACCGGAACGAGCTTAGCAATATCCGTTTACCAGTGAGGAGCGGAACATTGCTGCCACATTTCAGCTGGATCGGTCCCGTGGTTTGGCCTGAGAATTTGAAATAGGAGATGGACGGATAGACGAACAGATCATGCATGATCACAATACCTTATCTGGAATTCCAATTCCAGTAAACTAAAGATGGCAAAATTTCAAACCCCCACCCAATAACCCATAGACTCCCCTTCCGTGCACTCTCTCCTCCCTTAATTTCCTTCTCTCGACAAAGTTTACGTGACCCTTGTTTGACTACACAACACCAGAAATTATTGTTGAAATCATGATTGATGTACATGCGAACATTTAATTTTTTTTTTAATTTCTGACCCAATAAAATAATCCTTGTGTGGTCAGGCCCGATCTCCCCTGAACAAAGTACAATCAATGGCTGCTCACCTGGCTGGGGAACTACATGGTACTTGTGCATACAATGTTGGTCTGTAAGGCTGCGCTCCTCACACAACTGGTGCCCAGCAGTCCAGAATGCCATGCAGTCCTCATGAAGCTTATTCAAATAGAACTGGCTTGCCGGCCCACGTGCCTGCTGCCTGTACATCACTCGTGTGCACACACACACACACCTTACTTAAAGTTCATAGATATTTCAGCACAAAAAAGAGAAAGAGAAATAATAATAATAAATAGAGAGAGAAAGAGAGAAAGATGTGTAGATTGAGAAACAAGGTGTAAACACAGACCGATAAACACGTGCTGCATGGGCAAGCTGGCTGCGATGCACGCTGCTGGTATAGTGATGGGGCAGATTGGCCTGGTAAGCAGCATGGGCCAATGGCAGGGCTTTCTGGCAACGGCTGTCAGAGAATTTAGCATCCACATCCAGAAAGCCCTCCAGGCATTGGGCCAAATCCTTCATCTGCTCACAAAACAGAGAAGACTACATCATGTTGTGTATAACCTATAACCTCTCAAATGTATGTAACCTTTACCAGACATAATCTGTTTAACAGAAACTTTCCTCCTTCAAGATGTCTCTTACTCTAGTATCTCTCCCTGGTTACTCCGTCCTCTGGTATGACAGACCTGAGCCTTGTCCTGGTGGCGGAGTTGCTCTCTTCATCAAAAACTCTATTCCTCACTCTCCAGTCACTGCCCTCTCTCCCCTACACCCCCAGGAATACCTCTGGCTACGGATTCCCCTCCACTCCCACCTCATGTTTATATGTGTGTTGTACCGTCCACCAAACAGTGATGACTACATTTACACCTCGCTCGCCGAAAACATGGACCCCCTTCTATCCTCTCATCCCAACTCTCTCTTCCTCATATGTGGTGACTTCAATTGCCATCATGCCAGTTGGCTGTGGTGGGTCGATCCTTCTTCACCTGCCATGGCTCTTCAGCAAAAGATTTCTTAAACCTTTCATGGGACTGACAGAATCTGTCAACTTCCTGACCAGGATCTCAACCAATGACACTACATCTCTTCAAGATCTGATTTTGACCAATTTCCCAGAAAACGTCTGCTGTTCTTCCTCCGCTCCAATCAGTTCTTCTCACCACATGCTTGTCAAAGTAGACATCTCTCTGGCTGTTATTGGAGAACCACCTCAGCACCGTCAAGTCAGGCATTTCACTCAGGCTAACTGGCAAGGTCTTCAAGCAGCCATAAAACTTCTAGAGACTGGTCCCCCCCCATCCTCTACTTTCTCCGACATCAACTCATCCTGGGAATTCTCTCTCTCTCTCTCTCTCCTCTCTCTCTCTCTCTCTCTCTCTCTCTCTCGCACAGATTAATGCCCCTTCGTCTTCGTCATCTTCCCATTCCTCCCGTCCGTGGTACACTGAAGCTGTGGCGAGGCGTTGTCCGGCAACAACTTCCCTTCACCTCATGTAAGGGAAATCCAACTGAAGTCAATCTCAGTAAATTCCACAAAGCTCGAACAAGTGTGTGCGTCTACCCTGAGGAGAGCCAGGAAACAACATCTTTCGAACCTAAAGTCTGACTCTCAAACCTATCTCCCTCCCAAAATCATGGTGGTATCTATCTAGTTAAGTCTATTTCTGGTGTATTTCCCGCTCCATCCCTCCCCCCCCCTTTACCTCAAATGGCCACACAGCTGACACTGCAATGAAAAGGCTCAATGCCTAAACTCTGTGTTTGCTTCTAAATCTTGTGTTGCAACCCATCGCTTTCTGGACCCACCTTACCCAGTCACACCCAGCTGTTCCTGGACTCTGTGTCCTTTTCTCCTGACAAGGTGGAGAGTTTGCTGTCAAACCGCGACTTAGATTCTGCAACCGGTCCAGACGGTATCAGCCACGTCTCCGAAAAAAACTGCTCTTCTGCCTCGTTGCTCACCCTCTCTCTGTTCTATTCACCCTTTCATTTTATTAAGGTCATCTGCCTTCTGCTTGGCAATCAGCAAATAATACCACTCTGCAGGAAAAAGGTGCAAAAACAGATCCTTGCAACTACAGACCAATCAGCCTTCTCCCAATCATCAGCAAGGTTATGAAATCCACCATCGCTTCAGACATTAAATCCTTACTCCTCTCCAATGGCCTGATTTCCATTCATCAATTAGGATTCAGACCAGGTCATTCTATCCTGGACTTGCTACTCCTGCTTTCCCAACAATGAATGGAGGTCCTCGATGCTAGACATGAGATCAGAGCCGTGTCACGAGACATATCGCATGCTTTTGACACGGTTCGGCACCCCGCCCTGCTCACCAAACTCTCTTCCTTTGGTATCCAAGGCAATCTCCACTCATGGCTCGGAGACATCCTCTCCTGTCACAGCCAACGTGTGGCCATGAATGGAATTCTCTCATCCCCTCTTCCTGTCCAGGCTGGAGTTCCTCCTCAAGGTAGTGTTCTGGGCCCAGTGCTTTTTCTCGTTTTCGTCAATGATCTCTCCGACTCTCTGGAAAATCCTCTTTACCTCTTTGCTGATGACTCCACCCTCTGTCATGCCTCAGATCAGCAAGCAGCAGCCTTTTCACTCTCTGCAGATCTGGATAAAATCACAAGCTGGTCCCACACATGGAACATGTCTTTCAATCCTGACAAATCTCACACTCTCACGACGTCTCTCCGAAAGGGCCGTGTGGACCTCCCCCCACCCATCTATGTTCTCAACAAACCTCTGGAAGTTCATTCAAGCTTCTGGGTCTCACTATCTGCCATGATCTTTCCTGGTAAAGACACATTTCCAACCTGGCCTCCAAAGCCAGTCGCTGATTGGGCATCCTCTGTCGTGCAAAGTTCTTCCTTGGCACACCCGAGCTCCCGACCACGTACAAAGCTTTCAACCACAGCCTTTTGGAGTACGACTCTACCCTTTGTGCTGGTGCTCCCACCTTTCAGCTTTTTCGGCTTCATGCTGTGGAAGTCAAGACATTTAAGATCATTGGTATCTCCCACGTGGAGCCGAGTTTTGGGTCTCACTCTCTCACTGGAGGCAAGTCGGTGCTTTCTTCTTCTACCGTCTCCTCTCTGGCCTCACCCCCCCCCCCACCTCTGTCTGCTATCTTCCCGTCCCTATTCCACAGGGTGCTCAAGGTCCACCAGCATCCCCTTCGGTTAAACTACCATAATCAAGAATCACTGCTCACCTTCATTCTTTCGTTCACTTTTTCCCCACCCTTGGAACAAACTCCCACAGACTCTCCAATTCCACTCTTCCCTTCAGATCTTCAAAACAGCTGTTCACCATCTCTTATCTTCTCCCATCCAAAACCATGATCTTTTCTACCCCCGTTAATCCACCCCAAACCCATCGCCTTTAAATTCCCTGCTTTTCTTCCTGATAGACCCTGTAGTGTCCATCTTGTTTACCCCGTGTACCCCACCCCATCCCTCTCCCTTCCACAGATCTCCTGTGTCTGTTCCCCACTGTTTTGTGATTCCCTCCCATCGCTCTCGTCTCCTGCTCCCCTCGTTATACGTTCTGTGTGTTAGCTCTTATACGAGCTTCGACATTGTATATTTTTTTTAAAAACAACATCTAGCTGTATTAGAATGAAGCAAAATTCAACTTTAAAAAAGTGTATATATATATATATATATTTTTTTCTTTCAGATTACTGCATTCAATTTCATAATTTCAGAAATATGTCGTGGAGACGAAACACAAAAACAAAAACAAAAAAGAAACACCATCTACGAATTATTTTTCTGTGTCTTCACATGCATTTCAAAAGAATAGGTGGACCATTAAGAATAAACCTACTAATTTGTATCACAGTCGAGCACAATCATCAATGAGACACTGCATTGCCGATACACCAAAAGAACGGGAGTTTAGTCAAGTACCTTTTGTGCAAGTTCTTCACAGTTATCTTCATCATCATATTTAGCATCATCAGCAGATCCTGTGTGTCCTTTCGCTGCAGTTGCAAAAGTTTCATCCACTTGATTATGGTGATCAGACAAGATGGCGACGCGAAGCCGGGTAGCTACCGTCGCCCAAGCCAACAACGTCGGAACCTCAAGGTGTGATGGTTGTGGGTTGCGTCCGACACTGTCTTCAAATCCTCGGCGTGTCAGCACCAGATGAGCGTGCTGCCACACAAAGTCGTGCAAGCTCGCTTCTGACGTAGCGGCCATTGCATCAAAACTGCAAGATAACTGTGGCGCTGGCGCTGGAGGCACGAGCCCGGGCTGGCCACTGGCCCGGCTGAGTCGGAACCTGCCAATGTTCAGAGGGAATAATGAATGCAACTATGACCCTCACAAACTAGCATTTATAGATAAAGGATACTCCAAAGATTGTAAAAGTCATACAAATAAATTAATTCCGGTTTTACCGCTATTTTCTGCAGTGTCCATTACATCACCATTAGTTGTTCATGCCTTTTGTACATGTCCTTCATGACTAGCTAAAAAACAGCAGTTTCCTGTTTGGAATGATTTTCAATTTTGTTAGATAGCCAGGCAGACAGAGTAAATAAATTATCTCACTCCTCTCTGCACATGTGCATTTGAGACAAATTCTGAGCTAAAGTAAGATAAAACAAAAGACTTCTCTTTCTAATCATGTTCTGATTCGTGTTCAAAATTTAATATTCCATTTAAATAAGTTGTACCTCGATCATAAACTGATAAGACAGACAGACAGCCATTTTTCGCTTCGTGTGCGCGGGGTAATTACCTGCATGGCCCAGTTGTACTGCTCTCACTATCCTTGATTGTGCAATTCTTCTGGAGCTGAGCAACAAGTGTGCTGGTAGGGTCCTGAGACTGCTTTGTGAGAATGTACACAAAAGCCTGAACAGAGAAACACATCAACAGCAGCACAGCTTGTGAGTACAGTATTGTAAAAATAAAAAATACACCCGAGCGGGTTTGACGGTCAGCTCGGATACAAAACTTGATGCAACCGAGTGAAATTAATACACACCCTTCGTTCGCGACTATGAAAAGTGAAAACAGATTTAAATTGAACTTAATAACCGCGCGAAGCCGTGTTTAAGTCAACGGACCTCGTGTTGCCCAATAAAAACGGGCCAGACGACAGAGGTAACGAGAAACTAGTTGGTCGAATTAAATCTTCTTAATAATCCCTATGAAACCCATTATGCATTATAGCTGTCCGATGCTCCTTATAGGCATTCGACCAATCGTCATTTTGCACTTGATGACCCTTGACGCCGAGGCGAAAATGGGCTCAGACTCTATAGAGAGCAACTAGCATTATCAAGTAAGAACTCAATCGGCCGAGACGTCAAGAGGAGATAGAAAATAAAAAATGTTGACGGACGGACGGACACACCAAGCCGGTAGGCGGCCATAGGGTCGCCGAGCATCCGATGACCTTTGACCATGATCTGAGTTATCTAGTACTAATACTTACGAATTGGCAATCGAATCGGTTAACCCGTGTATGAGCAAGGGGGTATGAATGGTCATTTTGCGCCGAACAATGCACTCATCGATTGACCTTTGACCCCTGACTAGCCGAGATAGGTCAATATGGCCTGAAGCAAAGTTGTAGTACCCATTAGTACTCTTACCTATGAACTTTCATTCGTATCGGTTAACCCGTGTAGGAGCAAGGGGGATTTGAATGGTCATTTTGCCCGAAAATGCACTCATTGACCTTTGACCCCTGACCTAGCCAAGATAGGTCAATATGTTCCTGAACAAAGTTTAGTACTCATTGAGTACTATGTACCTATGAACTTTCATTCATATCGGTTAATCTGTGTAGGAGCAAGGGTGCCTTTGAATTGTATTATCGGCGGCGCGAAAAATGCACTTATTGACCTTTGACCCCTGACCTCCTCGAGATAGGTCATTATGCAAATGAGCAAAGTTGTAGTACTCATTAAGCTCTATAAGCATGTAAAGATTCATTCGATTC
>CM068955.1:143705546-143733889 GCA_035128595.1 Eptatretus atami | reverse complement strand
CAGTCCTCTTGAAGCTTATTCAAATAAAACTGGTTCCGCCACGTGCCTGCTGCCTTAACATTACTACTGATGTCATCGCGCACACACACACACCACCTTCTTAAATTCATAAAGATATTTCAGCACAAAAAAGAGAAAGAGATAATAATAACTAAATAGAGAGAGAAAGAGAGAAAGATGTTATGATGAGATTAAACAAGGTGTAACACAGACCGATAAAACGACTGCTGCATGGGCACTGGCTGCGATGCACGCTGCTGGTATTGAGTGATGGGCAATTGTCCTCGGTAAGTCCAGCAGGGCCATGCAGGGCTTTCTTGGCAACGCGGCTGTCAGAGAAATTTAGCACACACATCCAGCAAAGCCCTCCAGGATTGGGCCAAATCCTTCCATCCTGCCTCACAAAAACAGAGAAGACTTAGCATCATGTGTGGATAAACTATAAGCCTCTCAAAAGTATGTAACCTTTACCAGACATCAATCTGTTGAACAGAAACTTTCCTCTCCTTCAAGATGTCTCTATTACTCTAGTACTTCTCGCCTGGTACTTCCGTCCTCTGGTATGGACAGACCTGACCTTGTCTAGTGCGGAGTCTGCTCTCTTCATCAAAAGAACTCTATTCCTCACTCTCCAGTCACTGCCTCTCTCCCCTACAACCCCCAAGAATACCTCTGGCTGACGGATTCCCCTCCACTCCCACCTCATGTTTATCTGTGGTTGATAACCGTCCACCAAACAGTGTGACTACATTTACACCTCGCCTCGCCGAAAACAGGACCCCCTCTATCCTCTCATCCCAACTCTCTTCCTTCTCATATGTGTGACTCAATTGCATCATGCCAGTTGCTGGGTGTGGTACCTCTCTCACCTGCCATGGCTCTTCAGCAAAAGATTCTCTAACTCATTGGGACTGACAAGAATCTGTCAAACTTGCCTACCAGGATCTAACCAATTGACATACATCACTTCAAGATCATGATTGACCATATTTCCCGAAAACGTCCTGCTTGTTCTTCTCCGCTCAATCAGTTCTTTCACCACATGCTATGTCAAAGTAGACATCTCCTGAGCTGTTATTGGAGAACACGCTCAGCACCCGTCAAGTCAGGCATTTCACCTCAGGCGAACATGCAAGGTCTTCAAGCAGCATGAAAACTTCTAGACTCGCGCCTCCCCCCCATCTCTACTTTGCTCCGACATCAAACTCAATCCCTGGGAATTCCTCAGAACTCTTTCTCTCTCTCTCTCTCGTCTCCTCTCCTCTTCTTTCTCTCTCTCATCTCTCTCTCGTCATCTCAATAATCCCCTCTCCTTGTCAGTCATCTTCCCTTCCTCCCGTCCGTGGTACACTGAAGCGCTTGTGCAGAGCCACGTTGTCCGCAACAAACTTCCTTCACCTCGAATGTCACAGGGAAATCCAACTGAAAGTCAATCTCAGTAAATCCCACAAAGCTCGGAACAGAGTGTGTGCGTCTCCCTGACGGCAGAGCAGGAAACAACATTCTTCATCGAACCTAAGTCTGAACTCTCAAAACCTATCTCCCCTCCAAGATCATGTGGTATCTATCAGTTTAAGTCTATTTCTGGTGTATTTTCCCCTCCATCTCCCCCCCCCCCTTTACCTCAAATGGCCACACAGCTGACACTGCAAATGGAAAGCTCAATGCCTAACTCTGTGTTTGCTTCAAATCTTGTGTTGCCAAACCCATCGCGTTCTGGACCCACCTTACCCAGTCACACCCAGCTGTCCTGACTCGTTTGTCCTTTTCCCTGACAAGGTGGAGATTTTGGTGTCCAACCGCGACTTTAGATTCTGCAAACCGGTCCAAACGGTATCAGCCCACGTCTTCCGAAAAAACTGCTCTTCTCGCTCTTGCTCACCCTCTCTCTGTTCTATTCACCCTTTCATTTTTATAAGATCATCTGCCTTCTCGCTTGGCAATCAGCAAATAATTACCACTCTGCAGGAAAAAGGTGCAAAAACAGATCCTTGCAACTACAGACCAATCAGCCTTCTCCCAATCATCAGCAAGGTTATGAAATCCACCATCGCTTCAGACATTAAATCTTCCTCTCCTCCAATGGCCTGATTTCCATTCATCAATTAGGATTCAGACCAGGTCATTCTACCTGGACTTGCTACTCCTGCTTTCCCAACAATGAATGGAGGTCCTCGATGCTAGACATGAGATCAGAGCCTGTCCCGAGACATATCGCATGCTTTTGACACGGTTCGGCACCCCGCCCGTGCTCACCAAAACTCTCTTCCTTTGGTATCCAAGGCAATCTTCACTCATGGCTCGGAGACATCTCTTCCTGTCACAGCCAACGTGTGGCCATGAATGGAATTCTCTCATCCCCTCTTCCTGTCCAGGCTGGAGTCCTCCTCAGGTATGTGTCTGGGCCAGTGCTTTTTTCCGTGTTTCGTCATGATCTCTCCGACTCTCTGCGAAAATCCTCTTTACCTCTTTGTGGATGACTCCACCCTCTGTCATGCCTCAGATCAGCAAGCAGCAGCCTTTTCACTCTCTGCAGATCTGGATAAAATCACCAAGCTGGCCCACACATGGAACATGTCTTTCAATCCTGACAAACTCACACTCTCACGACGTCTCTCCGAAAGGCCGTGTTGGACCTCCCCCCACCCATCTATTTCTCAACAACCTCGGGAAGTTCATTTCAAGCTTCTGGTCCACTATCTTCCATGATCTTTCCGTAAAGACACATTTCCAACCTGCCTCCAAAGCCAGTCGCTGATTGGCATCCTCTCGTTCGTGCAAAGTTCTTCCTGGCACACCCGAGCTCCCGACCACACGTACAAGCTTTCAACCACACCTTTTGGAGTACGACTCTACCCTGTGCTGGTGCTCCCACCTTTCAGCTTTTTCGGCTTCATGCTTGGAAGTCAAGACATTATAGATCCATTGTATCTCCCACGTTGAGCGAGTCTTTGGGTCTCACTCTCTCACTGGAGGCAAGTCGGTGGTCTTTCTGTCTTCTACCGTCTCCTCTCTGGCCTCACCCCCCCCCCCCCACCTCTGTCTGCTATCTCCCGTCCCTATTCCACAGGGTGTCAAAGTCCACCAGCATTCCCCTTCGGGTTAAACTACCATAATCAAGAATCACTGCTCACCTTCATTCTTTCGTTCACTTTTTTCCACCCTTGGAACAAAACTCCCACAGACTCTCCAATTCCACTCTGTCCCTTCAGATCTTCAAAACGCTTTCACCATCTCTCTATCTTCTCCCATCCATCCAAACCGTTACTACCCCCGAACCACTCCAACCCTCCAGAACCCATCGCCTAATTCCCTGCTTTTCTTCCTGATAGACCCTGTAGTGTCCATCTTTACCCGTGTACCCCAACCCATCCCTCTCCCTTCACAGAATCTCCGTGTGTCTGTTCCCCACTGTTTGTGTGATCCTCCCATCGCTCTCGTCTCCTGTCCCCTCGTTATACGTTCTGTATGTGTTAGCTCTTATACAGCTTCGACACTTGTATATTTTTTTTAAAAAAAACGTCTAGCTGTATAGAATGAAGCAAATTCAACTTTAAAAAAGCGTTATTATATATAATTATATTTTTTCTTTCAGATTACTGCATTCAATTTCATAATTTCAGAAATATGTCGTGGAGACGAAACACAAAAAAAAAAAAAAAAGAAACACCATCTCGAATTATTTTCTGTCTTTCACATGCATTTCAAAAATAGTGGACCATTAAGATAAAACCTACTAATTTGTTATCACAGTCGAGCACAATCATCAATGAGACACTGCATTGCCGATACACAAAAAGAACGGGATTTAGTCAAATACCTTTTGTGCAATTTCACAGTTATCTTCATCATCATATTTAGCATCATCAGCAGATCCTGTGTGTCCTTTCGCTGCAGTTGCAAAAGTTTCATCACTTGATTATGTGATCAGACAAGATGGCGACGCGAAGCCGGTGCTACCGTCGCCCAAGCCAACAACGTGAACCTCAGGTGTGATAGTTGGGTTGCGTCCGACACTGTCTTCAAATCTCGGCGTGTCAGCACCAGATGAGCGTGCTGCCACCAAAAGTCGGGCAAGCTGCTTCTGATCGTAGCGGCCATTGCATCAAAACTGCAAGATAACTGTGGCGCTGGCGCTGGGAGGCACGAGCCCGGGCTGGCCACTGGCCCGGCTGAGTCGGAACCTGCCAATGTGTAGAGGAATAATAATGCAACATGACCTCACAAACTAGCTTTACTCAATAAAGTGATATCCAAATGTGTAAAGGATACTCGTACAAAATTAAAAAGTCATACAAAAATTAATTCCTGTTTTACGCATTTCTGTTCTCAGTGTCCATTACATCACCATTAGTTGTTCATATGCCTTTTGTACATTTCTTCATGACTAGCTAAAAAAACAGCAGTTTCCTGTTTGGAATGATTTTCAATTTTGTTAGATAGCCAGGGCAGACAGAGTAAATTAAATTATCTCACTCCTCTCTGCCACATGTGCATTGAGACAAATCTGAGCTAAAGTAAGATAAAACAAAAAGACTTCTCTTTCTAATCATGTCTGATTCGTGTTCAAAATTAATATTCCATTAAATAAGTTGTACCTCGATCATAAACTGAATAAGACAGACAGGCACGCCTTTTTCGCTTCCGTGTGCGCGGGGTAATTACCTGCATGGCCCAGTAGTACTGCTCTCACTATCCTTGATTGTGCAATTCTTCTGGAGCTGAGCAACAAGTGTGCTCGGTAGGGTCCTGAGACTGCTTTGTGAGAATGTACACAAAAGCCTGAACAGAGAAACACATCAACAGCAGCACAGCTTGTGAGTGACAGTATTTAAAAATAAAAAATACCACCCGAGCGGGTTTGCCGACGGTCAGCTCGGAACAAAACTTGATGCAGACCGAGTGATAATAATCAACCTCGCGGCTATGAAAAGTGAGAAAACAGAATTTAAATTGAACTTAAAATAACCGCGCGAAGCCGTGTTTAATCAACGGACCTCGTGTTGCCCAATAAACAGGGCCGACGACAGAGGTAACGAGAAACTAGTGTGCGAATTAAATCTTCTTAATAATCCTATGAAACCCATTATGCATTATACTGTCCGATGCTTCCTTATAGGCCATATCGACCAATGTCGTCATTTTGCACTTGATGACCCTTGACGCCGGAGCGAAAATGGGCTCAGACGTTCATACTCTATAGAGAGCAACTAGCATATATCAAGTAAGTAACTCAATCGGCCCGAGACGTCAAGGAGGATAGAAAAATAAAAATTGTTGAGCGACGGACGGACACACAAGCCGGTAGGCGGCCATGGTCGCCAGGCATCCGATGAACTTTGACCCTGATTCTGAGTTAATCTAGTACTAAGTACTTACGAAATTGCAATACGAATCGGTAACCCGTGTATGAGCAAGGGATGAATGGTCATTTTGCCCGAAACAATGCACTCATTGACCTTTGGACCCCTGACTTAGCCGAGATTGGTCAATAGTCCTGAGCAAAGTTGTAGTACCCATGAGTACTCTGTACCTATGAACTTCATTCGTATCGGTTAACCCGTGTAGGAGCAAGGGGATTTGTATATGGTCATTTTGCCCGAAAAATGCACTCATTGACCTTTGACCCCTGACCTAGCCAAGATAGGTCAATATGTCCCTGAAGCAAAGTTGTAGTACTCATTGAGTACTATGTACCTATGAACTTTCATCATATCGGTTAATCTGGTAGGAGAAGGGTGCCTTGAATGGTAATTTTCGCCCGAAAAATGCCACTTATTGACCTTGACCCCTACCTCCTCAGATAGGTCATTATGCAAATGAGCAAAGTTGTAGTACTCATTAAGCTCTATAAGCATATAAAGATTCATTCGATTCGGTTAACGTCTTGGAGCGAGTGTACTTTGAATTTTCAGCAGGAATACACAATGGCCCTCGGACACCCAAGTTGAGAGGGTCACCATTTGGAAACTATAAGATATAGAAAAAAATTGGTGTCATTAGCGGAAGAGAATCACCTGAAGATTATGCATACCAAATCTCTTGAGTTCCATCTACTGATAACTACTCGGTATCAATTGAATGAAAAGTACCGAAAAATGCGGTTTTGATATCGGAAATCCCCAAAGTTCGAGGGGTGCTGTGGGTGAAGAAAAGATATAAAAGCAAAATCCGGCTACATCGTTTGTGCACAATGTATTCGTGATTAGTGTGAATTTTTCATTACCATCTGACCATAACCCTAGGAGGAGTAGCATTTGGCACGAGGCACCTCCAGCTCTCGCATATATCTATTTTTGCCCTTTGACCCTGACCTAAGCAATATCGGTCAATTATGTCCTGAGCAAAGTTGTAGTACTCATTGCATGCTATGAACCTGCAAAGTTCATTCGGATCGATGCACTCACCTGGCGCTAGGGGCCTTCAATTTTCGCCAATTTTGGGCATACCCATTTGTAGGGGGCGCTGCGGGTAAACTATTCCATATATCAAAAACCAGAATGTATTTGGTAGAGCATCACCTGTAGATCATTCGTGCCAAATTTCATAACCCTACGTGGATAATGGATTTCGAAAGATTTCGCCTGGAACGGTACCATTTTGAAGTTTTCGGTTGTTGCTAGGGAACCAAAGCGTCCCTAACAACCATCACAATTTCCAAAGCCGAGGTCATAAGATGACTACCACCCGAGTTTGGTCAAAAGGCCCACGTTTACTACATTATGCTGATGACAAACGAACAAACATCCAAACAAACAGACAGAATTACTTGACAATAACGGTCACCTATTTCGGCGACCAACAGAGAGAGAGACGGATGGATCTGAGGACATGGAACGGTTATATTTAGGTCAGCGAACTGACCGAAAATGGTTGGCCTGTATATTGGTCACATCTAAACACTTGAATCACGATTCAAGTACCATTACTGTGCTTAAGTGTGCATCATCCCGAATAATTAATATAAAGACCGATTATGTTTACGTCCTGTTCTACATGGTGGCCTGAAAGTCGCTTTACCCCTGCCAAGTTCTCGCACCTCAGTCCATTACCATCCACCCTCTCCGTCACGGTATGCGGCAACCATGACTCACCTACTTGGGAGTCAGTAAGAAGTTAGACAGCATGCAGACACAAGTTGTTGCATGTCGAGAGTTGTTTGGTTCTTTGTTTGGGTGTATGAGAGAGCACACACGAGGTCAAACAATTGCTTTGCGCAGTGCTGTGAAAAACGTTAGTCACAAAGCAGATGCTGCTAATAATTGTGGGAAAAATGGTTTTTGAAAACAAGGAAATGTGAAGGACAAGAAGCACAGTTGTAGTAAGACCAGTGAGAAGAAGAAGAATTGCTTGCTGTAGTCGTGCCTCTTTTGCACAGGAAACTCACAATGCGAACAAGAATTCAGAGGATTGGCGATTGAACTTTCGAAGCTGGTGGCAAGAGGAGTGATGGGAACGCATATAGATACAATGAGGATGACTATTGTAAGTACTGCCAATATAGATATATATATATATATACTATATATATATATATATTAAAAGAGTTTAAGAACAAATGCTTTACAGGGGAGGGACAGGAACTTTCAGGCCACCCTGTAAATTAAATATATGTGAAATCTCCCCCTTTTAAACCTTAAACACTCAGGAAAACAATGAAGGTACAAAATTGCTGATGCCTTCATCCTCTGCCACAGCATCTCTCATCCTTCAGATTGGCAGGCCTCTTCCCTCTCTGCACACCTTTATAGAATTAGGAGCTGGTCCAACACTTGGAATATGGCTTTCAATCCAGCCAACTTCTTTCTCTTCCTCCATCTCCATCTCTCTCAAAGGAGCATAGAATGAACCCTTCCATCCATTTCCAAACAATTTTTTGAGCCTCACCATCAGCTATGATCTCTCTTGGGCAAAGACTTATCCAAATTGGAATTCAAACCATTTGGACTGGCACCCCTGCCTCATTCACATTGCACACCTCTTAACGCCGTGGAGACCAAGGCCCTCAAAATCATTGAAATCCCTCATGATGAAGCCAAATCTCTGGACCTGTTACTCCAGCATTGCAGACAGGTCAGTGGCCTATGTCTTCGACCACTTTCTTTTTGGTCTTTCCATGATCTGTCCCTCCACGATTCCCTTTCGTCCAAGATTCTGCAGGGTGCAAGCGATCTGCCAGTAACCCTTTTCTTGTTGCACTCTCAAAATCCAGTCGCACTGCTTACCTCCATTCATTTGTTTCTCTTATCTATCGCCTGTGGACACACTTCCCCAGTCTGTTAAATCTCTTCTTGCTTCCAGGGTTCAGAGATGGCTGTTTCACCACTCTTCAGTCACCCCCCCCCATTAATGCTCATGACGGTTCTTACCAGCACGACCTTCCCCAAGCCCCCCCCCATTCCGTTCCAGGTTATGGTGTTAGTCTCCCTCAACGCACCTTTTTTTTTTTTTTTTTTACAAGTTTGCTCCCAATTTTCCTTCCTTTCGTTTTACTGTGTTTGAGCTCATATCCAGCTTGTTCATCTCCTGTGTCCTCCTTCCCCTCCACCTGCTCTCATTCTTCACCTTGCCAATTGTTCCTCTCAGTGTCTCCCCCCCCGCGCCCAAACACCCATTTCTCACTGTATTTTTATTTTTTTGGGATACATTGTCGAGGCTCGTATCAGAGATAACACACAGAACATACAATAAAGGGAGCAGGAGACAAGAGGGGTGGGAGAGGGAAGCACAAAACAGTGGAGAAGAGACATTCGGAGATCTGTGGAAGGGAGAGGGATGGGGTGGGGTACACGGGTTAAACAAGATGGACACCACACGGACTTTCAGGAAGGAAAGCAGGGAATTTGAAGGTGGTGGGTATGGGGTGGATTAATGGGGGTAGAAAAGATCATGCTTTTGGATGGGGAAAGACTTGTAGGTGGCAATTAAGTATGGATGGGTGATTTTGTACACGTGGTGAACATGATGTCTGTGAGAGGGTCTTGTCAAAACCTTGATGTCTGTTCATTCCTCACCCGACAACAATCTCAATCGTACTAAAATGCACCATTTCTTGGGGAATTATCCCATGCATTTATTGGGCCCTGAGACCGGGTCTGCTCTCGCTTTTTTGCTCAAATTAGCGGAGTCTATAGAGTTTTTTTTATCAAATATCAAAAGTACATTTTATCAAAGTACATCAAAATCAAAAATAATTCACATTTCTACATATCTTACGTTTTTTTGGTGATTGGTAAGTGTCTATAACAACCTATTTTTGCAATCGTACGATAAGGCAATTCAGAAGTGTTTGTTTGTTTAACTTATTTACACTCTAGAACCATTGCATGGAATGAGTTGAAAACTGGTGGTTGTACTAGTCCGTGGTAGTTTTAGACAGTAAAATAAAAAATTTCATACTCCTGAAAGTGGGAACATTAATACAAAAGCGTAGTCCCTGTGTTCAATTTGGGTGGAAGACCCCAATTCTCTACTAATTTGTATCATATAACATCACCTGGTGGAAGCCTGTTTTAAAGATAATCTAGGCTAGATCATAAAAGTGGAGGAATTAACCCATTGTAAGGGCCCTGTCACACCTTGACATTTTAGCCAGCGTATGGCAACGGGATCAAAATGCATGTAAAACGCATGGCGTACGCTGAATCATTGATGTTTTTTTTCAGTTTGGGCATATTCATAACGAGTTGGACGTATGCATAACGTATTAGTAACGTAACACAGAACATTTCGATAACTTATAGATAAACTCATATACCATGAATGCTTAGCGTGCGTCGGCTTCACAACCTATGCCCACGATAGTCGTACTTATGCATAGCGCGCGAGCGTATCGGCCGGATGATCACGTGGCGTAGCCTATTAAAAGGCTGCCGCTCGACGACTCAAAGCATAACAGCGCACTAGAAAATAGAAGTGTCAACTCACCGTCCATGCCGAAGAAAAAAAAAACACAAATAAAACCAATGTTCAACCGTAGGGTGATCCGTATCTTGCCAAAAGGTGACCACGTGTGACTTCTTTAAGGTCACACTTGAGGTGAACAGAGCTGCTATCCACCAGGAGCGACTCCTTGAGGAATATCTGCCTACGAGAGATTCGATGAGAATCGTTCTAACAGAGTAACCATGAAAAATATGCGTTTTGCCTCATAACGTCACCCAAATCACGTCATAATGTCTCAAGCTTGATATATCTAGAAACACCATCATCGAGGTGTTCAATTTGAAGGTACTACACAGTATGGTTCTAAAACTCGAAAATTTGACCTTGGTCAAATATGTTGACCTTAGGCATAACCATGAAGGTCAAGGCCAATCGCCACCAAAAATAATCAGCTGAATGCCAGACCATGAACTATATTCCCATGGAAGTTTGAAGACGATCCGATCAAAATTACTCCAAAAATAAGGTTTCGTCGACTCCCCTGATTTGCGACAAAGTGACCTTGACCTTTTGACCTTGACCTTCAAAATTTTATGCGCTGAAAGAGACCTCTATAGGCCTCTGATATGCGAAAGTTACAAAATTTCCAAGGAAAACTGTGCTCTGCAGAGGGATATACGTGATTACAGAAAAAAAAAAAAACACAACAAAAAAACATGAAGGTCAAGGCCAATCGCCACCAAAAATTAATCAGCTGAGCGCGCAGACCATGAACTATATTCCCATGAAGTTTGAAGACGATCCGATCAAAATTACTCCAAAAATAGGGTTTCGTGCACTCCCCTGATTTGCGACAAAGTGACCTTGACCTTTGACCTTGACCTTCAAAATTTTATGCGCTGAAAGGGACCTCTATAGGCCTTTGATATGCGGTTACAAAATTTTCCAATGAAAACTGTGCTCTGCAGAGTGATTATACGTGATTACAGATAAAAAAAAACAACAACAAAAAAACACATGAAGGTCAAGGCCAATCCGCCACCAAAAATTAATCAGCTGAGCGCCAGACCATGAACTATATTCCCATGAAGTTTGAAGATCGATCCCGATCAAAATTACTCAAAAAAATAAGGGTTTTGTCGATTCCCCTGAATTGCGACAGTGACCTTGACCTTGACCTTGACCTTCAAAATTTTATGGCCTGAAAGCGGACCTCCATAGGCCTCTGAATTCCGAAGTGTACAAAAATTTCCAATTGAAACTGTGGTCTGCAGAATTTTTTTTTCGGTGATTACAGACAAAACAAACAAAAAAACAAAAAAAAATAAAATATAAAAAAAACATTACAGACTGACTAACATATCTTGCAAAAACTTCGTTTGGCAAGATAAAAACAAAACCATGAGTCTGGAACACTGACGGTTCCTCCTGTGAAGCCCATTTTTATATACCAATTCCCCTAAACGCTGCCAATACGCCATTATACGGTAGCTGTAAGTTAGAAACACGTTCAGTAAGGTCTGTGGTCGTCCGGAAGACGTCAAATACGTCTACATACGTCAATATGCGTTGGAGATACGTTACACATAGGTTCAAAGCACGTTACTCATAGGTTAGAAATAAGTTTCGGGTACGCTAAACATTACCTCGACGTATTTCGACTTATGAGTAACTTACAAGTAACGTGTGTCAACGACTCGCATAACGTACCTACCTACAACTTATGGCCAGTGTATGCGGAACGTGGTGAGTCAAATGCCGAGCACATCGGGAAATTTTGAGCATGCTTAAAATTTGTCGACGAGCTTGGCGTACTACGACGTATGCCAGCGTGCTTCAGCGTGCTCTTAACGTATACAAAACTACCCATAACGTATTCGACGTGTGCTTGCGTATTCGCCAAATTTTTCATACGTCGGCATACGCTGGCTAAAACGTCAAGGTGTGACAGGGCCTTAAGGATGTGACCCACCATTTCTCTCCCACCCACCAGTGAAATTAAATTAATGAACTGATTGATTGATTGTTTGTGGTGTTGTTAAAGTGGAGTTACGATGAGCCAAACACAATCTTGCTTCTGTCAAAGTTCCTTGTATATCTTTGCATTTGGTTTTTCTTTTTTTTTTGTACGCAAAGTTGAGACGGGTGGAAGAGCTGGTATGCAGAACAAAAAATATTATTTCAAAACAAGATTAATATGTCAAAATCAAGAATCACTGCTCACCTTCACTCTTTCATTCCTCTCATTTTTTCCCCATCTTTGGAAGAAACTCCCACACTCTCTTCAATCCCACTCCTCCCTCTAGGTCTTCAAAACAGATGTTCACTACCATCTCTTGTCTTCCCCCAGCCCAAACAATGATCTTTTCTACCCCCGTTAATCCACCCCAAAACCACCTCCTTCAAATTTCCTGCTTTCCTTCCTGAAAGTCCGTGTGGTGTCCATTTTGTTTACCCCGTGTACCCCACCCCATCCCTCTCCCATACATAGATCTCCTGATGTCTCTGTTCCATACTGTTTTGTGCTTCCCTCTCCCACCCCTATTGTCTCCTGCTCCCTTTTGTTATGTGTTGTGTGTGTATGCTGGTGTCGGTCTCTGTCTGTCTCGTGCAGCCTTATGGCTGCTGGTTGCATCGTTGGTTAGGGACGCGGCTATGCCGCTGATGCAGTGTCCCTATTACCAGTACACTGGTACTCATTTTGCCAACCTCGGAAGGATGACAGGCTGAGTCGACCCCACCTGGTATCAATTCAGCGGCTTACAGGCTCAAACTCAGAACACGAGGATCCCGTCAGCCACCCTAACCACTAAGCCAACACCAGGCTGTATGCTGGTCGTACGCACTTATTTATTGCCCGGCAATCTTGGACAAATCTCCAAGTCACCTTCCCCAATTTTTTTTAACGGGAAAGATAGGCGTATTACACCTGCTGATGGTCGGAATCATGATTCTCCGATCCAACAGCGATTGTATTACTGGAGCGATATCCTGTTTGGCTTCTGGTCGCAACAAATATTGTGGTTTCATAGGCAATGGTTTTGACGGATCAAGTCTTATTTTTATCGGCTGCACCCCTTTAATTTGTCCGACGTCATTCAGGTGTTTGACCCAAAAGTAATCTGGTACCTTACGCAATACCTCGAGGGAGATATTCGCCACTACCGCCGGTGGCCTGATTCTTTCAAAACGTGAGGAAGCCTTTACAGAGTTAGCTTCCCATATGAATCCTTCCTCACCCAATCGCCACAGCTGCGTTCCACAATAATTCTCAATCAATTATCGGCTCTTTGATCTCAATGCAGTAATCATTGCTCCTGTGTCCTTTGCCCTGTGGCCTGTTGCCACCACCAAGGTTAGATGTGGTGTTACATTTAGGGGCTGGTTCCACATCACGCTTTGTTCGTCAGATAATTCCACCTCTGCTCCCAGCCCCTTCATCCGCAACCATACGGATTTTATTTTCACGTCAAACTGGTCACCTAACTGCGATGATGCATGTTTCTCATAAGATTCATTCTCTCTGGTACCGTGTTAATGTGCTGTGCAATGCAACGGTTCCTTCCACGGGGATGCATCGATTGCATGCCTTGCCAATCCAATCTGCGATTTCCTCCATGCAGCCAGCTGGCGCACGAAACTCCTCGTTCAATTTAAACGACTCAGCTGGATCGTTTAATCCCCACCAATACACTACAGGTCCCTCGGTGCATTTTAACAAGCTCAATACCTGTTCACTCGACTCCTGAGGCAAGTCTAAGAATACGCCGCCCCCACGTGCATCTCACTGTACATCCCAACTGACAGTAAATCTCGTCCCAGCAAGTTCACCGGAGAATCAGTCGCAAATAAAAAAAAGCATGATGCTCTGCCAAAGGTCCTATTTCTACCTTTAATTTCTTCGTTTAGTGGGATTTGCATGGGCACCCCAGTTACACCCACGACTTTAACTTGTTGGGATGACATTGACGCGTCTGGTAAATCAGTTTGTCATAATATCGAGCGAGTAGCGCCTGTGTCGATCAGGAATAGGAGCACACGTCCGTTCACCCTCAGGTTTAAGGTCGGCTCGTCAGACGGTGTCGAAGTTAGCAACGGTAGCGCCAACGACGTCTCGCTCACATCATGCCATTGTCGATTCGATCGTCTGGTTGGCACCTGGGGCTGTGAACTTTGTTATGCATGTTTGTTGTGTGTTGTGTGTTGTTATGTCTGGCTTCTTTCTTGGGACTATGGTATAGTAATTGCTCTATATTTTGATTTAGCTCTTATATGAGCCTTGACAATGCATACAAAAAAAAAGTTCTGCTCATACCCAGCTACCTGTCTATCCCAAATGTGTCTGGATACAGATAGATCTAATTCCAGTGGAAACCTATCTACTGTTTCTGTTGTCACTACCTTTCCAAGGAGACCTGCATGCATCAACTCTTATGTGAGTGAGGGACTCCTGCCTTATTCCCATCCGAACACTTTTCTTCCTTGCTCTTAGCTCGGGCCCTGGTTACTGTCACTGTCCAATCAGCCAAGTGATGGCACCATAAACCAGGTAGCTCCACTTACCTGATTGGCAGGGACGGTGAAAAGGCAGTTGATGCTTTGATTTGTGAGCAAGCGGCTCTTGCGGAAGATTCGGTAAATCTGATCTTCAAGAGCATGCTGCAGCCGGCGGCGAGGAGAATTTCTTCGGGGTTTGTCGTTCACGTCCAAGTTCTCGTGTCCACGAGTCAATGCTCCGAGCTCCACGGGGCCAAAGATGAACAGCAAACGAGGTGGGCAAGGCCTGTATAAGAGGTGGAAGCAAATGCTGTAACAACACGAGATTTTTCAGGACCACGATGTGATTGCACCGACACGGATAAATCTGCTTTGACCGTTATACGGTAATGCTCTCTCCCTCTTGGTCTTATTCTTCCTTAATGGCCACAATTATTGACACGTTCTTATGGAGTTGGCTATGGAAAGTTTTTGTCCCAAGCCTTTCACGAACCGGATGGACGTGGGGCCGTTTACATAGTTAAGGCAGGAATTTGTAATGTGTTCATGGTGCCGGCGATAGCTCGCCTACTCGTCACGAAGGACACCGAGGACTATTAACGTCCAACAACTGATGTTGGGAGATGGGACACTAGTTTACCATCCATCCGAGGGACGGCACACACATTGATGAATAATCCTGCGTGCGAAACACCGGGATGACAGTTTGTAGCTGGGTCGGGATTTAAACCAAGGCGAGTGTGTACCTGTAGGTCATTCTTGGGGAAAAATGTCAGGGGCATAGAAAAAGCACCTTTATATGGCATGTGTCATGTAGCAAACGATAAAAAAAACAAGAAGGGACATTCAATAAATCTCATGTACATGCTGTATGTACTACCCTTGTGTTCTCATGAGGAACCAAGCAATCGTCTCGAAAAGTTCATATAAAGGGGTGCCAGGTTTTTAAACACATTAATCACACACATGCATTAAATATTATCTTATGCATTTTCATTTTCAAGGTACACACAAAAATAACTTCAACCTACATGTATGTCGGGCACCTTTAAAGGGTTCGAGGCGTAGAGCTGCGATGATGCATGTTTAAATAAATGATGCTCTGCCATTTGGAAGCCTGATCCTGTCTATCTCAAATGTGTCTGGATACAGATAGATCCAATTCCAGTGTAAACCTATCTCCTGTTTCTGCTGTCACTACCTTTCCAAGGAGACCTGCATGTATCAACTCTTATGTGAGTGAGGGACTCCTGCCTTATTTCCATCCGAACACTTTTCTTCCTTGCTCTTAGCTGCTGGCCCTGAGTTACTGTCAACTGTCCAAATCAGCCAAAAGTGATGCGGCACCATAACCATGGAGCTACCACTTCTTATGGAGAAGTTATATGGTATATATGGTAATTGCCTCCAGCAATGGTACATATGGTGGAGTAATATATGGTAATGGTATATATGGTAATTACTACCTTCACCACCGAAGGTGAAGGAGGTCGTTTTTGGGTCGCCGAAATAGGTGACCCTTATTGTCAGTAATTCTGGTATGTTGGGATGTTTGTTCGTTTGTCATCAGATATTGGTAGTAAACGTGGGCGGATTTGACCCACTGCGGTGGTAGGTACATCTTATGACTCGTGCTTTGGAAATTGTGATGGTTGCTAGGCACGCTTTGGTTCCTTAGCAACACCGAAAAACCTTCAAATCGGTACCTTCACGCGAAATCAATTCCGAAAGCCATTATCCACGTAGGGTTATGAAATATGGCACGAATGATCTACAGGTGATGCTCTATCAAATATATTCCGGTTTTTGTGATATTGGAATACTTACCCGCAGCGCCCCTACAATTAGGGTATGTGCGAAAATTGAAGGCCCCTAGCGACCGGGTGAGTGCATCGATCCGAATGAAACTTTGCAGGTTCATGGTACTCAATGAGTACGACAACTTTGCCTCAGGACATATTGACCGATTTCGCTTCGGTCAGGGGTCAAAGGTCAATTAGTGCAAAATCGATAATATGCGAGAGCTGGAGGTGCCTTCGCGGCAAATGCTACTCCTCTAGGGTTATGGTCGGATGGTCATGAAATTCACACTAATCGTCTGGAATACATGTTGCACAAACGATCGAGCCGGATTTTCGTTTTAGATCTTTGTTCACCACAAGCACCCCCTCGAACTTTGGGGATTTCCGATTTCAAACCGCATTTTCGGTACTTTTCATTCAAATGGAACCGAGTAGTTATCAGTAGATGAAACTGGATGAGATTTGATATGCATAATCTTAAGGTGATTCCCGATCCGCTATATTACATCCATTTTGCTCTATATCTTATAGGTTCCATGCTCGGCGACCCATCGCCGCCTACCGGCTTGTCTTTTCTGTTTGTCTTCTGTCTGCTGTACATGATCATCTCAAAAAGTTGTGGACGGATTCGAATGAAACTTGTTGGACAGGTTGGGTGTGTGAAGGAGGTCCACCTGTGTTCGATTCCCCTGTACAGGTATCTATCTATTACGTACACCCAGATATACGAGAAGAAGTACAAATTAAATCAGGAACTCAATAAGACTACCGGTCCAGTAGGAGTTAAAGAGTTAACGAATAACTAACCACCTGCAGTGAAGCTGCCACTCCGAGCCGACGGGCGTTTTCTCCATCTGTGTCCGGAGCAAAGGCTGCGCCTTCTGGCGCAAGAGATCGACGGCTCTGAACAGGTGATCGTAAGACACGTCCAAGGTGCACGTCGGGTGCGTGAGCAGCACCAAGTGGCACAGTGAGAAAAGGAAGAGGAGGCCGAGACAGTGGCTGCGCTGTTTAGCGCGCCAAAAGGCGTGTGCGGCGGCGTGCGACGTCCTTTCAAGCTCCCCGAGCTCTTTACAAACGTCCTGGAGGTATTCATGGTCAGCGGCCGACGACAGCACCAAGAAGAGCACCCTGTCCTCGGCGTTGTAGTAAGCGGCGATGGGTGGCTCCAAGGGCGGTTGACCGCTATCCGAGCGTGCTTTGCTCGAGCGCTTCGCTAGGCCCGAATACACGGGGAACGCCTGCCGGTCGGTGAGCTCGTTCACCAGGGAGAACTTTTCACTCTGCCGCCTCGTCGTCTTTCCGCAAATACCGATGACGCAGATTTCATGGCTTGAGTGCGGCGAAGAAGGAACTTGCTCTAAGAATTCGTCCAACGAGACCGCCTTCATCGCACCTGTAAATCCCGTGAGATCGGACGTGCACGAGAAGTCCTCATTTAATTTATTATCGTCATTAAAATAATTGGGATTATTTATCCGTTAAATTCTCTATTTTAAAAAGATACTTTAATATTTGTGAGACTGTCTTTGAAGCGAGTGTATTTTTTTTTTTTTTAATCGAGTGTGACGAAGGACGACCATCCGAGCTGACGATATGTTTCTAATAATCATTCCACGGCTGTGGAGGGTTTTCAGAGCGATCCCATAATGCCGTGCGCGCCGCCATGTTGGTTGTATTCACTTCCGGGTCAGGGTCAGGGTCAGGGTCAGGGTGGACTTCCAGGGCGGAGAGGGGTTTGGCCGATATCTTGTATCCCGTCGAGTCTGATTGTCCGTGATCCCTTGTTTATTAGTCTAGTCGTGGGGGAAGAGCAGCGGTAGGTGTTGAGTTTGTCCGGTGAGGACGATGGAGAGCCGTTTCAGTCGGTTGATCCATCTTGAGGTTGTGTATTCACTCCTCTCTGTTTGTTAATTGCAAAATCGAAGATTTCTCAAGTATATCGGTCATTCGTTTTTTATTCTGTTCTGGTATCGTTACAATACAATTCAAAACCGATCTCACAAACTCACACCATGGTGGAGTTTGTATAAGAAAGAGCCTATGTAGGCTCAAAAGGTCAACATAGGCCAAAGCGTCAACAACTTAAGGTGGTATCTCTAAAATTCCTCATTTCATCCGCATTTGATTTGAAATCCTGAAGAGGATTTATATTTCAGGTCACTGAAATTCAACCACCAATTACTTTTGAGCGTCAACGTTAGTCAAATTCACAAGTCAAATGGTTCAACATACGGAATTTCTAAAAAATTTCAATTTTCATCCGATTGATTTGAAATTTGAAGAGGATTTATATTTCAGCGTCACTGTTCAATCACTCAATACTTGAGTAACGTAGTTCAAAATAGGTCGAACAAGGCCGAATTTCTAAAAATTGTCAATTTTCATCCGATTGACTTGAAATTTGAAGAGGATTTATATTTGGTCCTTTAATTCAACCACAATTATTTTTGAGGTCAAATTTGTTTTATGGATTTTGCAATGTCGTGCTCTGCACGTCTTCTTCGTGCTTGTTTGTCTGTGTGCAGGATTATCTCAAAAAGTTGTGGACAGATCCGGATAAAATTTGTGTTCAGGTTCATGTGTGACAGGGACAAACTCATTTAGTTTGCAGTGAAGTATCCGGATCCGACTACTGGAATTTTTAAAGTGATTCTTCACCATTGAGAGTTAGGGCCGAAAATGATATATACTGTAGCACAATATCTCAAAAAGTTGTGGACGGATTCGGACGAAACTTGGTGCACACATTGGGTGTGTGACAAGAAAGAATCGATTCAAGTTTGGAAAAGATCTGGATCCCGATCTGATAATTTTTGAAGTGATTCTTCACCATTGAGAGATCGGGCCAGAAACGATATAGCATTGCATAGCATGATATTTCAAAAATGTATTGGGCCCAAAATGTTCTCGTGGATCAGACATTACGTGGTGGAGGTATGCGCTCTACTGAGTGCCCTTGTAGTTAAATAATATTATTGTGCTTAAAGTAGTCAGTCGTGATTAATAAATAATTTCTCATGAAGATACCGATCTTGGTATCGGTATCTTCGGTCTCTGTTGTGTGTTGTTTTCACCCTTAAAGCAACACAAAGGGCACGTCAGTGTCATTATTTATGTTCTGCCGTGAAACCCTCTGGGTTACCGGTGCACTCGCTGCGGTGCCCTGAGGTCGATATGAAACAGAAATTGGGGGCTCGTCGTGGATCTGAAATCAAATTGCCAATAATAATAAATTGATTAAAATAAAACCAGGTGAAACCAGCAAATGTCCAAAATGGTATTTGATATTAAGAAATTTGTTGAGTCACCCGATGAAGAACAACTTGGTACGTTAGATACATTTGAGTTTTTGGAGTTGGCTAAATATTGTAACCTTGAGGTTAGACTAACTGTAAGGAAAGATGAAATTCTGTCATTGGTGGTAAACCACTTAGTTGAGGAGAAGCATTTGGATGAATCAGTATTGCATTTGTTAACAGATGAGAAGTCTGAAAGTGTTGAGCTGAGAAAATTGGAGTTGCATTTCAAAGAATTGGAGAAACAGAGTAAAGAACAGGAGAAGGAAAGTCAACTCAAAGAACTGGAGATTCGGGAAAAGGAATGAAAACTGGGGATTTGGGGAAGAAAAAGAGGAAGGATTGAGGAACTGGAGATTCAGGAAAAGATGAAACTAAGGGAATTAGAATTAGAGTGGAAATAGTACTACATCTTCCCAAGTTTCTCGGTCGACCAGTCAAAACTCTTGGGACATTACCAGACATGTGAGACTTGTTCCCACCTTTAATGAGAAAGAAGTTGATAAATACATCCTTCATTTTGAAAATGTGGCACAATCCTTGGATTGGCCTTGGAATCTTGGACTATGTTATTACCTCCACCACCGAAGGTGAAAGAGGTTATATTTTCACCCCTCTCTGTCGGTTTGTCTGTCTGTCTGTCTGTCTGTGTACAGGATATCTCGAGAAAGTTGTGGACGGATTCGGACGAAACTTGGTGGACACATTGGGTGTGTCACAAGGAAGAATTGATTCAATTTTGGTGAAGATACAAATCCGGATGTGTATATGATAAAAAATTTTTTAAAGTGATCCTTCACCATTGAGAGATAGGGCAAAAGTAATATACAGCACAATATCTCAAAAAGGTGTGGAAGTATTCAGATGAAACTTGGTGGTCAGCTTGGGTGTGTGACCATGACAAATTGATTCGATATTGGTGAATTCGATTAAACAAGAAATCCTTTTTGAGTTGCAAATATGACACGTTCACGAATTTAAAACGTTGGATGTTTATAAGGTAACGAGAAAAAGTGCCCATCCCCAGTGATAGGACAAAGCAAGCAAAAGCATATCCGTCCCCGGTATCCCTTCTCCCCCCTCCTTCTCTCTTCCTTCTCCCTCTCTCTGTCAATCTTCCCTCTCCTCTGTCTCCGCACTCAAAACGGCAAAATGAGTACAAGCTTATTGGTAGCAGGGGCACTGCATCAGCGGCACAACCGCCGCTTCCAGAAAAAAATGATACAACAGCAGGTTGCAGGCCTGCATACGACAGCAACAACATAAACGATATCTGATGCCACCAATTACCATTCCAAATTCAAACGGTAATAAACATTAATGAAATGGGATGCTGTCCTCCAGCCAATGGAATAGGAGCAATGGGACAATGCACTGTACTCAAACCTGTAGCTCTGTGTTATAAGATGGTGTCATGTATTCGATTGTCCACCGCTCCTTCCCGATGCCATATCCACGCGATGTATGACGTCATCGCCGGGCACTGAAGGAAGGGAGAACTCAGTTTTCACTGCGTTTGTTTTCTTTTATTACAGTTTGAATTTGGTAATTTGTGGACACCTTGAATGAATGAAAATAATCCGAGTCGAATCAAATCCTGCCATTTTCAAATATCCGAAGGTACTGATAAATATTGTTACGGAAATGGCCCTTCTTAGGCTACTAAATATAGGATTAGCTCAGATCCCCCATTAAATGCATGTTTAGCTAGGTTGTTTGGTAAAATGGACGTTACATGTGTGTCGGGAGGTTGTAAGAGGCTGTTTTATTGTTTTGTGCGGTGGTGGTGAAGCGAGAGCTCCCTCTTCTTCCTTCCCATCCCGGACGAGCCCCGCCCAGTCGGGCTTGAAGAGGGTGTGGCCAAAGAGGAAGTGAAACTGAGGGGAGGAGTTTGTCGGCCTTCGTAAAGGGGGAGGAGCGAGTGGCTTCGAGCGAGCGAACGGGACCTGGTCAAAAAAGGGTTCAGTTCTTGGGGCGCAACAGTCGGCTTTTCGGGCCGTGCTCGGGGTTTGCGAAAGCGAGCGAACGAAAGGAGGGAACGTGTTGCGATCTGCCGGGAGAGCGCTGAACCCGAGCGCGGCAGAGTCTGCATTTTTGGGCAGTAGAGAGGCTGCCTGCAGTCGGAGTCTGCCATTTTTTGGCAGTGGGGAGAGGCGGCCTGCACGTCGAGTCGGCGATCGACTCTTATGAGGAGGTGATTCTGCCGTGAGAGAAACGGCAGTCGCCTTTGAGAGGCGAGCGTTGAAAAGGAAAGAAAAGGTGATTCTGCAGAGAAGGAAACTGAGAGGACGGAGTTGAGAAGTCGGGCTTTGAAGCGGGAAGGCAAGAGAGGAAACGTCGGAGCCTCTGACGGTCCCTGCTCACCTCACGGCTCGACACGTTTGTCGATCAACCTGCGGAGCTCGGCACCTCGATTTGGGCCTTGTCTGGTGCACAGGCCAGGCCTGGATTTGTATGCTGGACCTTGAGAGAAATCAGCTGAGGCCCATCGTCGATCTGACGGTCTTGTGCGTCGACCTTAACGCAGGGTCAGAGCGCGCGGAGACCGCGTGCGGTGTGGAAAAAGAAGGTGAGCGCCGTCTCACCACGCGGCGTGTTCGAGTTCGAGCTGGGGGCTTGAATCCGTGGACATCCGCTGTTTACGAGCGACATCCCACTTTTGACACTTTCCTCTCGTCCATGAAAACCTCACCAAGTACTCTGTCTTGTCTGCATGCATGCTGTCTGTCTGTCTTGTCTGCACGTTGTATAAGGCATATCTCGGTAGCGACCCCCTCGAACCTGTAATCCGTAGTTCCCTAGTTAGAACGGGTTAAAGATTGTTAATAAAAACATTGTTGTGAATGTTTTGCTTGTGTCGTGTTCCCCAATAAATCTGGTTGTTTCGTATGAAGTTGCCGCTATGGATTAATTTGTGTCGCGTCGAGGAACGATCCGTTCGATTGGCATATAAAACCAAAATGGTTACAGACTGGCAGCAAACGCTCGGCATCTGACAAAACCAGTCTGTAACCGGGGTTCTATTTCCCCAACTGGTAAGGTCCAGGATTACGTTGGTATCGCGATTGAAGACGCGTGACCGCGAGCCTGTGCTGAGCCAGCCGGCGCTATAAACCCCGGAGACGGCGGTGGTGAGGGTGGCGCCAAGAGTCGGGCGAGAATCCCGCCACCCCGTATCCGCAACAATATCACCAAGAAGTGGAAGAGTGAATTGGAAATCACAGATGGATTGATTCCTGGTGACGGTAATATGGTCCACGTGATCCGAAGTGACGTGATCATGTGTGCAAAATCCGAGAGGACGTCGACGTGTCCTTAGGTGAGAGAAAGCTCATGACGTCACATAACCAATAGACAGGACACGAGTGATACCTTGCATTTCGATTACAGGTCGATCAGTCTGTGTGTGAATCCATGAGAGTGGAATGGAAGCTAAACGTTGCGTTTTTGAAATTGTTCATACTTTCCATGCAATGCGGGTTTTAACGATATTAAAGCGGGTCTGCGGGTTTGAAGAAAGACATTACAAGGGTTAAACCCTTGAAATCCGGGACACTTGCCATCGATGATCTTGGAGTGTGATACAAGCTTAACCAGACAACGGAACCTGGTGCACGGAATCAAAACCCACATCAGCATTTCATGTGTGAATAGCACTCCAAATGGGTCCTCAAGAGTTCTCTGAATGGGTCCGCAAAGGTCTCCATATTGGTCCTCTACTAACTAGAGTTCATGGAACACCTTACCACGCATGGTGTTAAATTTTGCTTAACTGCTTAGATTTTGGTGAAGATCCCAAATTCTCGAATTTAAGTGATTCTTTGCCATTGAGAGATGGGGCCAAAAAATGATATATAGCACGATATCTCAAAAAGTTGTGGAAGACTTGTGACAAAACGAGGTGGAAGAGTTGGTTAGGTAACAAGAACAAGCTGATTCGATTTTTGGTTAAAGTCCGGATTCAGATCCGACCCATCATTGGGATACAAAATTTAAACTGTTCAGCCTGGAAAAAGTATGTGCTCTACCGAGTGCCGTTCCGTTTCACCAAGTTGTCACTCCATGAGTGATTTTTCATTTGTCCATCTGTGTTTTTCTCCGCAACCGCTTGTCGGATTGAGACGAAATTTCCACCATCGGAGCGACTGCTCATGTAGAATGTTTTAATGATAATTATGATGGCATAGGTCACATGGTGTGGCAGCCATGTTGGAAAAACCGAAAAACTTTGGACCTCTGCATCTCTGAAACTGCACCAAGGAAAAAAATTGAAACTTGACACATAGCAAGTACTCATGAGGAATAAGTGTGATTTTAAAAAAGTCATCATAGATGACTTCGTTATGACGTCATAATTGCATGTGTAGAATGCTCCATCTGATCAGTATGAAACTTTTTAAGGGTCATCTCAGGATAAAATGGTCCACAGAAAAAAAAAAAGCCATAATTATTTAATTTATTGATGTGGTTTCTTTTTCCTTTTTTTGATTATTTTTTGTTGAATAAGGTTCACTTGGCTGTGCCTGGATGGGTTTGAGGGTCGAGGAGTAGCAGCTGAAACCCAAATCCTATCCAGGTTCCTCCAGATGGCTTTATCGTTGCTTTTTGCTTGTTTGGGTTCCTTCTGATTACTACAATGCAGGACTGTACCTATTCTCCCATTTGATTTGAATTGAATTTATTTTAATCCAATTATAAATAAAATTGAATAATAATAAACGTCATGAGTCAGGGTCAATCGTCTTATAAAAGTTGGGTTCCATCAAAGCGGGGACGTCTTGGTACCCGGTCGTCACCGTCAGCAGTTATAAAGTGCCAGGTCTAATTATGTCTCATCAATTACGTAACACACCAGTACACAAACACCACACAAAACAAGTCCTGGTGAGGGTCTGCAACCTCTGATTGCTCTTTTTCTTGTTCAACATTACTTTGGGTTGTGTGCATAACTTTTGATCATCTCAGCATTCAAACTGACTCCTTAGAGGAAGCACTCTTCTTTTCTGCTGGAAGAGAATAAATCATGACTTGTTTCTTTTGGACGAGAGATACACCAAGGTAGCACTCAAATTAACTCTTCTTGATTCACTCATTAGACAGCTTCCATCTGCTAAACACAAACGCACACGGATTGCAGTTTAAGGAAGAAGAAGCAACATTGAAAACTTCCATTGCCAGATGAATTGCTGGAATAACTTTTGAATGGAAATCTCTGCATTGCACATGTGTTACGTGTATAGTGGAATTCAGTACCTGAGTTATGCTGCAGGTCATTGGGTTAGGAACAAGAACTCAACGCCAGACATTGGTGGGGGCGCTTGCTGACTTGAGCTAATGAACACCTTAGACAATTCAGAGAAATAAATATTAAACCGTTGATGATCTCATGTTCCACCAGCCATGACCACTCAAAATATCCTGGGATTGCCAAGAGCACAAGCTATGCGCAGGTTCTGTACATCGAGTCCAGTTTCGCAACCATGTGATATACACCCCCGCGTGCGATACAGAACAGCGGGAGTTATAGTTGAAGGAGCTTCGCAGCGCGCAATATGCAGCAGGAAGAATAGCATGGAGAGAACCACGGCATGCAAGATGTAACGGGAGGGAGGTCTTCAATCGACGCTGCCTGTGTCGTCGAGATGTGATTGTGACGTGTTTTGCAATCCCACTGCAAAGTGAACGCGTCTAAAGCCCACCCCCTCTGTTTTCACGAAGTGTGTCACCAAGAAACAGCTTGTTCCTAGTAAGGGACATTGTCAGGACCAAGGACAGAGTGGTCGTCGCTGTTCACCCAATTGGACTTGGGCCTTGTCAAAGTGGTGCGGATTTAACGACAGCACCGCTCGTTGCAAACGCACGCTCTTTGGCGACAATAAGCAATGCGCCTCAGCGAGTGCTTGGTGCATCTCCTGTGGAACTCCACACTGCGCCACTCACATCTCCGCAGGATAAGCAGTCTCCTGTGTCTCTCTGCATCCTCAGACGACTGCCCGACACCGACCAGGAATGATGTCTCCTCTCTTGAAGAGACAGAGTGTCACATTCATGACGGGGGCAGAGGTCGTGGCCGAGGGTCAGGAGAGTTCTGCGAGCAGGCGACCGAGGGACAGCAGCGTAGGAGGTGGGGGTTGCAATGGCTCAGGGCACTCTTGAGTCCTCTGAAAGGGCGTTCTTAGGCCGGCATAGTGAGGCGAATTGTCGAGGCCATGAAGAAGCAGAATGTGTGCACGCTCACCCTCATCGGGTGCACATGCGTTTACCTACTCGTGGGAGCAGCTGTGTTCGATTCCCTCGAGTCGGAGTTTGAAATGACTGAACGCAAGAGGCTTGACTCAAAGGAAAGTCTCCTCAGAGCCAAGTACAACATCACCCAAGAAGACTATCGGGAGCTGGAGCTTGTGGTCGTGCACGCAGAGCCGCACAAAGCCGGGGCGCAGTGGAAGTTTTCTGGAGCCTTTTATTTCGCCATTACAGTCATCACCACCCTAGGTGAGAGATCAAAAGGTGTGGAGGTGAACGGACAATGAGAGCCCGAGATAACTGGTATACGGTACTGCCTGCACATGAACCTCGTAACTCCTGCATGGCAGGAGTCGCTTGTTGAGGAGGACTTCTCCAAACTTGCCAAGCGTTCGACGGTCCTACTCGTACCTATGATGCTGGACCATGAAGACCCAGCCGTTGAGTTTGCGTTCCAAGTTGTGCTCGGTTTTCTCGATTACTTTGCGTATCACCGCTTCATGAAGAAGTTAACTAGTCATCATTGATCGACACCACAACGCTTTCAAGTAGACAGTCTAAAAGTAGGAATATCTTCTCAGATTCACGGTATCATCGATGACCAATGAGAAATTAATTCTTAAATTTTAAATTCGTGTTTAACAGAAATTCTTCGGGATGGGGAAAAAAATAAATAAATCGCTTGACCCCCAATGATGACCAACGGCCAATGCTTTCTTGGAATAACGTGTCAGATGTTACGAGGATGTTTATCGGAGTCCAGAAACGCCTTGACTAATTATTAATAATAATAATAATAATCTATCTATAATTCCAGCAATCTCTGTGTGTCTGTCTGTCTGTATGTGTGTCTGCGACCGCAGTGTCTCGACAACCACTGGTCCGATCTAATTGAAACTTGCCAAGAATATTGCTGGGGACCTGAGGATGTGCCTTTTCAAGGTTTGATATTAATCAGACAAGCGGATCCCAAGTTATGGCCATTTACTTATCAACCAATGACAGGACACGGTGCTATGACGTCACTATTGACGTCACAATTCATTTTTTTTATTTTTTTTGCACGTACAGCCACGCACCTACACCTACGGGCCCACACTAATAATGATAATAAAAAGTATAAGTACATTAGTAAGGGAACACGTTTCTTAATAATTACGAAATGACAATAATTGTTCTTCAAAGCCGAAGATGGCCGTTCACAAGGTGACGTCCGAACACACCTGGGTGCATGCAGGATTTGTTTATACAATAAATCAGAGATCCAACCACTGTGATATGGCAGGGTGATCAGGTGTCAAGGGATATCCAAGAAGACCCGTAGGTGAGGCGTCATTTGTTCAGGGTGCCGGTGGTGATAACTCACCTACTCTTTGTGAAAAAATCTTTAGCATTCACCAGGTAATGGTTGCAGGTGGGACACCCGGCTTACCATCCATCCGAGGGACGGCACACCGTGGTGCTCCGCCCCGCCGACGAAGCTTCAATCCGACACAGTTTACGGTCTAGTCGGGAATCCAACCCAGGCAAGGCAGCTTAAGGTAGTAAGTGTTCTCTTTCTACCTCCGCATCATCATGTCGGACAAGACAAAGTACGGATTAAAATACGGGCTTATTGTGAGAGAGAGGAGGTAATTATTCCTTTGAACCTGCAGCAAGAGATCCGAGTAATCAGTCACCTTTACGCAAACGCGTGTGGAAGTATTGTTGTGGGCCGGGGGTCGGTGGCGAGAACGGCCGCCAGGTGGAGCAGTAGAGCCGTCTCCACCGAACACCCGGAATTGCAGGTCGTAACCTTCGGACAACTCCGAAGGTCACGGTCACTTAAGGACCATGCTCGCCAATTCTCTGACGGCGTGGGGTAGGGTTAATAGCCAAATTTCAATATACCTAAGTACCCACGTCGTCAAATTACCGGGGAAGTCACACCCTCAGCGACTCTGTCGAAGCGGGTCGCTCTGGCGACCTTGGTCCGGTGTAACCGAGCGGAATTACCAAAGTCCGTCGGTCCAAACGACAACTTATAGCCCAATCGGCTTACTGGTTCTCAAGCACAAACCGTGCTGGGTCAATAATAGAAAGCACAACAACGAGCTGGTACATTGAACAATTGGGGGTTTATTTAGAATGGGGCAGGGGAGCATTGAAAAGAGCAGAGTTAAACCGACTATCAAGAAGAAATGCAATTTAATGTACAAGGCACTGAAGCAATTGCTACTTTTCGACTGGGCCCACAGACACACACGCACACACCCAAGAGAAATGGTGCTGCGGCCTTTATTTGACCCTTCAGCTCGGGAGGGAAGGTGAGCTGAGGGCAAGAGTCTGCACTTGCACCTGTCCGCCTCGTGCGGTCTGGTCGAGGTTGTCCGGTGGCGGGACTCGAACCCACCGCCTCAACGCAGCACCAACACCAGGACGAGGGATAGAGCGACGACCCAGCCAGCACGAAGGCAGACGAAAGAGGCGACAGGCGATCAAGGCCGAAAAAAGCTTCCACACGGATCAGACGACACCAGGCGAGGCAGACCCAGACAGCCAGACAGAACGCGCCGATCACTGAGCCTCTTCTGAGGTGGGATGGATTTCTTCCCTGGCCACTCGCCTCCTGATTGGA
>CM068955.1:143648533-143692131 GCA_035128595.1 Eptatretus atami | reverse complement strand
GACGTGTGTGTGTGGTCACTGTGTGTGTATATATATATATTGGATGTATCAGGTATTAATTACATACAGGAACAGACCACACAACCACACTTTATTGAAATGCTGATGTTACTCGTTCTTTACCCATATCATGCCCACGTGGTCAGAATGGCGTCTGAAGCTTGAAGTCTGTCCTCTCCAAAGGTGTGTGGGGGGGGGGGATCTCACCAACGAGGTTCCAGTTCCAGATGGAAGGAGGTGGGGGGGGGGGGGATAAACGTGAAGCAATGCTTCGGAAACACCTGGACAGATGAATGAGACGAGGGAAGAAATGCTGACACGAACAAAGACGCGGGAAAGGAGCACGAGCGGCCATTTGCGATGCCCGAGGATCGATCTCTCTGCGCAGGGAGCGTTTGACAAAGAAAACGCCATGGCCAAGAAACACCATGGTCCAAGAAACGCCATGGTCCAAGAAACACCATGGCCAAGAAACACCATGGTCCAACAAACACCATGGTCCAAGAAACACCATGGTCCAACAAACACCATGGTCCAACAATCGCCATGGTCCAAGAAACACCATGGTCCAAGAAACACCATGGTCCAACAAACACCATGGTCCAAAAACGCCATGGTCCAAGAAACGCCATGGTCCAAGAAACGCCATGGTCCAAGAAACACAATGGTCCAAGAAACACCATGGTCCAAGAAACACCATGGTCCAAGATACACCATCGTCCAAGAAACGCCATAGTCCAAGAAACGCCATGGTCCAAGCAACGCCATGGTTCAAGAAACACCCATGGTCCAAGAAAGACCATGGTCCAAGAAACGCCATGGTCCAAGAAACGCCATAGTCCAAGAAACCCCATGGTCCAACAAACACCATGGTCCAAGAAACGCCATAGTCCAAGAAACACCATGGTCCAAGAAACACCATGGCCAAGAAATGCATAGTCCAAGAAACGCCATGGTCCAAGAAAAGCCATGGTCAAGAAACACCATGCGTCCAACAAACACCATGGTCCAAGAAACGCCATCGTCCAATAAACACCATGGTCCAAGAAACGCCATGGTCCAAGCAACGCCATGGTTCAAGAAACACCATGGTCCAAGAAACGCCATGGTCCAAGAAACACCATGGTCAAAAACACCATGGTCCACAACACCATGGTCCAAGAAACACCATGGTCCAACAAACACCATGGTCCAACAAACACCATGGTCCAACAAACACCATGGTCCAAGAATCGCCATGGTCCAAGAAACACCATGGTCCAAGAAACACCATGGTCCAAAACACCATGGTCCAAGAAACGCCATGGTCCAAGAAACGCCATGGTCCAAGAAACGCCATGGTCCAAGAAACACAATGGTCCAAGAAACACCATGGTCCCAAGAAACACCATGGTCCAAGATACACCATCGTCCAAGAAACGCCATAGTCCAAGAAACGCCATGGTCCAAGAAACGCCATGGTCCAAGAAACGCCATGGTCCAAGAAACACAATGGTCCAAGAAACACCATGGTCCAAGAAACACCATGTCAAGAAACGCCATGGTCCAACAAACACCATGGTCCAAGAAACGCCATAGTCCAAGAACACCATGGTCCAAGAAACGCCATAGTCCAAGAAACACAATGGTCCAAGAAAACACAAGGTCCAAGAAACACCATGGTCCAAGAAACGCCATAGTCCAAGAAACACCATGGTCCAACAAACACCATGGTCCAATAAACGCCATGGTCCAAGAAACACCATGGTTCAAGAAACGCCATGGTTCAAGAAACGCCATGGTCCAAGAAACGCCATGGTCAAGAAACACCATGGTCCAAGAAACGCCTGGTCCAACAAACGCCATGGTCCAAGAAACGCCATGGTCCAAGCAACGCCATGGTTCAAGAAACACCATGGTCCAAGAAAGACCATGGTCCAAGAAACGCCATGGTCCAAGAAACGCCATAGTCCAAGAAACCCCATGGTCCAACAAACACCATGGTCCAAGAAACGCCATAGTCCAAGAAACACCATGGTCCAAGAAACACCATGGGCCAAGAAATGCCATAGTCCAAGAAACGCCATGGTCCAAGAAACACCATGGTCGTATGTATACCTCCTGTTTTCTTATGTGTAACGACAAAAGGTGAAACCCATTCGGAAGAGTCAATTCTCTCAATGATACCCGCTTCTTCCAAGCATGAAGCATTTTCACTTCTTCCGAGACAGCATCACGGACAGCAAAAGGAAAACGGTGAAGCTTCTGCTGGATTGGCACCACGTCAGGCCTTATCTTCACTCTGTGTACAAATCCTCTTACATAGCTGAGAGTTGCAGTGACGTTAGGATTAGATGTCTGTCAAGTCGATGTTTGATGCACAAAGGTACTTAGCACTGACGCAGGAGCAAAACATCCATCAACAATATTCAGTCCGAGAGCGGTGAAGTTTACTCTGCACATGTTGCTCATCATGTGCAGCAAATTTCACCTCCCTGCACCTTGTATTTATTATGTCACAAAACGCTTCTGTACACTGCCCATGAGACCCGGTTGCAAGTCACCGTCTACAATTCCAATGGAAGAGACGTAATTACTCTTTGATGAAAAATGTTTTTCAAGTTTTTTTTTTTTTGTCCTGAAAATCGACCATAGTGAACACCCAGTCGTTATTTATTTGGGTGTTTGGGGTCATTTGGGTCTTTTAATCATCATGAACACCCAGTCATGTTAAAAGATTGGCATTTAAAACCCAACTCAAATTGTGCTTTGAATGGGGACAGACAAATACACATATCGTACACAACACACATTGTTTTTATTTGGGTAGATTTACGTGTTTGTTACTTCCACCACCAAAGGTGAAGGAGGTTATGTTTTCATCCTTCTCTGTCTGTCCCTCTCTCTGTGTGCAGGATATCTCGAAAAGTTGTGGACGGATTTGGATAAAAATTTGGTGGTGGGCAGGTTGGGTGTGTGACAAGGACGAACTGATTCGATTTTGGTGAAGATCCGGGTCCGGATCCAACTACAAGAATTTTTTAAGTGATTCTTCACCAATGAAAGCTGGGGCCAAAAATTATATGTAGCACGATATCTGAAAAAGTTGGAGATGGATTTGGATGAAACTTGGTGGACACGGGTGTGTGAAAAGGAAGAATTGATTGAATTTTGGTGAAGATCCGAATCCGGATCTGGATACGATAATTATTTAATTTTTAAAGTAATTTTTCACCATTGATAGGGCCAAAAAGTATATATAGCACGATATTTCAAAAATGTATTGGCCCAATATATTCTCGTGGATCAGGCATTATGTGCTGAAGGTATGCTCTCTTCCAAATGCCCTTCTAGTTTCAATTGTAATGTGTTTATTTCTGGCTGCCGTCGATTTTCGTCTACATTTTCTCAAAGTCCAGGAACCGAACACACCTCTTCCCATTGGCCTTTGGTTTCCACGATCACAGTTTTAACTAACGTGGCATTTTCCAGGAAACTAACCCCCACAATATTGGACGGTTTACTGTACTTGCAAATCTTTGATTTCACAAGTAACATACAGACAGACAGACAGACAGAATAACAGACCAGTCCAACCAATATACTTGTGAATCTTCAATTTCGCAAATAATAAAACTGCACTGCGTAGTCTGTCGCTTGATAAGTTCCTCGGAGTGGATGGCGTATCTTCTGAATTTTACAACAACGCATGGGATTTCATTGTATTTGATTACCGAAGTGTAGCTAAGAAAGCATGTGAATCAGGTCAAATTCCATTGTCTTAGTATCAAGCAACTTTGGCTTTGATTCCCATGGAGGGAGACTTGAGGGACATGAGAAACTGTCTCTTGTGTATGGACAATAAGATTATGGCAAAATAATGTCAAATCATCGAGGACCTGTAATGTCAAAATCAATATTCTCTGACCAGTCACATGCCATTCCCATAAGGACAAATACATGATGTATTATATTCCTGGGTAGGGTCTTAATACATTATGCCGACATGACTCAATCTTCAATTGGCTTCCTTTCTCTTAATCAAGAGAAATCTTTTGACCATCTGAACCATGACTACCTTTTCAAAACTTTACTATCCTTTGAGTTAGGAAGGCAATATGTAGGCATACTTCAGATGCTGTACATGTCAGCAGACTGTCTTTTCAAAGTCAATGATTCTTTGCTTGCACCTTTTCCCTTTGAAAGAGGAATAAGGCAAGGATCTCCTTATGTTTTAAATCTGTTCTGTTTGACGAGGTGAAAGTTAAGCGGTAATGTGTTGCTACATAACAATATTCCTTCCATCACCCTATGCAAGCAAATCGAAAAGCGGGGTTAAGCAATTGGTTCACTTTGTCTATCTCTCTGTCCACAAATGTCAGTTTATGATCGAGGAACAACTTCATTTCAATTGAATGCTATATTTGGAACACGAATCGGAAAACAAGCCTGTGGTTTAGCAGTACATTGGCTCTGAATTCGTCCTGATTGCACATGCACAGAGGAGGAGTGAGATGATTTGTTTACCTCCTCTGCCTGTCTGGCAGTCAAACAAAATTGAAAATCATTCCAAGAAGGAAACTTACTATTTTAACGACATCATGTCATAAAGGACAAAAACAGGCACAAAGAAGTAATGCAACGTGTTAAATAAGGTGGTGTAAAAGACGATGCATCAACGGCAGTAAACTTCCGAAAAAGTTTTTTTCTTCTTCTTTAGCCTTGAAAAACTTAATTTTATTTCAATCAAATTATATACTTGAACACTGTGGAACACAAATTGCCTTATTGGCACTTTCAAAAACCATTTCATTTACCAGTACTCGGACAAAATATTGCGGCATTTTTCATCATCTCAACCAATCAAATTTGCTGCTCACAGACCCTGCCTATGTCCTTTTTTTCTCTCAAGACTGCATGAAGTAGCGTTTTCTATGAACTCTCTAGTTCTCTCTGCTTTTGTGCATGATCTTCTAGTGTTTGCGGTAAGTGCAAGAGATACGCAAGCAGTTTATGACAGTCAGCAGATCTACTCGGCAGCATCATCTGCTGCAAAGAATTTGCCAAAAAGAGCTCTGGACTCTTAGTTGGCCCCATACAGATTGAGGAATTCCCCATGCTGTTTCCACAATTGACATGGAGTTGTCATACACTTAAATATGTGGAAGTACAGTATATATGACCATCTCTCATAACTGCTCATCACATCACTCAAAAGGACAAAGTACTGGCTAAGCTGAGACATTGGAATGAGCTACTGAAGGTCCTCTCTTTCCATGGGAAAACACTTCATTAAGCAGTTTATCATTCCCAAGCTGTTGTTCAAAGTTTCTTGCAAAAATATTCCAGATAACTCGATAGCGAAGATGCAAAGGAAATTGTTGGATTGCTTTTAGAATCTGCATCATCCCGTTTTACTACTTATATAATTCTAATCTTGCATATTATTCCAATAATTTGGATTCCAATTTTGTGTAACACATCTAGGATGCTTTAACCCGTCAGCTGTTGGTAAGAGAAACCCTAAATACAAGTGCTACACGATGGAAGAACAAAAACAAAAACAAAAGGCACAACAATCCATCCACAGTATCGTGTTGGGTTCTTTATTGTCGAAAGAAAACACACGACAATTCCAAAATATTTTAAAGATAGCAGCTGTGGGATTGGACAAGCATTCATAACTCCAAAAAAGCAATACTCCAGCACACATTTAGGCCTTGGTCACAAGATACTCTAAAGCTCCAAGAGCATTTCTGTTACAAGGGAGACAAAGAACAAAAGTGACTTGAAGAAAGCAACATAATCAGAATAGCTGCACACATATGTTGCCAATCAATGCATGTTGAGATTGTGCATCTTGACTGCAGTTAATACCATGAGAAAATAAAGGCTTGAAATAGACTTTTAAAATGCAGAAAACAAAATGAAAGCTTGTTATTTTTAAATTATATGTCCCAAAGTTAATCTGTATTTTCAACCCAGTGAAAAACATTATTGAGCCCCTGAAAGTTTTCATATATACAGGGAGATATTATTGTTAAATGACAAAACTATTACAAAAGTTAATGACGGCATTATTATAATGCATAATTAAACTATTGATAGATTCGCAACTTCCTCCACGAAAAATATGTTTTGTGTATTTATATAATTTTCACAATTAGAAGGACCACTGTACTTTTGTTGCCACAACATAACACAACTAAAAGCTCATGGGCTACAGTGATGGTTTGAAACCAGGAAGGGGTTTAATGAGTCAAGACGGTTGAGTCCACAATCAATGCATGCAGGAAATCCAGAACGTGGCTAAGGTACCAACCCAAGGACATTCTCTTCGTGGAGTTATTATTGGACCAAACGCTTAACAGGCAATTTCAGCCAATCAAGTGTGTTTTTCCCAAATAATGCATTTGTTTGCATATTCTTTCTGGCAAAATAATGAATATCCATGCAATGCTTAATATCAAATCTGATCCACATTCCGAACAAAAAGGATGGAAGAGTGACAAAAGATTTTGTAAAAACCCAAAATTACGCATCAATTGCATGCTTAGTTATCGGTACACAATTCATGAGCAGATATTCAGGACTTTTTTTTTCGTTTATGCTTGCCCAAGTTTAATTTGTACACTACTGTGCAATGTCAATGTGTAGGATCAATGCTACGGTGCACAATTCTGCTTGAGGGCAGGTGACAGTGCACGAGGAAATAATTTGGGTTGAACACAAGAATTTCTCACCTCTTAAATGTAAAATGATCTCCTATTATTCTCATTTTATTCACCGAAGAATGTCCGAAAACAGGATCTCATCAGACCTGATTGCCCCCATAGCATGGAGAAGTGAACACCAAGGCTGGTGAAACCACGAGGCAAACGAGGCGGTTGCCAAGAGTGGCAAAAATGAATGAAAGAACGTTTCATGAAATTACATAAGTAAACAAGTAGAGTGTCTATGTGTTATTCCTTGAAAATTAACTGTTATTTTTAATGGCCATCTCCACAAGCGAGGTGAAACTGCCCCTGGGGTCGCCAGAAGTACACCCCATGATCGTGGGATGAACCCCAGTACATTATAACGACAAATGCCACTTGAAAACTGCTGAAAACGGATGTGTGGCACAATGGTTTCCCCCCAGGTTCAAACGGGGAAGAACCAATGGCACACGATCGTAAGGTAAAAATAGTGCAAGGGCCAGCTTATCTGGCAGAAGGAAAGCTCAGCAGTCAGCATGTTTGGCGTAAGAGTTTGTTGGGGACAACACCGAGCAAGAAGCTCAGCGTAGTTGAGAACAAAAAGTTGGTATAGTGATTGGAGACGGGTAGCTGAGAGTGCAGGACCTTGGCGAGAGACATCTCATGGAGCCAAGAGAGACAACGCCACAGGACAAAGTGAGTGTGAACAGAGAGACCATGGGGACCCAAATGCACCGCCACCAGACCTGTCTTCTCCCACCGAGAGCTCCACAATATTTAGCTCCCCCAAGCAATCGCAGCACTGACCTAACATGGGCATCGTGTGGGGATCAGGTACATCGTTCTTTCTCTGCTTTGTCTCATCATCCATGGGTCTTTACTATCTGTGGTATGAACTGCGTTACTTATGTATGTTAACCATGTTAACTGTGGTAACTGCATCAAGCCGATCAAGTTATCATGGGCACAAGGGTCGAGGGGGTGGTATTAGTGTAGTAGATAGTAGAAAAATCGTGCAAATTATGATACAAGCATCAAATTTGGCATTTCTGTTCTGCAGGGCTTTCTGATCAAATCTGCCCGATTGGCCATTTAAAAATCCAAATTTTGAAAAATTTGAAAAAAAAAAAAAACTTCAAAAAAATTTGAAGTCACAGCTGGCTTAAATTCTTGAAGCGCAAGTGAACATCCCAGACAGAGAACCAAGGGGAGATGCAGTCATCATTGATGGCTCAGCACTTATCAATGCCCTACTTCCACGCACTTCAAAGATATTTGATGACTATGCTAAAGAAGACATCATCCCAAAGGTGGAATCCTATGGTGCCAGGTACGAGAGGGTGGACGTAGTGTTTGATGTGTACAAGAAGTCAAGTCTGAAGTCCGAGGCAAGGTCGAAAAGGGGGCAAGGAATCAGAAGAAGAGTGACAGGAACCAGTAAGACCCCAAGTAACTGGAGAAGCTTTCTTCGAGATGACAGCAACAAGACTGAGCTGTTTCACTTCCTTGCGGAAAAGATGTGTGAAGCACAGACGACAAGCACAGTCATTGTCACAGAAGGAGAAGATGCCATTAGCAACACAAGGAAGTCACTGGATGCTGTGTCTCCATGTTGTCATGAAGAAGCTGACACTCGAATATTTGTACACGCCAGGGATGCAACGACGGATGGTAGCAAGTCCATTATCATTAAGGCTAATGACACGGACGTACTAGTCATAGCAATATCTGTACTGCCATCCTTACAGGAACTCGGTCTTGAGAACATGTGGCTTGCCTTTGGCCAAGGAGCCAAGGCGCGATGGATTCCAGTCCATGAGGTAGTTTCTGCAATAGGGCCTGAGAAAGCTAGAGGGATCCCATACTTCCATGCGTTCACTGGATGTGACGTCATGTCTGCCTTCCGCGGTAAAGGGAAGAAAACTGCATGGCAGACTTGGAACGTCTTTGATGATGTTTCTGAAACATTCACCAATCTCAGCCAGCATCCAACATTGATTCGTGATCTTGACTTTTTTGAAGTTTTTTTTTTTTTTCAAATTTTTCAAAATTTGGATTTTCAAATGGCCAATTGGGCAGATTTGATTCGAACCCCCTGCAGAACAAATGTGCCAAATATGATGCTTGTATCATCATTTGCACGATTCCTCTCAAAAATTGCTGTTATCTGCCCCACTATATAATTGTATTGCTGAATTACTGTAATATGTGGATTTTGTTCTCTTCCCTGTCTTACATTCTCTCATTTCATTAATATCATAACACCTGTTTTTCACTATTCATGTGTTGGCCGAGTATGTGGTTCGTTATTAGAATTGTAACCCCGATACGTCTCATGAGTAACCCCACCCCCACCGTTTGGAATATGGGACTTTTGAAATGATGTCTGAATGCTAACAAGACCTTCCGCATATGCAGTGTGCGTTTTCAGTGACTCATTGATGGCAGAAGTCCATTAAACGAATCAACAAGCTTGCCATGTTCACATGAGGTAATCCCGCAAGGTTCAAAGTCCACTCACTGACAGCAATGATCGGGGAGGTTGCGTCGAATGCACCCGTCCACAGGCCTTGCACTGGCCCACATCGTCAGGAGATTTGCTCTACGGGCTGCAAGATTTAAACTTTTTGGGTAAGTTGATCAGAAAGTTTTCCAAATCTTTCATTGTCTAGAAGCACACCACTTTCTCTCAGGTACTTTTCCAAGTATTTTCAGCATCTATTTTTAGAAGCTTTGTGAGCCATTTTAGGTAACAATCCTTATCTGGCACACACAATTTACATTCCTTGCTCCGATGACAGCTGCTGCCAGGGGCTTCTGTACTTGGCACACTGGTAATAGGAACATCCTGAAATTTGAAGAATACCTTGCTTTGATTGACCTACTTATGGGTGAGCATCTTCGTAAAATAAAAGACAATGAGACACAGTACACTACCATGGGAAAGATATACAGAAGGAAGTGATTCAGCTCTTATCCGTCACCAAAGAAATCCGAAATTCTGCTTAAGCTGCCAAGTACTTTTCACTCATTATAGATTTTGTACACGAGATGCACGCCATGTTGAACAAATGACCATGATCCTTCGCTTTGTGGACATAGCTTCAGACACTGATAATTGTGAGCCTGGAGGCATAAAGGAACATTTCTTGGGATGTGTACCACTAAAACAGACAAATGGTGCTGGTATGATGGACACTAACCTTCACCAGTTAGAAGAGATGTCATTGCCTTTTAAAAACTTGCGTGGTTAAGGCTATGATGATGGAAGCAATATGAAGGAGGAAACAAAAATAAACACGTTATGCAACGACAATTTTAGATGTGAATCCACAAGCCTTCTTTGGTCCTTGCAGTGCACATTCTTTATAATTTGGTTGTTAATGATGCTGCCAAGTGTTGCTTGGAAACAAAGGCTTTCTTTGACCTAACACAACATATTAATGTGCATTTCTCAACTTAAACATGTCGTTGGGAAGTTCTAATGCGTCATGTGCCAAATCTTACAGTGAAACCATTAAATGAAACAAGAATGTCGCATACGTTGAAACCTCTTCACGATCATTTAGGTGATATCTATGAGGCACTAATTGAAAGCTCCGATGACACTACCCTAAAAGGATTGTACGGCACTACCTCATGAGTCGATGCACAAGCTCTTGCAGATGGAATTTATACTTTCTCGTTTGTGTTTTTTCTTGTTGTGTGGTATAACATCCTCTTTGAGATCGATATGACGAGCAACAACTTCAGGAGAAGAAATTTGACATACATAATTGCCATTCAGCAACGGAGAGAAACCAAGCAGTTTCTTGTGGACTGTAGGAGTGACAAAGGGTTTGAGAAAACATTGATAGATGCGCGTGAACTTGCTGGGGAGTTGGAGATCCCGGCACACTTTGAACCAGATCCGGTCTGTATTAGGAGAACAGAGGAAACGGTTCACATATGAAGACGATGAGCCTATTCAGAACCCCAATGAAAAATTCTAAGTGAACTTTTCTTTTTTGAAATCCTTAACACAACAATACAATTGGCTGAAGAAAGATGCACACAGATGCGTCAAATTAGTTCTGTGTTTGACTTCCTCTCTGATGTTCATAGTTTGCAGACTAGAGCAACAAAGTAAATTATGGAACATTGTTTGAAGGTCAAGCAAGCTTTACAACATGGGGACTCCAAAGATATTGATGCTTCAGATTTGTTCAGTGAATTGCGATCCATTGCAAGACGAGTTCCAAAGTGAGCACGACCACAAGATGTTTTGAACTTTATTGGCAAGAAAATAAGCTGACAGATAATGTCCAAACCATTTATTGCTCTCCGCATCCTCTTGACCCTCATTGTGTCTGTGGCCGTGATGAGCAAAGCCTTTCCAAACTAAAGTTGATAAAAAACATACATCCGTTCCTCAATGATGCAAGAAAGACTTGTTGGGCTATCCACCTCATCAAGAGAACATGAAATTGCACAGAACATTGATCTGAAGGAACATGTTTCTACATTTGGTAAGCTGAAAGCACAGAAAATAAAATTCTAAATTGTAATGATCAACTTTGGCGCAGGAACTAAATAAATCCTAAAGTCAAGGCACCTCTACACACAGACTTAAATACAGACAAGGGGAAAATGAAACAAAAGAAAATCCTCCCTTTAATCCGGCACTTAGCTTTGTCCAGAGATGGACACTTCGTCCTGCACGGGAAGATTCGCCCAAAATGGTGCTGTGCTGCTCTCTGGGTGGGAAACGTACGTGAGGTAATTCGTGAGGCAGGATTCAACACCAGGGCTCAGAAACTGCCGTGCAGTCTCTTCGTTGATCGCACTTGCCGACGCCGCTGCTCTCTGCAGAATGGCGCCGCTCCCTTCGGTGATATACATGAGGCTTCGAGGCCGGTCTCACACGACCCAACCAAGAGTCAATGGCCAGCGTCTTGCTCCACCACATGAGCCAACTCGCCTCAGCACGAATACGAGAATTGTGCTCTCTTCTTCATGTGTCGAAGGAAAGCCAGCCATAATGCCGTGATCTTGCATGCCATCTCCTAGCTCCGTCGTCTCTCGACCGCATCATTCACACCAAACTCAACCCACCAAAACCATCTGCTCTTCCTTCTCGCTTCTGACATCACGCCCATCAATCATCCACCTCCGGGCGTGGCTTGTTGGCAAGAAGCTGGGAAGATGGGGCTTCCGCCTGCTTGGCACTCTTGACTCGCTTGTTGTTTTAAGGACGTGATTCCTGTTATTGCTGGCTTGTAAATGCAAAAACGTAGGAAAAGGTTACAGCGGGCAATTACATACTTGGGGAAATTGGCCTTAATTCCCATCTAATTAACACAGCACCACCATGTGGTGACAAGTCACACTTAAGCTCACAGTTTCCTCATTTAATTTACATCGAGATGTCTCCTACACGTCCAAAGACCAAGCAACTCCAGACAATCCTAACTTTCCGATGAAATTCCTCCATCTACCCCCCACAACCGTAACAATATTTTCCTTTTTTATATGAAATAAATCTGTTGTTATAAATGCAGAATTTCTATTCAAACTAATGAACAGTATTCATTTTCAAAAATTAATAGGGGGCTCAAAGCTGAAGTTTCGCTTCGGGCGCCTCATACCCTTGGCACCAGCCCTGGAGAACATGCTGACATGGAATTTGACCAAAAGCCTTACAGGTGATATTTAAGATTTATTGCTTTTTTTGTTCAATTGACACACAGTACAAGGTACAAGGCATCATAAAATTGAGCTGTATAACTTCAAAGGAGCTGGTTGCTGCAGCATCACCACTGAAAGAAAGTTATAGTTGTTTGCAACGACAAACCAAAATTTGGCAATACAGTACAGTACATCTGCAGCTGCCTTCAGTCTGTAATCAAGATTTATAAGGTGTAAGAGTTCTCATGAAAAATAAAACAATTAAAGGAGAGGGTACAAAAGCATGATTTTAGAGGTAAACATGACAGATAGTCCAACAAAAGGAGCAGAGTCACGGAAAATAGTATGATTCTGGGGGTCGTGAGACAAAGCACTTCTGAGACACTTTCATCAATAATTGGTGGTTTCTAAGGAACTTTCAGCAATAGTTACCAATTTTCTGAGACATAGTCCGAGAAATCACCAAGAATACAGTTTTCTCGACCAAAAGGCAGTTTAAACTGGTGGCTAAGTGTCAGTTTTTACAATATCCAAAGGATTAATTAAAAAGTATCATAATTCTCTCCATTATGGAAGTGTCAATTTTCACAATTTCTTTATCGTCTCCAGAATTAATAAATTACCAAAATTATTAAACTACAAAATAACAAATAATAACAAGCAGTCATAGACTGGTACTTACGAAATCGTCAACTTGACCTCTGACCTTGTCTAATAAAAGCTGTCTCTAGAGAAGGTAGCGACGCAAACCAGAAGTTTATACGATGATTCTGTACAAAATCATCAAAAATCGAATGTTTGACCTCACCGTGACCTTGACCTTTGACCGATTTTGACCAAAATCTAATCAGCACTAGCCATCACCCTCCTGAATCACGTGGTGTAATTTGACATTGGTAGCTTCTTCTGTTCTCGAGTTATCGTGCCTACAAACAAACACACAAACACACACAAACAAACACACACATAAACAGATGACGGAAGTCATCAATATACTTACGATATCTTTAGATTTCGTAAGTAATAATTACTCTTTTGGGGAAAAATTGGTCAAGAAATTACTCTCATTCGCACTTCGTTCATTCATCTCAATTCGCTGCATAATTCAAAACCCCATGATCCTATTGCTCTTAAACCAAGATAACATCACTTACTCCGATTTATTGTGTTGGCTGGTTTCCCAGAACGTTGTGGTTTCCATTTTGCTAAGCAACTTCCTTGTCTCAATCAGACATATTAACATAGCAGTTGCAAAATTCTGATGACGTGGCAGGGAAACAGATGGACATCATTTATTATATTTTAAACAAAAATATAATAACCATAACAAAATGTTATCATTAACTAACATATATATATATATATATATATATATATATATATATATATATATATATGTATATATATTACATACACCTACTATATCAATATTGTGAATATAACTCATTGTGATGTCTGTAATTAGGACTTCAAGTACTACAACATACACTTAGTCATAAGCCTGGTGTTGGCTTAGTGATTATGGTGGCTGGCTTGGGATCTTCGGGTCCTGAGTTCGAGCCTGTCGGCCATTAAAATTAACACCAGGTGGGGTTGACTCAGCCTGTGATCCTTCCGAGGTTGGCAAAATGAGTACCAGTTTACTGGTAATAGGGGCATTGCATCAGCAGCATAGCCACATCCTCAACCAATGATGCAAGCAGCAGCCACAGAATGCACATGAAGAAGAAGAAGAAGACTTACAATCATGCAAACACCAAATAAAAGCTGGAGTACTTCCTCCTCTTACTGATAAGGTTCATCGTGACGTCTGTTCAAACGACTTGTTAACCCTTTGAACCCCGAGCTCCTTGGACTTTCAGCTCCCCCACCCTGGGCTCCCTAGAGAAAAATCCGGCCACTTGGCTATATGGAGGTTTGAATAGCGACTGGTAAACCGGCCACTAAGGTTCAAAGGGTTAAAATGTAATTATTAAAAAAAAACAAAAACAAACAAACCTTCAATCACTCAAATGCAAATAAAACTCAGGAGAACTACCATCCTGAGAATTTATCTACTGCACATCTTTCTCAAAGCACATTTAAAAACATGAGATGAAACACATTAAAATACAAACATAATAAGATACATTAACAAAACGAAACCAGAGCGTGTGGTTGAAGATGCTGTTGGAGCATTTCAAGGTCATATAAAAGTAAATATTTTTCGGTGTAAAGAACCTGAACCAAAATCAATGGCTCAGGCAATTATTAACGCGAATCCAGCCTTGAAAGTCTAATTAGCAACAGCTTAGATGAATGAAAGAAATTGTTATATTTATGAAGAATTACAGAGATTTGAAAGAGATGTACTGTTCCTGTATGTGATAAAATAGAAGGAAGTGGATTTAATGTTGATAAAATAATTTTTCTGTATTTATAAACATCATCAAATCAGGCCCTCTTACAGCTTCTTCCTGTCGTGATTTACCAAGAGAGATAAAATATTAAAATACCAGTTTTTAATGTTCAAAATAAAGATAATAAATGTTTCCTCTGGTCTATTCTTGTTCAACTTCATCCTCCTCATTCACACGTTGCTCGAGTATTGAATTGTAGAAAATAAGAGAATTCTTTTATTCAAATGTTAAAGGATTCACATTTCCAATTAAGTTAGAGAATGACCCCAAACTTGAGAAAATAAACAATCAATCTGTAAAACTTGATGGATGAATGGATACAAACAAAGTTTGAGTATTAAAAATTACAAATAACTACAAAAACATTGAAAGACACAATGACCTATATTTTAACATAAAGAAAAAACCCATTATGTTTATGTCAAAAAACTTTCAAGACTAAACATCACAAAAAGTAGGAAATGTAAAACATTCATATCTAAAAAAATGCCTTCAACTTAAACACAAAATAAAAATTAGCACAACATTTAAGGTATTGATCAAACCATAAATCAACAACAATTTAAATGCCAAAAGTGGGCTCAATAGTGAAATTTAAAGATCTAAATAGGAGCAATAAAATATCCATTCATGAAATACGCTGACATTGAAAGTATTCTTGACAAGATGGACACTTTCTCGAAATCCAAATTTGGATTTTGTGATTATGATAAAGTTTGATATAGGATGAAAATTAGGCTTCAACTGCAAATAAATTATCATGAAAATAGAATGGTTTTTGGAGTTTTTCATGCTTTCAGTGCTCAAAATAAGTTTGTTATGAATGAAACCATTCATTTCACTCCTCCCAAGATGTTTGTCTCCATATATCAAAATTGGGAATCATGAGAAGTCCAGTTTGCAGAGGTTGCCCACACGACAATAAACTCCCCTTCACGTCCATTAATGGTGTCAGACCTCTCCATGTCAGCACCCTCCCCTCATCTCTTCCGACATGCCCACGTCCCCCAACCCACCCCTTCTCCATTTGCCTCAATTCGGCATTCCTCCAGTCCATATCTCTCTTTTCTGCTCTTTCTCACCCTACCCCACCCCCTCCCATATTCTCACTCACTTTGCCTCCTCCCATCTTGTTCCTTGCCCGACCCTCTCCCATCTTCCCCATCACCCCACTCTATCCTATCTTCCCTCTCGCCCCTCCAAGCTTCTCCCTCACCTTGCACCATCTCAGCTGAACTTTATGGGCCAGATTTCTGACAATGGAAAATCCTCCCTTCTGGACATGGTAAGGAGCCCGCTTCCCAGCTAATATCTCCTGTTCTTCCTTTACTCCAATTGGTTAATCTGATCATGCGCTTGAGAGAGTCAACATCTCTGACTATTCCCAGAGAGCTACCTCAACACTGGAGAGCCTGGCAGTTCATTGAGGATGAATTGGCAGTGACTGCAAGCAGCCATCCCATGTCAGGACTGGTTTCCTATATCTGTCACCTCTGGTATTAATGGAGCCTGGGAATTATTCCATAGAAACCTGCTTTGTCTTATGCACACATTAATCCCATCTCATTTTCATGTCGCACACTTCCTCCCACTGATGGAACACCGAATCCTATGGTGAGGTAGTTACATTGAAACAACTTACCTTCTCTTCTTGGAAGGCTTCCGGTTCTGGATTGCCCCATGTGTGGATTGAATCTGCAACTGCTCCTTCTACCTCAATCAAAGCTGTTTTCCAAACCATATCCATCGTGTTTTGCTGTTATATTTTTGCCCCTGTATTGCTCTGTATTTTCGTCCAATGTTCCGTGTTAAATTGTACCTTATTGTGCTGCGTCGTTGAATTTGTTTTCGTGTTGCCCAGGCCGACTCTCGGATCAACTCTTTTCATCATATGTGGCAATTTCAATTGTCACCATGCAAATTGGCTGGGTGTTGGTACCTCTCTCACCAGCCATCGCACTTCAGAAAAGGACTTCTGTGACTCCATGGGACCGATTCAATCTGTGAACTTTTCCACCCGGATTTCTCCCAATGGCAAATCTTCCTTTCTGGACTTGGTGATGACAAACTTTCCCACAAATGTCTCCTGTTCTTCCTCCACTCCAACTGGTTCATCTGATCAAGTACTTGTGAGAGTCAACATCTCTTTGGAAATTCTCAGAGAGCTGCCTCAGTACCAGCGAGTTTGACAGTTCACTCAGACAGATTGCCACCGACTGCAAGCAGCCATCTCACTTCAGGACTGGACTCCCATATTTACTGCCCCTAATGTTAACTCAGCCTGGAAATTCTTCCACACAAACTTACAAACCTTCTCTCCTTCTCTCAGATTCATCTCTTCTCATCTTCAGTTATCCTACCCTTCTTCCCACCCAAAGTACACTGAATCCTGTAGCGAGGCAGTTGCTCTGAAACAATGTGCCTTCTTTTCCTGGATAGCAAACCCAAATGAAGGCAATGTCAGATCATTCCACAAAGCCCACAAGTGTGTCCACTCTATGGAAAGCCAGAAAACACCTGTTTAACGTCAATATTGAACTTTAAAACTTGTCTTCCTCCTCTAAAAGCTAGTGGCACCTTGTTAAGTCTGTCTCTTGTGTCTCGTATCCTTCCATTCTTCCCTTCACTTCAAATGGCACCATAGCACACTCTGCTCATGAGAAGGCTGAATGCCTCAATTCTGTGTTTGCTTCCAACTCTTGTGTTCCCAATTGCCCCTGGATTCCGTGTCTTTCACCTGAGCAGGTGGAGAAGTTTCATGCAACCCTAGAGTCTGAATCCGATTCTGTAACCGACTTGGGCAGCATCAGCGCACGTGCCCTAAAGACCAGCTCCACTGCTCTTACACATCCTCTTTCTGCTCTGTTCACATCAATGGTCCAAGATCATCTTCCATATCCTTGGAAATCATCCAACATCACTGCATTACAGAAGCTAGAATGGCACTCGGTATATCGCACACCTCCACCAGGCTGAACAATTTACATTTTGTATCCCACTGATGGGCCTGATCTGGATCTGGACCTTAAGTAAAGTCTAATTGGCTGTTCTTGTCACCTAACCAACTTCTTCTTCTTCTTCTTCTTCTTCTTGCGTATGGCAGCTTGGCTGCCAGGTTGCTATCATTTTGTTGGGGCATGGCTGTGCCACTGATGCTGTGCCCCTATACCAGTACACTGGTACTTATTTCGCTGACCTCAGAAGGATGACAGGCCGAGTCAACCTCATCTGGTGTTAATTCAGGACCCTAAGATCCCAAGCCAGCCACCCTAGCCACTAAGCCAACCCCAGACTTACACATAACCAATTCATTCACCAAGTTTCATCCGAATACATCCACAACTTTTTGAGATTTTGTGTTATATATCGTCTTTAGCCCCATCACTCAATGGTGAAGAATCACTTTAAAAATTATTGTATCTGGATCATGATCCAGATTTTCACCAAAATGTAATAATTTTCTCCTCGTCACACACCCAACCTTTCCACCAAATTTCACCCAGATCCATTCTCAACTTTTTTGGATATCCTGCTTCAGGAAAAACAGACAGACAGACAGACAGGGTGAAAAACAACCTCTATCCACCTTCGTTGGCGAAGATAAAAAGATGCAAAAGCTGATCCCCTTAACTACAGACCTATTCGCTCACTTCCAATCATCAACAAGGTCATGCAATCAAGCATCACAGTTGACATCAAATCCTTCCTCTTCTCCAAAGGCCTCATCTCAGAACACAAGTTCAGATTCAGACCTGGTCACGCTGCTTCTGTTCTGACAAAAATGGATGGCGCCTCTCATTGTCAGACAATAGACCAGGGCCAACTCTCTAGACATATCTCTAGCGTTTGATACACTCCAAACTCTCTTGCTCTCCAAACTCTCTGCCTCGATAACATCCAAGACCATTTCCACATGTGGCTTACCCATTCATTTTCTACCCCCATTAACCTTCCCCCAGATTTGTGTTGAGACTTGAAAGTGGCCACAACTTTCCAAATTTTCAGTTTTTCCTTCCTGACAGTTTGCTTCGATATACATCTTGTCCACCCCGTGTGTCCACCCCTAGCCCTCATCGTTCACCACATCCCTTATTTCTCCAAACCTCCCTCCATCTTGTTCCTCAACCCTAATGTTGGTGTTACCTCGACGAGCCTTAACTGTGTATGTGTATGTATATATATATATATATATATATATATATATATGTACATATCATCATCATCATCATCATCCCCCACTTACGGCAGGATGGCTGAGAGGTACGTGCACACTCTCTAAGCTGTCTAGCCTTGGTTTGAATCTCAACCCAACTATAAACTGTCATCCCAGTGTCTCACAGGCAGGGTAATCAATCGATGTGCATGCCATCCCCCAGATGGATGTTAAACTGGGCATGTCATATCAACTGGAGTTAGTTGGTGGACATTAAAAGATCCCTTCATGAAGAGTAGGGGGAGCTATGCCCGGCATCCTGACCAAATTCCTGCTCTCACCTACCCCTTACCCCCTCATCTCTCTCTTTTTCTGCCCCTCCCCTCTCCATCCTCTCCACACCCCTTCCTCCCTCCTCAGGGAGGCAATGAGTGGTATTTACTCATATTAAATGATAGGGTTCTAAAGTTGATGAAATATAAAGCTCTTTTACAAATACAAAACCAAATCTTATTGGTATAACATTATGAAAAAGATACAAGAATTGAGAGAAATCCAGATGAATGCATGTTTGATATCCTGTGAGGTGAAAATTCAAAGGTTGAGCAGGATGTTGATGAAGAAGAATAAGGAAAAGAGGAAGAAGATGAAGAGGATGAAGCCACAGGTCATGATGATGATGATGATGATGATGATGATGATAAGGAAGTATGTCTGCCTCAGGCAAGGAAGTTGCTGAGCAACTTGACAACCACAATGTTCTGGAAAACCGGCCAACACAATCAAAAAGAAGTAATGTTATCCTGGTTTTAGACTTGTATGATTATGGGGTTCTGAATCACCAAACAAATTGAATGAGTGACAGCAATTAATTGACCAATTTTACCTGAAAGGGTAATTGTTAATTATACAATGTGAAATTTGCAAATTACGGGAATTTATTAATTTATGTGAATAATTTACAAATTTTGGAAACGGTAATGTTACCTTCAAGGAGAGAAGTGTGATAGTTTTGGATACTATTCAATTAATCCTCTGGATATCGTAAAAAAAAAATAACAAAAGTGTCTTAGAAACCAGTTTAAGCTGGTTTTTCTGTCTAGAAAACTGTATTTTTGTTGATTTCTGGGAATTTTCTCAGAAAACTTGCAATTATTGGTGGAAGCGTCTCGGAAATGCTTTGCCCCAGAGCCCCGATAATCATAATACCGGGGGAGGTATGAAAAACACAGGTTTGCATTCCAATTTATAACCGCATGGAACAGGACACACTCAAAAGATGTTTGGGAACCATCACTTCCAAATCCAGCATCACCATCTATTCTCAATTTTAAGCTCCCCAAAAACCATAAAATGGCACATCAAATTGCACGCTATGTACACCCTGTTTTAAAGACACGTACTGCACAGTGCAGCGGCTAATACAAAATGGTGTAGTTATAGTTATCCACAGTTTCACGATGACATCCATGAACATCTCAGGATAAAAATGCATGGAGACTTGAAAGCGGCTAAACAACGACGTTATTGCACAATGAGGCAAATGCATTTATGGGACAATGCACAGCTAAGCAGATGCATCACATCCAAAGAGTCTGCATTCTGCGGGATAACTTTTCAGCAGCCATTTCAATCAAGCCTATGTGGTCATTTCAGGAAGAAACACGAAAAAGAAAGTAAAAAAGGTTTGGATATTATTGAAATAAAGAAAATTAGAAGGGTACTCTTTGACGTCTCGACAATGCCAGATATGCCTCCGCCCATATTATTACATCGTTATACATACTTGTACCAAGCTTGATGTAAATCCCTGAAACCAGATTCAAAAAATTAAATAATTATTGCTGCCAGACCATGCGTCTGATCAGGTTGAAGTTTAAAACATATATTCCCCATGGCTATGAGATCATAATTGTGATGTTTCACATCCATTGATGAAGTGGTTCAAGAGAAATAGTTTTCAAGATTTTTGTTCAATCCAATATGGCTGCCTGACCACATGACCTATTCAGTATTCATGAACACCCTGGTATTCCCAAGGCTTGGGGAATGTGTGTGAAGTTTCCTGTTGATCTGTCCAGCTGTTCTGGAGAAGATGACTTTTGAAGGTTTTTTGGGTAAATCTAATATGGCTGCCAAACAATGTTGTGACCTATGACATCATAGTCAGAAAACTTTTTGTTCCCCATGGATAAGCGATCGTACCTGTAAAGTTTCCACTTGATCTGTCCAGTCATTTCAGAGAAGGAGATTTTTTAAAGGCTTTTATGTTGCAACTAGAAGGGCACTCGGTAGAGCGCCTCTGCCCTCTGCTCTGCCCCGCAATGCCTGATACCTCCGCCCCGCAATGCGTGATCCACGAGAACAAATCGGGCCCAATACATTTTTGAAATATCTTGCTATATATATAGTTTTTGGCCCGATCTCTCGATGGTGAAGAATCATATTAAAAATTAAATAATTCTCGTATCCAGATGCACATTCAGATCTTCACCCAAATCGAATCATTTCACCCTTGTCACATACCTAATCTGTCCACAACTTTTTGAAATATCGTGATGTATGTCAGTTCAGCCCTGTCTCTCAATGGTGAAGTATCACTGAAAAAAAATTATTGGATCCAGATTCGGATATTCATCAAAATTGAATCAATTCGTCGTGGTCACACACCCAACGTGTCCATCAAGTTTCGTCTGAATCCGTCCACAACTTTTTGAGATATCGTGCTATATATCGTTTTTGGCCCCACCTCTCAATGGTGAAGAATCACTTTAAAAATTCTAGTAGCCGGATCCGGATTCGGATGTTCACCAAAATCTAATCAGTTCGTCCTTGTCACGCACCCAACCTGTCCAAATTTCATCCGGATCTGTCCACAACTTTTTGAGATATCTTGCACACAGATAGACAAATGGACAGAGAGGGATGAAAACATAACCTCCTTCACCTCCTGCGGTGGAAGTAAAAATATGGCTGCCAAACCACGTGACCGATGACGTCATCAATTTTTTTTTCCCCATACAATTTAGCCCGAGATGACCGTCAAAAGTTTTCATACCGATCGGAGAAAGCATTTGACGTATGCAATCATGACGTCATCACGAAGCCACATATGACATCATACAAAAAAAAAGTCACGGTTATTTCCAACGGGAAGTACTTGCCGTGTGCCAAGTTTCAATTCTTTCCCATGGAGCAGTTTTGGAGGTACAGAGGTCCAAAGTTTTTCCTTTTTTCCAACATGGCTGCCACACCACATGACCAGCGACATCATAATTATCATTAAAACATTATACACGAGTAGTCGCATTTTGCGTCAATCAGATAAGCAGTTGCAGTGAAAACAGAAAAAAAAAATTGCCATGGACAGACGGACGTACGGACGGACAACCCAAAGACATAATGCCACCGGCAACTTCATCAGCAGAGGCATAAAATGCTACTCAGCACCCATAGGATTTCGAACCTTTCTTCCCTGCAATAAACTCTGATATATATATATATATTTGGCCTTTTCTAAAAACTAAATAAGAAGGGGTTTTAAGCATTTTATATTTCACCAAATTGTCTGAGTGGATGAAGGACAAGATCATTGCTCTGCACTTCAAGACTGAAAATGACACCGACTGACACATCGCACGGACTTGCAAGACCCAAAGGCCAATTCAAAACCCAATGTTGTGTAAACAATGTAAAACAAAAAAGAAGGAAGGAAAAAAAAAAAGGAGAAAAACTGACAATTAAATAACTTAAAGAAACACTTGGAATATGTCTCATGAATTGTAACAGTAGCACCTTAACCCCTTCACACATTATAAACAATACCCCCAACAATCATTATTCGGTTAGGCTTGGAGGGGAAGATGGCTCTTCCCCTTGCTCTCTACCATCCTGCCCGCCCGTCTCTTCCATTTCCTGTCCTGACCCAGGACTGGCGATGTCTTGCATTGCGCGTCCCTTTGTCTCAATAGGCAAGAACAAGGCACAAAAGCCAGCCACCACGGCGAGGAATGCATACACAGAGATGGCCAGGTGAAACGAAGAAGCAAGCATCACCTTGGGTCAACAATCAAAATCAGGAAGGTATTTACACAAACAACAACACATCTGTATGTGCTCCAACTCTTTTAGATTGATTACAAAACTGAGCATGTCATAGGTGTTCCACGTGGGAAAACAATTCCCACCTCATAATAATTTTACCTGAGCAATAAAAGGTGTAGTCAGTGCTCCCAGACGTGCCACCCCACTGCAAGTGCCAAGACCAAGCGCACGGATCGAGGTTGGATACACCTGCACAGTGTCATGCAGGGGGGTTACAAAATGGGATTCAAATCGGCCAGAGATATTGCCATGGAGGACAGAACAAGACACTTCTCACCTCTGGGGTGTACACGTAAGCCACCTGGAACCCTCCGGACACAATTGCCCTTGCCACGAAGATTAGAATGGTCATTGAAGTCCTGATGGAATGCAAATCTTCTATCACACAACCTCATAATTCAGAGGAAGATGATCAATATAGAAATCATATATATATATATACTTTTTCTGCTCGAGGCAGGTTACAGTACATGAGAACATAGTGCAAGATGTGTGATGTGTACCTGCCAAAGCATGTCAACAGGCAGAGTACAAAGAATGCGTAGAGGAAGAAGTATGCTCCGAGAACTTTCCTCCTCCCTATTATATCGATCACCCAGATGGTTATCAGAATACCTGAATAACAGCATGAACATTCCATTCAGATACAATACAGGTATCGAATGATACAAATTAGGATTCTCCAGGATGAAGTAACGGCAAATGAACTAATGCCTGAAATGTGCACAGATGAGAGATTAATCAATGGTGTGTTGGAAGCATGAGATACATTTCGTTCTTCATTTAACTGTAACATAAATCAGGGTCCTTGGGCAAAGTGATGTCCACTGAACTTGACTGAGAGGAAACCTTCAATGGATTTTTTATTTTAATGCAGCTGTTGAGGTTCATGGAAGAGCAGCAACACTAAACGAAGAGACACTTTTCAAAAGAGTCCTAGATTATGGGTTTTGTTCAACACCCACGACAGAGTTGGTTTGTCACTTCAGGCTACTTGGGTGGATGTATCTGGAACATTTCTAGCCCTGATGTGCAGTTTAATGGTGGTAACAGTAAAATTATACAGCCAATTTTCTATTAGGAGGGTTGGCAGCAGAGGTGCAAATCATAACCCTTTGAACCTCTCCTTGGAGAAAAAAAATCCGGCTGCTCAGATTCTGTATATGGAGGTTTGAAAAGCGGCTGGTAAACCGGCCACTCGGGTTTTAAAAGGGGCCGGTAAACCGGCCACTAGGGTGTATGGAGGTTTGAAAAGCGGCTGGTAAACTGGCCACTCGGGTGTATGGAGGTTTGAATAGTGGCTGGTAAACCGGCCACTCGGGTTTGAAAAGGGGCCGGTAAACTGGCCACTAGGGTGTATGGAGGTTTGAAAAGCGGCTGGTAAACCGGCCACTCGGGTTTGAAAAGGGGCCGGTAAACAGGCCACTCGGGTGTATGGAGGTTTGAATAGTGGCTGGTAAACCGGCCACTCGGGTGTATGGGAGGTTTTGAAAAGTGGCTGGTAAACCGGCCACTGCGGTGTATGGAGGTTTGAAAAGTGGCTGGTAAACCGGCCACTCGGGTGTATGGAGGTTGAATAGTGGCTGGTAAACCGGCCACTCGGGTGTATGGAGGTGTGAATAGTGGCTGGTAAACCGCCACTCGGTGTATGGAGGTTTGAAAAGTGGCTGGTAAACCGGCCACTCGGGTGTATGGAGGTTTAATAGTGGCTGGTAAACCGGCCACTCGGGTGTATGGAGGTTTGAAAAGTGGCTGGTAAACCGGCCACTCGGTGTATGGAGGTTTTAAATAGTGGCTGGTAAACCGGCCACTCGGGTGTATGGAGGTTTGAATAGTGGCTGGTAAACCGGCCACCAGGGTGTATGGAGGTTTGAATAGTGGCTGGTAAACCGGCCACTCGGGTGTATGGAGGTTTGAATAGTGGCTGGTAAACCGGCCACTCGGGTGTATGGAGGTTTGAATAGTGGCTGGTAAACCGGCCACTCGGGTGTATGGAGGTTTGAAAAGTGGCTGGTAAACCGGCCCAGGGTGTATGGAGGTTTGAATAGTGGCTGGTAAACCGGCCACTCGGGTGTATGGAGGTTTGAATAGTGGCTGGTAAACCGGCCACTCGGGTGTATGGAGGTTTTACAAGTGGCTGGTAAACCGGCCACTCGGGTGTATGGAGTTTGAATAGTGGCTGGTAAACCGGCCACTCGGGTGTATGGAGGTTTTACAAGTGGCTGGTAAACCGGCCACTCGGGTGTATGGCGGTTTGAATAGTGGCTGGTAAACCGGCCACTCGGGTGTATGGATGTTTGAAAAAGCGCTGGTAAACCGGCCACTCGGTGTATGGAGGTTTGAATAGTGGCTGGTAAACCGGCCACTCGGGTGTATGGAGGTTTGAAAAGCGGCTGGTAAACCGGCCACTCGGGTGTATGGAGGTTTGAAAAGCGGCTGGTAAACCGGCCACTCGGGTGTATGGAGGTGTGAATAGTGGCTGGTAAACCGGCCACTCGGGTGTATGGAGGTTTGAAAAGCGGCTGGTAAACCGGCCACTCGGATGTATGGATGTTTGAAAAGCGGCTGGTAAACCGGCCACTCGGTGTATGGAGGTTTGAATAGTGGCTGGTAAACCGGCCACCTCGGGTGTATGGAGGTTTGAAAGCGGCTGGTAAACCGGCCACTCGGGTGTATGGAGGTTTGAAAAGCGGCTGGTAAACCGGCCACTCGGGTGTATGGAGGTGTGAATAGTGGCTGGTAAACCGGCCACTCGGTGCATGGAGGTGTGAATAGTGGCTGGTAAACCGGCCACTCGGGTGTATGGAGGTGTGAATAGTGGCTGGTAAACCGGCCACTCGGTGTATGGAAGTTTGAAAAGCGGCTGGTAAACCGGCCACTCGGGTGTATGGAGGTTTGAAAAGCGGCTGGTAACCGGCCACTCGGGTGTATGGAGGTTTGAAAAGCGGCTGGTAAACCGGCCACTCGGGTGTATGGAGGTTTGAAAAGCGGCTGGTAAACCGGCCATTCGGGAATATGGAGGTTTGAATAACGGCTTGGTAAAACGACCACTGGGGTTGAAAGGGTTAAAAAAAAAAATCACAATTTTTTTTTGTTCTTGTCAACTCACATAGGCCAGATTCATTACTATCCATTACTAATTGTATAAGCATGTTGTTATGATCATAGTTATTGCATTGTTGCTCAACCAGGCGAGATTTGAATTAGCTATGGTATGTAAAGTTAATATTAAACACAAAATTACTTTCAAAACACCTCTGTTTTGTTCACTTTTTAAATGTAATTTGACAGTAATGCATATGGATGAGCCACAAATTTAACGATGCTTTCAGAGCTGCTAACTACACATTTCTAATTCTCAAGAAAGCAAATAATGTTGGATTTTATGGCATTTAGAGAAATATAGAGCTATTTCCTTTCCCTGACCCCAAAATATCAAAAATGAGTGAACTTAAGATAAATCATTATTGCTCATATAGAGCCACATCTTTTCACTTGATGCTGAGATAATGGGTGAGAAATCAAGTCAGCTATTGTATCTGGGTTCATGCAGGAAATGCTATCAAAATTATAGTCATTACAAGTCTGAAGACGACGATGGTTCACGAGCGGTATTTGACGATGTAGATTGTTTCAGAAGTCAAGGATCGAGACAATGTGATAATGTTTGACCAAGTTATAAAAATGATCAACATGATGTGGTACGAGTGACAGGTTATTAGCTGCAAAATGTCGAAAACCCGGTTTCGTTCAACAACTTTCAAAATTTGACCTTTGCATAACCTTTAAGGTCACAAAACAATGTTGTGGACATTAAAATAAGGAAACAGGATAGTGCTTTAGCTTATTGGATTTATTCTTCGAAGAAGGTCGAAAACCCGGTTAGATTCCCACAACTTTGAAAATTTGACCTTTGTGAACATTAAAGGTCAAAGGTCAAGGATTATGACCTTTGTGCAAATTCTTCCTCTGGAACATTCCAGGAACAATATCATCATATAGGCTATATGGCATTTCGCACTCCTCGGATTATCCATACTTTGATGAAATCAGCGTAAAAACAAACTTGAAGGGGGCGCCACGGGCAAGGTGTTCGAGATAGAGAAAATGGTTTCAAGACTTTAGGTGGGGAATGACCTCAAGATTATGCATAAAAAATATTGTCATCCGAGCTCTCAAAGTTTGGGCGGTCGTCTGATTTTATGTCAAAATTCGCAATTTTCTAAGTTCGTGACCTTGTGACCTTGACCTTGGGACGAAAATGAAAAATCGAGCTCCGTGGGGCTCATGATCTTTATTACCCCTCATTAACCCTTCCAACACAACCCTCTTATTTGCCGATTTTAGTGTTATCTTTTGCTTTTATTCTCTCTCTTACACATCTATCTCTCTGAATATATATATATAATATATATATATATATATATATATATATATATATATATATATATATATATATCCTTCCTTTCCTTTTACTGTTTATCCCATTGTTTCCCCAATGTTTATCCCATTGTTTTATCTGTTAAATTTAAAGATATCCCCACTGTTTATCCTTTTCCTGTTTATCCCATTGTTGCCCCACTGTCAATTTACCTTGTTCTTCTGTGAGCCACACCTTGCAAAACAACAACATCATCATCTTGGTATTGGTGAGAGTGGAGAGTGGGTTTGCATCAGGGGATGGGAATATAATCATAAAAGGGAGGGAGATGCATTGATGAAGGCTTCCGGGATGATTTGGTGCTTTGAATGATTTTCTGGCAGCTTCACTCATCATCACGCAGCCCCGTCCCACCAAAGTGGGGCACACAGCTTGAACATGAACAGTGACTCATGGCATTTATACACCACCTTTTACCAATGCATGTAACAATACAGCATGATCATTGATCAGTGAAATTTGCACAATGTACATCAGTCATAATTTGACTGGAAGAGCAGGAAATTAAGCATCGGTCACACTTACCTGGAAACTCAGCCAGAGTTGTCCATAGGAGCGATATGTAGTCTGCTCTGGTCAGAACCTGGCATTGAAGGCTACATTCAATTTCAGGCCGACTATGAACTCCCCGTTCTGGAAAACAGAAACCTTTGTCTCACCGATTACACTCATATAGCTATCTCTACCGTCATCTCTCACTGCCACAGAGTATCAAAGTCTACGTAATTCTTCTTTGTCCATAAGCAGCACAAGGCTGTGGGGTAGCATCATTGGCTGAGGGGCTTACAATCAACAACAAGTGGGCTGCTCCCTACTGTCCCTTTCTTTCCAATATAGTTAAGTTGCACATCAATGTCGACTATTGTCACTCAGTTAAAGCTATTAAGTACATCTGCAAATGCATAAACATGGAAAGTGACCAAGCAGTCATCATATCAGTGTGCAAGCTGGGAGAAATAAAATAGAACTGTATCAAACTGACCACGACATTTCCAGCAATGAGGCAGCTTGGAGGATGTATAAGCCACCATTCCATGAAAGGTTCCCAACGATAGTAAGGCTCAGCATTCATTTGGAAAACAGTCAGCACATTTACTATCTGCCCTCCTTCTTTGAACTGTGCAGAAATTATGACTTTGCAAAAACACTGTTGTATTCAGAGATCCCAAAATACTACACTTTGCAGTCAAGCAAAACATGGAAATGCCATGTACAAGGTATCCCTCATCTGTAATTTACTGGCATCAAGTCTTCGGGTGCTCTTGGCAGCGAATACACGATCAATTGCAAAGGCCAAATGGAAGTCCATTCGCTGCATCGCCTGCTGCACAATGTAAGAGGACACACTTCATATCAAGCTGCGCGCACAACTGATGGTCAGCTTTGTGAAACATAGCAAGAAACCTGCAGTGACCTTGGTCGACTTGAAGATGACAACCATTGGAATGACCTCTTGGTTGATGCTTCACTGAGAATGTCAGCAAAAACAAAAGCCAGATATATATGTTTGCAATCATGTTGGTCAATTGTGAATTGGCAGATCCAAAACTTTGATGGTAAAATCACAAAGAAAGCATGGCTAAAGACATCCTCATGGAGACAAACGGACTTCTATCTGATTGCTGATCAACTGATTACCAAGCTTACTCAAGAATGCGAGACGTCTCCTGGAGTTGTTCGGGAGATATTCAGGAAACAGTATTGTCCACACAATCAGAGCAGCAAGAGCAGCAACATCGCTCATGTTGAAGAAGATAGCCATGAGCAAGCAGAGAATCTTCTGTTTGGAGGAGTACAGTGTGACCAAATGGTCCAAGTTATCCACTCCACCCTATGTTTTGTTGTATTACAACACTATTTCAGGCTTGTGTTTGGGATTATCTTCTGCAGGCACATCCTTGTCATGATAAAGAGTTGAGACGCAAATAACACTTTTGTTTTTCATTGGAACGTACAACACAATTGTGATGTTTCACAAAATCACAATGGTGATGACTCCACTTCACAATGAGGACTCTTTCGCGTTTGAGGAGGGATATCAGGTTTATTGCTTCTCAAAGTCCCTACTAGTGTGGAATTTTGCTGCAGAAGTTCAAATGCTAATGGAACACTGGTGAAGAAATTGTCTATGGTTTCATTTCTGCCCGTTTTGTACCAAGGGGATACGAGATCCTTCATCACCCTTGTACCCTGGTTCACCGCACGGGCTCTATTCAGAGGTTTACCAAGGTACACTTGGCCAGTCAGCAGATAGCTTCTCTCACTGTCACAGTTCCACCAAATCTTGATGCCATATTTGGCTGGATTACTGGCCATGTACTGATGAAAGGGAAAGCAGGCTCTGAATAATACCAACTGCTCATTCACAGTCATAGAAGGGCCACGTATGTAATATTTAGGCAGGGCAGCAATAAACATGTCCCAAATGTCTCTGATGGCTGCAAGCTTAAAAATTACAATCTTCCCTCCGTGCGATTCGCGTATTTTGGTTGTTCAATTTGAGGTGGCATAAGATTTGTTGAAACTTTTTGACGCATTGTTGCCCTGATGGTACGGCAGAGGGTGGAGTCATCAGCAAAGAGATAAAGAGGATTTTCCAGAGTCAGAGAGATCATTGATGAAAAGTTCTAAGAGACCAAAGTTCTGTTCTAAGTTAGTCTGCCAGTTCTAAGAGACCAAAGTTCATCGAGCTGCTCACGGTTGCTCTTGAACACACCTGTGAGAATCAATAGTCCCACGAATGATTTCAGCTCAACATCAGTGGGAGGTTTTCAACTTTTTGGTGGATGGTCAGCATTAATTTCATTGTACTGAAAATGAACAAACCACTTCATTTTGCTTGAGGTCTGGTGAGACCCCAGTAGCCAGGAAATATTGTTTCTAACTTCCGTCACTTGTTACTCCAAAATAGTTTCATGCAAAAACTGTTCATATTGTCATTTGAAATGAGACAATATGATAGGAGGATATCACAGAAGGAGAAAAATCACAAAATATTAGTTGCAGTAAAATTAATAGGAATTGCACCTTGGGGTCCTCACAGACCCCATGTGCCAGCTTAAAGGTTAAAGATTGCAAACTCATAGTTTGGGACAAATGCACAATGGCCAACAAGAAAGCTTTCAAGGGAAGAGTCAGGACATTGTGAGACATTCAAAATAAACCTAATATAGTAATAGGGGCACACTGCTACTCCTTTTCTTTTCTTTTTGTATACCTTGTCGAGGCTCGTATGAGAGCTCACACACAACGCACAGCAAGGGGGGGGGGGCATGAGACAAGAGGGGTGAGAGTGGGAAGGACAAAACAGTGGGGAACAGAGACATTAGGAGATCTGTGGAAGGGAGAGGGATGGGGCAGGGAACATGGGGAATACAAGATGGACATTACAGGGACTTTCTGGAAGGAAAGCAGGGAATTTGAAGGAGGTGAGTTTGGGGTGGATTATCGGGGGTAGAAAAGATCGAGGATTTGGATGGGGGACGATAACAGGTGGTGGTGAACAGCTGTTTTGAAGGCCTGGAGGGAAGAATGGGATTGAACAGAGTGAGGGAGTTTATTCCAAAGGTGGGAAAAAAGAGGAATGAAAGAGTGAAGGTGAACAGTGATTCGTGATTTTGGTAGTTTTACTTGAAGGGGGTTATTCGCAGATCTTGAGTGACCTGCAGAAATATGGTGGGGACAAATCACAGACAGAGCAGGGGGGGGGCGAGACCGGAGAGGAGATGGTAGAAGACAGAAAGACCACCGACCTGCTTGTGGTGAGAGATGGGGCATAAGGATGGGGAGGTGGGGGAGGGGTTAAAGCACTCTATGTAAGAGTAAATTTGTCTTCGTTTCCTTCTTCTCACCCAAAATGGAGGGGCCTGTCAAAATGGGAAGAAGAAAAAGAGCAGAGATTGCAGACCCTCACCAGGACTTCTTTTTAGTGGTGTATTTTTTAAAGGTTTTCGGGTAAATCCAATATGGCTGTCAAACCATGTGACCTACAACATCATATGTGTGACCCTTTTGCTCCTCGTGGATAGGCGGTCATACGTGTAAAGTTTTGCCTAGATCTGTTTGGCCGTTTCAAATAAGATTTTTGAAGGTTTAAAAAAAACAAACAAAAAAAACAATATGGCTGCCGAATCACGTGACCAATGACGTAATCATTTCTTTTTTGTTTGTTTACCATTTTATCCCGAGATGACCCTCAAAAATTTTCATACTAATTGGATGTAGCGTTCTACATATGCAATTATGTCGTCATAACAAAGGCACCAATGACGCCAGAGAAATATCGCACTCCTTCCCCATGAGTACTTGCCATGTGCCAAGATTCAATTTTTTCCTTCGTACGGTTTCAGAGATACAGAGGTGAAAGGTTTTCCCGTTTTTTCAACATGGCTGCTGCACCACGTGATCAATGACGTCATAATGATCATTATAACATTGCACATGAGTAGTCGCACCAATGGTGAAAATTTCGTTTCAATCCGACAAGCGGTTGCAGAGAAAGACACGAAAGTTCTGTGCGGACAAACAAACAAACAAACGGACCCAAATGCAATACCCTCTCCTTTGGCGAGGGTAACTAGACGCCACCAGGATTTGGAGGAGGGAGACAGGTTTGAGAGTTCAGACTTGAGATTAGAAGGATGTTTTCTGGCTCTCCTGAGGGTAGATACACACTTGTTCCAAGCTTTGTGGAAGGAACTGAGATTACCCTCAGTTGGGTTTGCCTTCCATGAGGCAAAGGCAACTTGTTTCAGGACAACTGCCTCACCACAAGCCTCAGTGCACGATGGGCAGGAGGAAGGGGAGGACAACTGAAGATGGGATGGGATGGGATAAATCTGTGCATGAGAGAAAAAATTTATTTGAAAGAATTCCCAGGATGAGTTGATGTCTGAGAAAGAGAGGGGGGAGTGGAGGGGAATCCGCAGCCAGGGGTATTCCTGGGGGTGTGGAGTGAAGGCAGTGCATGGAGAGTGAGGAATAGAGTTTTTGATAAAGAAAGCAACTTCGCCACCAGGACGAGGCTCAGGTCTGTCTGTCATCCCAGAGGAGGGAGTAACCAGGGAGAGAAACTAAGGAGTCAGGAGACGTCTGGTAGGAGAAAAGTTTCTGTTCGGCAGATTATGTCTGGTTTGTCAGTAGCAACCTGCATGGAAAGATGTCATGTTTGAGCGAAGGCCCCAGATGTTTGAGGTCCACATTGTTAAGGAAGAGGGAGGGGAGGAGGCTTTGGGTGCAGAGGAGGGGAGGGAGAAGGTAGTGTGAGGGAGGAGAGGTGGATGTAGTGAAAGTTGTTGACAGTTGACAGATTGTAGAAGAGCCAGGGGAGAGGGTAAGTTTGGAGGAGGACAAAGGGCTAGGTGGTGAAGGGATGAGTCGCAGTGGGGAGTAATGAGAGGGGCAAAGGGAAGTGGGAGATTGGAAGAGGTGGCGGAATGGCTGGAAGAGAGAGGTTGGGGGAAGGAGGCAGCTTTGTAGATGTGAAGGGGGCAGCTTTGAGGAGGAGTGAGGGCGAGATTTGAAAGGGAGGGGTGAGGGGGGAGAATTGAGGAAGAAATGTGTGTGGGGAGGGGGGAGGTTTGAGAAGGAGGAGTGAGGGGCGAGATTTGAAAGGGAGGGGTGAGGGGGAGAATTGAGGAAGAAATGTGTGTGGGGAGGGGGAGTTTGAGAAGGAGGAGTGAGCGAGATTTGAAAGGGAGGGGTGAGGGGGGAGAATTGAGGAAGAAATGTGTGTGGGGGAGCTTTTGAGAAAGGTGAGGGGAAGCTTTGAGGGGAAAAGGGAGAAGTTTGCTTTGAAGAGGGAGGGGTGAGGATAGCTTTGAGGGAGAGGGGAGACGATGAGAGAAGGCAGGCCATGGGGGAGGGAGAGAGAGAGGGAGGGTGGGGAGGGGGAAGGATGAGACTGGGTAGAGGTATTGTGGAGATGTGAGCGGGTGGGGGGGGGGAACAAAAATTGAGGCGTGGGAAGAGGGGAGGCAGCTTTTAGAAGGGGGAGTGGGACATTTGGGGAAGAAGGGTGAGAGGTAAACATTGAGGGAGAAGGGTGAGGAGGAGAATTGAGGGAGAAGGGTGAGGGGAGAATTGAGGGAGAAAGGTGTGGGAGGAGCTTGGGGGGGGGGGTGAAAATACAGTGAAGTTTGCTTGAAGAGGGAGAGGGCAGCTGAATCAAGCTTGTCTTTACCGCAGATATCTCCACTTTGAAATAGCTCGGTAGTAAGGAGTACCAGGCCATAGTATGACATCGCACTGATGAGCCTGCAAAATAAATTCATGAAAGCATATAGATTTAACCACAACTTGAGGACCAACACAATTTTGCTACTCATAAAATTTACAAAAATTATTGGGCAAACGGAAAATTATATACAGAAATGGAGCAACAACGTGCATCATTTTCCACTGCTGAAGCCCAGATAGTAAAGATTTATTTATTTCTCTATGACTGCTTTACAAAGACGAAATAGTGGATTCATTAGCATAGCTAAAATACGCCTCTTTCATACCCATCTCCATATGCTGCTTAATACACAATTTCAGTGTGGCGTTAGAGGAAATAAATAAATAAAAGGTAGATTCATGAGGGGCAAGGATATAATTTGGATGCACATTTTCAAAATTATTCATCACATACAAAATGCAGTCACTTGATCATTCGGTATAAATGCAATTCTATTTTGATAAAACTTATTGACACTTTCTAATAGTTAAAAATTATGTCCGTTGCAGAAGCCAAATGTCTCCACGCACCTTTGCTTTTAGACTTCTCCGATTCCACAATGGCTGCCTTTTTATTGCATATTCAAAACACCTCAAATTTTGACCCTCACCGAGAAGATATTAGTACTTGAAAAATATTTTATGGGAAATAAGGTGAAATTAAAAAAGAAACAAAAACACCAGTTGATCATCCAAATTAAAAAAAAGGAGGAGGCCCTTTTTATTTGATAGTTTTTTTTCCTTCAAAATGGCTGCCGGATTTTAGTACCTGACAAATCATGTACCTGCCTCCAGTTTATTTAACCTCCCACTTCCCCCCTCCCCCCCAAAAATATGAGTCATGTACCAGACATGTCAGTTTTCTACCCCCAAACAAATATGATGTGGGTCATATACCTGACATGTCACATACACACCCACTGAGCCTATTAAAAATACATCCACAGTTCTAAATATTGTTGCGGTTGTGCAAATCACAAGAACATCATTCAGGTCCCCAAAGATCAGTTATTCAATAAGTATGTGTTTCAGGTTAGAATCCCCACCGATGTGTAAAGGGCATTGTTCATGTGCCGGGTGCGAATTTTTGAGGTAGCCGTTATTCTTCTCTATCTTTTATTTTAACAAACATCGCAACGCCATCATCTCCTACAAAAACGCCATAATCTCCTACAAACATCGCAACGCCATCATCTCTACAAAAACGCCATCATCATCGACAAACAATGCTCCCTTCGCACCAGCGCCATTGTGGCCGCGGCGCGAGCCGATTTACATAATCGGATCAAAACGAGGTTTCCCCGACACCAACCCGTGACGTCGAACATGGGGTTCCCAGCGAGGCTTACCAGGGGTGAGAGGTCGGAGGTGAAAAGTGGGTGGAGCCCAGCCTCGGGTGAGAGATCAAAGAGCGGCTCGCCCCGGGCCAATATAAGGGCGGGACTCGAACGAGTTCGGGCATATTCGTCGCTTTCTGGAGACGAGGAGATTCTGGAGAGAGGAGAAGAAGGGAGCGCCAGACGAGAGTCAGAGGTCGTCGAGAACAGCCGGAGAGGAGCGCACGCCAGAGGTCCTGCCAGCTGCGGTGGAGTCGAGCAAGCTGCGTCGTGGTCCGGGCGAACGGCCCTGAGACGGTCGAGCGACGTTGAGGTAGTGAACGGGACACGAAGAGCATCAACTCTAAAAGAGCAAAAGACCCGTTCACTCCTCCGAGCGCGTCGCCAGCCAGGCCCGACCGACCAGGCCGAGTGGAGGCGGACGACCGAGGGAACTGAGCAAACCACTCGGCAAGCTGCTCAATCCGCCCGGCCGCTAATAGTCCAGCACGTAGTCTGATATTTCAGATCAATTGTTCAAATTTGCATAAAGCACCAAATTGGTACACATGTAGAATAAGTATTCCGAACAATTCTAGATATGGAGCCACCCGAGATTGTGCCTTGGTCAGCTGAACAATTGGTTTGCTATGCTACAGTACTATAGCGACTGGTGCGTAGCGACACAAGGCAAACAGGAACATCCGGGTCACCGACCCGAAGACCTTCGAGCCGTCACAAGGCGGTCAGGTAACCTGCCCGGCCTCTTGTGAGCCCTCGCCATCAGGCTCCGAGTTGGAATAAAGGCTCACGAGCCCGTTTCTTTCTGGGTTTTGTATGAAAGTGTTCTGTGGTGCGTTGTCTTTATAAGTAGAATTTTTTTAAGTGCGTGCCTGTACATAATGAATAGACATCGGCTGTAGGCTTTTCTTGTGTCATGTCCCCTTCCCCCATTGATTGCTTGCCTGTATAAATAAATGCCCCCATTGTTTGAATGTCAATCTTCTCGTTGCGTCATTTCCTCCCATTGACTTCCACGGCGCGTTCGGAAAATTAGCCGGCTATTAAAGCCAATTGAAGTGGTCAACTTGGCAATTAAAACCGCTCGGCATCGCACACGGAATGAGCGCGCTTAGTGGCTCGTTTCCGTACGAGTTCTGTCGAGGTATAAATTCTCGTATTTCTGTCTGCGTGGATAATTAGGTATATCGAGATTCGGCGATTAACCCTGTACCGCGTGGACAGAATATGACAGTTTATGGTGCGTTAAGGCATCCATAGCAGGTTTCCGGAGTTGTCCGGAAGCTACGACTGAATTCCGGGTTTCGGCGGACGCGTGACTGCGGTTGGGCCTTAAGCGGTCGTACGTGGCTGTCCGAACCGGCTAATTCGTAACAATATATATTATATATAAATGTGTAGAGAAATACAAAAAAAAAAAAACAACACACACTTCGTGTATATTAAATGATTGGCTTTACCATCTTTCTATATAGATCTACAGTAAACATTTAACACACAGATTTACATATGTGGATGTGGACTCACCAGCGTTCCCTGGTCTAACTCCCTACGAATGAAATCGGAGAACACATCACATAGCGAGCATCGCTCATCAAGAACTGTTCTCGCATACCACGGCTTCAGTACTCTGAGTTCACGGCCGAATTTGCAAACAGATGAACCACCTTTAAAAATGAAGCTTAAATCATGAAAATGATTTGGTGCATTCACGCAATTTGTCTACATCTCTACATTGTCGCGCAATTTACTAGTTTTAAAACAAGTTGTGTTTTGCATAATTTTAATCGGAAGTGTGCATTGAATTTTACTGCAGCGGCTGTGATGGAACGTACATAAGCAGACATGAAACACATCAGTATTGCTCACATATGCACCGAAACAGATTGCGGCAGTGAACGGAAAGCAGCAGTACAGCTCTCGGGTTGCGGCTCGAATAGAGGCTATACAAACTCAGATTGACATTGGGAAATGATCGATTCAATAAGAAGTTATAATAAATATACCATCAGAGATGGGAATCCCCGCCATTGAATGAAAAGGTCATACATATTCCAGATAATGAGGGAGGTGAATTGGAAACAAGCACCATTTGGTCATCATCTCGAAAAAGTTCCCCAGGGGTGAGGAACGTAGTAACCAAAAATAATTGAAATCAGATAAGCGTTTCCATTTATTACAAAAAAACATTTTTTTGAAGATGGCCTCCCCAGTCGGCCATCTTGGATCCGGCCACGCCCAAAATCAATAGGGTTCTTCCTTTTCAGGTGGTACATGTGTGACCCAAATTTTCAAATCGATATGGCAAATAGTTTATGAGTTATTGCACTCACAGCTATAAATGTTGACGCCCGGAACGGACGGACGGACGACGACGGACAGCCGACAACCTGGGTGACAACAATATCCCCCTTCCGCCACGCGCGGGGATAAAACTCAGTGTTGACATGGGGAAAATTATATTCCAAACTGATTCTAGAAGCAACGTCAGCACAAGCACTGTTCATCGAGAGCTTCATGAAATGGGTTTCCATGGCCGAGTAGCCACACACAGGCCTAAGATCACCATGCACAATGCCAAGCGTCGGCTGGAGTGGTGTAAAGCTCACCGCCATTGGACTCTGGAGCAGTGGAAACGCGTTCTCTGGAGTGATGAATCACGCTTCACCATCTGGCAGTCCGACGGACTAATCTGGTTTGGCGGATGCCAGGAGAACACTACCTGCCCGAATGCATAGTGCCAACTGCAAAGTTTGGTGGAGGAGGAATAATGGTCTGGGGCTGTTTTTCATGGTTCGGGCTCAGCCCTTTAGTTCTACTGAAGAGTAATCTTAATACTGCAGCAAACAATGACATTCCAGACAATTCTGTGCTTCCAACTTTGTGGCAACAGGTCTGGGAAGGCCCTTTCCTGTTTCAGCATGACAATGCCCCCATGCACAAAGCGAGGTCCTCACAGAAATGTTTGTCGAGATCGTGTGGAAGAACTTGACTGGCCTGCACAGAGTCCTGAGCTCAACCCCATAGAACACCTTTGGATGAATGGAATGCTGACTGCGAGCCAGATCTAATCACCCAACATCAGTGCCCGACCTCATTAATGTTCTTCTGGCTGAATGAAAGCAAATCCCAGCAGAATGTTCCAACATCTCGAGAAAGCTCACCAAAAGAGTGGAGGATGTGAAAGCAGCAAAGGGGGGACCAACTCCATATTAATGCCCATGATTTTGAATGAGATGTTGGACGAGCAGGAGCCTATGTATGTATGTATTATATATATATATATAAATATATATATATATATGTGTATGTATATATACACACATATATACTCATTCAAACCACACACACTGACAGTTCAGTACATTCCGGGTGATGTAGAAAGTTGAAATTTTGCATGCCGATGGACATTGAAGCAGATACACTGGGAAAAAATAAATAAATCACAGAATAGTTGGAAAACATATGTAAATAAAAATATAAATGAAAAAAACAAATGCAGGTCAGCAACCCGTGACAATGGGGAAGCACAGTTCGTTATTGCTTACAATGTGTAAGCATACCCACTCGGGTATATACAGCTCTGGAAAAAATTAAGAGACCACTGCAAATTATCCGTTTTTCTTTTTTACTATTTATAGGTATGTGTTTGAGTAAAATGAACATTTTTGTTTTATTCTATAAACTACTGACAACATTTCTCCGCAATTCTGAATAAAAAATTGTCATTTAGAGCATTTATTTGCAGAAAATGACAACTGGTCAAAATAACAACAAAGATTCAGTGTTTTCAGACCTCAAATAATACAAAAACAACAAGTTCATATTCGTTTTTAAACAACACAATACTAATGTTTTACTTAGGAAGAGTTCAGAAATCAATATTTTGTGGAATAACCATGATTTTCAATCACAGCTTTCATGCTTCTTGGCATGCTCTCCACCACTCTTTCACATTGCTGTTGGGTGACTTTATGCCACTCCTGGCGCAAAAATTCAAGCAGCTCAGCTTTGTTTGATGGCTTGTGACCATCCATCTTCCTCTTGATCACATTCCAGAGGTTTTCAATGGGTTCAGGTCTGGAGATTGGGCTGGCCATGACAGGGTCTTGATCTGATGGTCCTCCATCCACACCTTGATTGACCTGGCTGTGGGCATGGAGCATTGTCCTGCTGGAAAAACCAATCCTCAGAGTTGGGAACATGTCAGAGTCCTTCACAGAGTCTTGATTCATGCATGACTCCTTCACAAAGACAAATCTGCTCGATTCCAGCCTTGCTGAAGCACCCCCAGATCATCACCGATCCTCCACCAAATTTCACAGTGGGTACGAGACACTGTGGCTTGTAGCCTCTCCAAGTCACTGTCTACCATTAGACGATCAGGTGTTGGGAAGCTGAAAATTGGTCTCATCAGAGAAGATGACCTTACTCAGTCCTCTACGGTCCAATCCTTATGGTCTTTTGCAACCTCAGCCTGGCTCTTCTTTGATTCTCATTGATGAAGGGCTTTTTTCTAGCTTTGCACGACTTCAGCCCTGCCCTAGGAGCCTGTTTCGAACCGTCCTCGCCGTGCACTTCACCCCAGCTGCCGTTTGCCATTCTTTTTGTAGGTCACTGATGAAACCTACGGTTGTTGAGTGACATTCAAATGAGTTGGTGGTCATCCTGGTCAGTGGAAAGTCGTTTTCGCCCTCTGCCAGTCTGTAGCTTTGTTGTCCCCAATGTCTGCTGCTGACCTTGTTCTTATGAACCGCCGTCTTTGAAATTTAAGGATGGAAGCAACGTGTCGCTCACTGTATTCCTCTCCCAGTAAAGCCAGAATTGAACCCTTCTTTCCTCACTCAAAACTTTTCTTTTCAACTCTTTTGGCATGGTCAATAGTTATTTTTTGATTCAATTACTTTTGAGGTACTACTAGCACTGTTTTTGCCATCCATCTGGTCCTATTGCAAGAGGATAGTGATGACCACAGCAGTGGTTTTTACACTTTCCTTGCTAAATAAGATTCGGTTCAGGTGATCACCTAATCAGTACCTCACTAAGTAGAATGAGGTGTGCCTGTGTTGGAATTCAACAGACACTGGAATGGAATGGCAGCCATACATGTAGAGATGCTGATTTTTTTTTTTGGAGTAGTCTCTTATTTTTTTCCAGAGCTGTATGTGTATATATTATATATATATATATATATTAATATATATGTATATATATATGTATAATATATATATATATATATATATATATATATAATATATATATATATATATATATTGAAGCGCAAAAGAAACTTACCACCTTTTAAACCTTCAAATATCAACAATAACACTGCGTGTAGTAAATGTGTGAACATATTTGTGGACAATAGTGTCCTCACTGTCAGACAAAACGGTCACGGATGGTCACTTGAACCTTCAATGGTCACTTCATAGCACAGCTGTTGAACAGCCGTTTGACTGTCAGTGATTAGCCAAGGGGTACGGGATATTTTAATGAGCTGCACGTGATGTCTTGATATTGGCTTTAAAAAGGCCATGGCAAAATGGGCATTTCAATCACCATGCCAGGATTGTCAAGGATCAACGGCAGTGTGCCTTGGGCATGCTGCAAGGCAGATTGAGCTACCGTGAGGTGGCACGTCGCCTTGGCTGTTCACACCAGACGATATCGGCCCTGGGGACAGAGACACCCTCCACAACTCTGCAGATGACAGACCTCGATCAGGGAGGCCAAGAGTCACCACTGCAAGGCAGGACAAGCAGATGGTCCTAAGTCAGATGGTCCTAAGTCAGATGGCTTCAGACATTGAGGACTGAGTGGGACAGAATCCAGCAGCAATCCATCCAAAGACTAGTAGGCAGTATGCGCCGACGATGCACTTCCTGTATCCAAAACAATGGTGGCCACACACGCTATTGAAAGGGGACGGAAATTGCACCCTGTGCTGTTCTGTACTGTAGAACAAACTTATGAGATGTGTATCTTGGTCAAAAACTTGACATGTCATCAATAAATGCAATGTTTCAATTAGCAATTGTTGGTTTGTTTTATTTTGAACTGTTACAATTTTATTACATTTCAAAAAGTGGTAAGTTCTTTTGCGTTTCAGTATGTGTATATATATATATATATATATATATATATAATATATATATGTATGTAGATGTAACATGAATAAATTAAATCAGTAACAGATGGAGCTACTCGATGTCGGAAGCTTCATGGAAGGGCAGAGGAGCTCCTTGTGAGCCACAGCCATCCATAACTAGTGCCCAACTGTGTCTGCGGATGTCCTCCTGCAGTTGGGTTAATTTTTCATAGGTTTTCTGACAGGATTGCACTCCAGCCGCCACAAAAAACTTTCATTCCACAAAACGTATGAAAAGCACAAAGAATTCTGAAATTCCACTCCGTGGGAGTATCTTCTGTGCAGCTGCCGTCCACAGGGCAGCTCATTGGATGACGGGATTGGGGCAAAGCCTTCGGGACCCCACTCTTTGACCTGGAAGGTTATCCTGTGTTTCCTCCTATCATCAAGATTGCAGTAGTGTGAGTCAGGGTGGTGCTGAGGTGTTGTCCACCAGACAGTGGTCTTCCAGGGTTAAACTGAATCCGTCCCTTCTGGTGGGTGCCTGGAATATCCTATCCTGAAGAGAGGATGATACTTGTCTCTGTTATACCTGAGTTCAAGCATTTGGATGTCAGTATTGCAGCACTCCCTGGGGTTCAGAGACCAGATTGCGGCGAGATCATGATGGGTGGTTTCACCTCCTACTGGTCTGGTTGCTCTGTTGGTTATCATGCCCAAGGAGTTGCTGTAGCTGTGTCCAATAAGCTGACTCCAATGATAATTGAAGTAACACTGGTCAATAAGTGTATGAGACTAAGGATTCGTCACTCCTTAGGTGTCATTTCCCTGGTCTCTGTATATGCTCCCTACTGAGGCGAGTGATCTCACTGCAAAGGACGCCTTCCATGCCACGCTCGAGTCTGTGGTTGATCAGTGCAAGCCGAGACACTCTTCTAGTTGTTGGGGATTTCAATGCATCGACTGGCACTGATAGGTATGGTTATAAGAAATGTGAGACATGTGAGACATGTGTTGGTCCCCATGGGTCTGGAACTGTGAACCAGAATAGCACTAAGTTCCTTGACTTTGCAAAAAGTAATGGACTTGGGGTGGCTGGTTTGTGATTTCATTGCCCACAGGCTCATCAACAGGTATTCCAACCTGTGGTGTGGCAAAGGAGATTGACCATGTCCTCGTGATGGTTGCTGGAGGATGATCCAGAACTGCAGGGTCTACCGGAGTGCTCAGTTTCTCAACACCGCCACAGGCTTGTGATAGCAACTCTGAAGTTGCAGCTTAAATCCGGGAGAATAGTACCATCCCAGCCTCGCTGGATTTGGCAAGCTGAAGGATGAGAGGGTAGCGAGCTGAGGAGTTTGCGAACAGGCTGAGTGGGGATTTGGGGGTCAGGGTGCTTTGGTGAATCCTGAAGAGTTGTGGAGTGCCTTCAAGACAACCATCCTAATGTTGCCGTGGATGTCTTGGAACTCACTGGAGGGAAAGAAGAAATTTGTCTCTCAAGGGACACTGGATACCAATGACCAGAGTTTCAGGCCAGGCTGAATGGCAGAGCTGAGCTGTTCAGGGAGCTGAGGCGTAAAACTGAACGTGCCCTAAGGGTGGACAAGGAGGCCTATGTGCAAGCAATCTGTGAGGGGGTAGAGCATCACCTGTGGTCAAGTGTTCTTGTCCTGCTTCCAGGGGAATTTGCGCATTGCGTTCCTCCACCCATCCCTCAGTGCACTGCAGTTGAGCAGAGTGTGGAGGGCCCTTGACAGAGGAGTCCGAAGTGAAGGCCCGCTGGGCGGTTACTTTGAACGGCTGTACCAGGCTGACCCACCACATGTCAAGTTGGATGTCAGGGGTTTACTATCCCGAATGCTGACCCTCCAATAAACGTGGTCCACCTTCGTTGTGGAAACACAGGCTGCGGTTAACTGGTTGAAATGGGGTAAAGCTCCTGGGATCTGTGCCATCCATGCTGAACTTCTCAAGGCTGGTGGAAATGGTGTACTGAGTCATTGTATGCAGTTCTGTGCTCTGCCAGGAACACAGGCATCATCCAACTGATTGGAAGAGGGGCCTTGTTGTCCATCTCTGGAAAGGGAAGGGTGATCGCCAAGACTGCAACTACCACGAAGGTGACACTGCTTTCAGTGCTGGGCAAGTTATTTGCTCAGATAATTCTTGAGAGGGTTCGCCACCATCTGCTTGAGCACTAGCTTCCAGAAGTCAGGCTTTACACCAAAGAGGTCAACGATTGACCATATGCTTGCTCTTCTGGTCCTCACAAACGCAGACTAGAGTTTCGGCAGGGCTGCTTGCAGCCTATGTTGATCTCTGTAAAGCGTTCGATTCAGTGAATCGGATGTCTCTTGGAGGATTCTTGTCTTCATGGGGTGCCATCAAAACTGATCAATCTGATCTGAACTCTACTCTGGTACTGAGAGTGCTGTGAGATGTGATGATACCATCTCTGACTTATTTCCAGTTGTTACTGGAGTTCGTCAGGGCTGTGTCCTGGCCCCACACTT
>CM068955.1:143590461-143628333 GCA_035128595.1 Eptatretus atami | reverse complement strand
ACCCTCAACCCTTTTTAGCCTCCAATTGGTGTCAGCCGGCTGGAGCTATATATATTCAGTGCTGTGAATCCATACATCCGTCTCTGTCTGTCCACAGCCTCGACTAAAAAAAACAAATGGCTCGATGCATTTCTTCACATTCAATAAAATAATGCATGCAATAGTATACAATAAAATCTGGGGATTGGAATCAGAGCCAATTTGGAATATTAGCTACTTGAAAAATATTTTATGGGAAATAAGTGAAATTAAAAAGAAACAAAAAAAACACCATTGATCATCCAAATTAAAAAAAAAGGAGGAGGCCTTTTTATTTGATAGTTTTTTTTCCTTCAAAATGGCTGCCGGATTTTAGTACCTGACAATCATGTACCTGCCTCCAGTTTATTTAACCTCCCCACTTCCCCCCCCCCCCAAAAATATGAGTCATGTACCAGACATGTCAGTTTTCTACCCCAAACAATATTGATGTGGTCATATACCTGACATGTCACATACACACCCACTGAGGCTATTAAAAATACAATCCACAGTTCTAAACATATTGTTGCGGTTGTGCAAATTCAAGAACATCATTCAGGTTCCCCAAAGATCAGTTATTCAATAAGTATGTGTTTTCAGGTTAGAATCCCCACCGATGTGTAAAGGGCATTGTTCATGTGCCGGCTGCGAATTTTTGAGGTAGCCGTATTCTTTCTCTATCTTTTATTTTAACAAACATCGCAACGCCATCATCTCCTACAAAAACGCCATAATCTCCTACAAACATCGCAACGCCATCATCTCTACAAAAACGCCATCATCATCGACAAACAATGCTCCCTTCGCACCAGCCGCCATTGTGCGCCGCGGCGCGAGCCGATTTACATAATCGGATCAAAACGAGGGTTTCCCCGACACCAACCCGTGACGTCGAACATGGGTTCCCAGCAGGCTTACCAGGGTGAGAGGTCGGAGGTGAAAAGTGGTGGAGCCCAGCCTCGGGTGAGAGATCAAAGAGCGGCTCGCCCCGGGCCAATATAAGGGCGGACTCGAACGAGTTCGGGCATATTCGTCGCTTTCTGGAGACGAGAGATTCCTGGAGAGAGGAGAAGAAGGGAGCGCCAGACGAGAGTCAGAGGTCGTCGGAGAACAGCCGGAGAGGAGCGCGCCAGAGGTCCTGCCAGCTGCGGTGAGTCGAGCAAGCTGCGTCGTGGTCCGGGCGAACGGCCCTGAGACGGTCGAGCGACGTTGAGGTAGTGAACGGACACGAAGAGCATCAACTCTAAAAGAGCAAAAGACCCGTTCACTCCTCCGAGCGCGTCGCCAGCCAGGCCCGACCGACCAGGCCGCAGTGGAGCCGGACGACCGAGGGAACTGAGCAAACCACTCGGCAAGCTGCTCAATCCGCCCGGCCGCTAATATCCAGCACGTAGTCTGATATTTCAGATCAATTGTTCAAATTTGCATAAAGCACCAAAATTGTACACTGTAGAATAATGTATTCCGAACAATTCTAGATATGGAGCCACCCGAGATTGTCCTTGGTCAGCTGAACAATTGGTTGCTATGCTACAGTACTATAAGCGACTGGTGCGTAGCGACACAAGGCCAAACAGGAACATCGGGTCACCGACCCGAAGACCTTCGAGCCGTCACAAGGGCGGTCAGGTAACCTGCCCGGCCTCTTGTGAGCCCTCGCCATCCAGGCTCCGAGTTGGAATAAAGGCTCACGAGCCCGTTTCTTTTCTGGGGTTTGTATGAAAGTGTTCTGTGGTGCGTTGTCTTTATAAGTAGAATTGTTGGTTAAGTGCGTGCCTGTACATAATGAATAGACATCGGCTGTAGGCTTTTCTTGTGTCATGTCCCTTCCCCCATTGATTGCTTGCCTGTATAAATAAATGCCCCCATTGTTTGAATGTCAATCTTCTCGTTGCGTCATTCCTCCCATTGACTCTCACGGCGCGTTCGGAAAATTAGCCGGCTATTAAAGCCAATTGAATGTGCAACTTGGCAATTAAAAACCGCTCGCATCGCACACGGAATGAGCGCGTTAGTGGCTCGTTTCCGTACGAGTTCTGTCGAGGTATAAATTCTCGGTATTTCTGTCTGCGTGGATAATTAGGTATATCGAGATTCGGCGATTAACCTGTACCGCGTGGACAGAATTGACAGTTTATGGTGCGTTAAGGCATCCATAGCAGGTTTCCGGAGTTGTCCGGAAGCTACGACTGAATTCCGGGTTTCGGCGGACGCGTGACTGCGGTTGGGCCTTAAGCGGTCGTACGTGCTGTCCGAACCGGCTAATTCGTAACAATATATATATATATAATAAATGTGTAGAGAAATACAAAAAAAAAAAAAACAACACACACTTCGTGTATATAAAATGATTGGCTTTACATCTTTCTATATAGATCTACAGTAAACATTTAACACACAGATTTACATATGTGGATGTGGACTCACCAGCGTTCCCTGGTCTAACTCCCTACGAATGAAATCGGAGAACACATCACATAGCGGGCATCGCTCATCAAGAACTGTTCTCGCATACCACGGCTTCAGTACTCTGAGTTCACGGCCGAATTGCAAACAGATGAAACCACCTTTAAAAAATGAAGCTTAAATCATGAAAATGATTGTGCATTCACGCAATTTGCTACATTCTACATTGTCGCGCAATTACTAGTTTTAAAACAAGTGTGTTTTGCAAATTTTAATCGGAAGTGTGCATTGAATTTTACTGCAGCGGCTGTGATGGAACGTACATAAGCAGACATGAAACACATCAGTATTGCTCACATATGCACCGAAACAGATTGCGGCAGTGAACGAAAGCAGCAGTACAGCTCTCGGGGTTGCGGCTCGATAGAGGCTATACAAACTCAGTATTGACATTGGGAAAATGATCGATTCAATAAGAAGTTATAATAAATATACCATCAGAGATGGGAATCCCCGCCATTGAATGAAAAAGGTCATACATATTCCAGATAATGAGGGAGGTGAATTGGAAACAAGACACCATTTGGTCATCATCTCGAAAAAGTTCCCCAGGGGTGAGGAACGTAGTAACCAAAATAATTGAAATCAGATAAGCGGTTTCCATTTATTACAAAAAAACATTTTTTGAAGATGGCCTCCCCAGTCGGCCATCTTGGATCCGCGCCACGCCCAAAATCAATAGGGTTCTTCCTTTTCAGGTGGTACATGTGTGACCCAAATTTCAAATCGATATGGCAAATAGTTTATGAGTTATTGCACTCACAGCTATAAATGTTGACGCCCGGACGACGGACGGCGGACGGACGGACAGCCGACAACCTGGGTGACAACAATATCCCCCTTCCGCCACGCGGCGGGGATAAAACTCAGTGTTGACATGGGGAAATTATATTCCAAACTGATTCTAGAAGCAACGTCAGCACAAGCACTGTTCATCGAGACTTCATGAAATGGGTTTCCATGGCCGAGTAGCCACACACAGGCCTAAGATCACCATGCACAATGCCAAGCGTCGGCTGGAGTGGTGTAAAGCTCACCGCCATTGGACTCTGGAGCAGTGGAAACGCGTTCTCTGGAGTGATGAATCACGCTTCACCATCTGGCAGTCCGACGGACTAATCTGGTTTGGCGGATGCCAGGAGAACACTACCTGCCCGAATGCATAGTGCCAACTGCAAAGTTTGGGGGAGAGAATAATGGTCTGGGGCTGTTTTTCATGGTTCGGGCTCAGCCCTTTAGTTCTACTGAAGAGTAACTTAATACTTGCAGCAAACAATGACATTCCAGACAATTCTGTGCTTCCAACTTTGTGGCAACAGGTCTGGAAAGCCCTTTCCTGTTTCAGCATGACAATGCCCCCATGCACAAAGCGAGGTCCTCACAGAAATGGTTTGTCGAGATCGGTGTGGAAGAACTTGACTGGCCTGCACAGAGTCCTGAGCTCAACCCCATAGAACACCTTTGGATGAATGGAATGCTGACTGCGAGCCAGATCTATCACCCAACATCAGTGCCCGACCTCATTAATGTTCTTCTGGCTGAATGAAGCAAAATCCCAGCAGCAATGTTCCAACATCTCGGAGAAAGCCTCACCAAAAGAGTGGAGGATGTGAAAGCAGCAAAGGGGGACCAACTCCATATTAATGCCCATGATTTTGGAATGAGATGTTGGACGAGCAGGAGCCTATGTATTATGTTTATATATATATATATAATATATATATATATTGTATGTATATATACACACATATATATCTCATTCAAACCACACACACTGACAGTTCAGTACATTCCGGGTGATGTAGAAAGTTGAAATTTTGCATGCCGATGGACATTGAAGCAGATACACTGGGAAAAAATAAATAAATCACAGAATAGTTGGAAAACATATGTAAATAAAATATAAATGAAAAAAACAAATGCAGGTCAGCAACCGTGACAATGGGGAAGCACAGTTCGTTATTTGCTTACAATGTGTAAGCATACCAACTCGGGTATATACAGCTCTGGAAAAAATTAAGAGACCACTGCAAATTATCCGTTTTTCTTTTTTACTATTTATAGGTATGTGTTTGAGTAAAATGAACATTTTTGTTTTATTCTATAAACTACTGACAACATTTCTCCGCAATTCTGAATAAAAATATTGTCATTTAGAGCATTTATTTGCAGAAAAATGACAACTGGTCAAAATAACAACAAAGATTCAGTGTTTTCAGACCTCAAATTAAATCTCTCTCTTCAGCGCTTGTATGGACTGGATTATGGGGTGGATGTCATCGAGATCAAGCTGCGGTGCATCATTTGGGAATGTCAAAAAATCTGACCTTGATGTCGCAGATGATGCAGTCATCTTTGCAGACTCTAGATATCCTTTTGGGGGCTCTTGAGGTGCTGAATGAGGAGTCGAAGCTGCTGGGAATATGGGTTTCCTATATCACTACTAAGATCTTGGCCTTCAATGACATCTTGGATGCTGCTATCTTGTCTGCACCTGTTTTTTGGCAAGGATGTTGAGGTCAAGGAGAGATTAACTTACCTTGGCAGTGATATTCATGTCTCTGCTGGCTGTGAGCCAGAGGTCAATAGATGTCTGGGTTGGGCCTGGGGAGTCATGGATTCATTGGATCATGGGGTGTGACGCTACCGGTACCTGTGCAGGAGGACGAAAGGCCGAGTCTTCAGGGTCCTTGGTGCTTCCAGTCTTGCTCTACAGATGTGAGACTTGGAGTCTGACGAAGGATATAAGACCGCAACTGTAACATGCATTGAGCTCCATCATTGTTGTTGATGTCGTTTTTGCATTGTTATTATTGTTGTTGTTTTTTGAGTAGTTGATTGCGTGCGTGAAGTCGTCATCACGGACATAAACGCACTCTTGCTTGCGGCACAATGGAGTTTGTATTAACTCATTTCAGCGACATTTCCTTTGGTAATAGGTCTAGTCAGAGAATCCTTGGCTATCACTGGTTTGACTTTGTGTCCACCGAGCGGTTGCTGAAAGAGACTCAAATGAGATTTGTTACCTGCATAGTCCGTGAACGTCAGTTGTGGCTGTATGAACATGTGGGTCGTTTTCCTGGTGTATAAAAATGTATAAAAATGCTGTGCAGGCCTGGTTGCCTATAATTACGGCCAGCATAGCTGCAAAAAGAGACACCCAATGCCCCAATCCACAGAGCAAGTGTAGTCGCCCAATGGTTTGATGAACATGACACTGATTATCCATATGTCATGGTCTTCCCGGTCACCATATCTGAACCCAATCGAGCATTTATGTAATATTCTGGAACGACTCCCGAGACAGCGTTTTTCACCTCCATCAAACAGGTGTGAATCGATTGACTTTCTCGTGGAAGAATGGTGCCACATCCCTCCTGCAGAATTCAGGACACTGGTCGACTCTGCGATGACGCATACATGCCCTACTGGCCGCATTTGGTGGCCAAACACACTATTAAGTGACTTTACATTGATGTTTGCATTTTTTTTTTGTCCACTACCTGTACAGGTACAGTGTACATGTCACTTTCAAGTATAATTTCATTTTTTATACACTTTACCATCTGCACTACCAGTATATACCATTTTGAATTATTTATTTATATTTACTTTACAGTCTCCACTACCAACATACCGCCTTGAATGATTTATATGCACTTTACTATTACTGCTTCCTACATACCACCATTAATTATTTATGTATTTATGATACATTACTACATTTCCACTACCTACATATTTATTTTTTTTATAAAATATACACATCCCATGTTTAAGGTGCGGTTGGGGACTGTATTCTTGTTTTTTATTATCGATACATGCCCATTTTCCTTTGCTTACCCCTCCCAATGTTCTTTCCATTCTCTCCCCATTCCTTACACACTTTACTCTCCCATCACCCTCCCTTCTCTTCCGATTCTAAATTTAGCTTAACCCCACCCCACCCCAACAACCAACCTCCTTCCCCCACTAAAAACACAATAACAAAAAGGTTTCATCCAAACTGTCTTATCAAATTTAACTTAAAGTTGGATGTAAAATGGCATTGATCTTGGAATATTCATCCTTGTGAGAGTACACTATTTGTTTAAATTATCGAATCAGAAAAATGCTTAATAGTACACCAGCCAAGAAGCAAAAAGGCTTCAAAAAAAACTTTCACCTGCATGGAATGTTTAATAAGCCGGAACCCATGCTAAATCAATGAGTCATAGGTCAGACAGAAATCTAGGGTGGATGCCACTAAAAATTTTGACCTTAAAGGTCATTTCAAGGTCATTTTATGCCCCAAAAAGTTCAATTTCAAAGTCATTCAAATATAGTCATGTAATATATCAAAAGAAAGGTATGGAAGAGACAAACCGTTTGGTACTATTTTTAGGTCAGAATATTGATCTCAGAAGTAGGTAATGTCGGTCAAAATCCACCCTAGTATAATAATGTATAGTCCACCCAGTATATTCCCGAAAAGTAGTCAGGAAAAAATACTACTACTTTTATATAATATTTATTTAAATTGCCAAGAATTAATATATACAAGACGCATCTTTTGAAGTATTATAAAAACAAATGGCATTAGAATATCAAATTAGAACAAATGAATATATTTTTTTAACAAAAACTTGATGTGTATGCAATATGTATTTGACAGAAATAGTGTTCAATCTCATGGATTACAGCAGTCAATAGAATCGCACCCCAGGCATTTGTACATTTCATATTATCCCCACCAACCAACGAAGTTGGCGGGGATATAGAAATGGGTTCCATCCGTCCATACGTCCGTCCGTCGTCACATTTTGTTTCCGGAGCTTAACTACAAATCCCTCAAGATATCTAACGAAATTTGGTACACATATCAAGCAAGTGGTGAACTGGTGCCTTTTGATGTTTGCAGATTAAAAATTTTTTTTTTACTATGGCGGGGAATAGAAGACTTTGTTCAACGGATGCTAGTTGTTTTTGAAGCAGTAGCATCTAGCAGTGTTGCTTCGTTTTGCAAGAACAGGTCACAAGTTGAGGCAGGACAATGGTACAGGAGGTATCCTGGTCCATTGAGGTTTCAGACAACCTGACTCCTTCCTCAAGCATCTGGGGGCAATGTCACAACAATAGTTTCCATCTCTGCCTGAAGCCAAATCTTGGCCTGGTAGTTGGCGCGTTGCACATGAAGCTCCAAAGCATCACGTGTTGGAGGAAGCAGTTCCAGGCCTGTCTTGGCTTTGCTGAACATGTTCAATCTTGCACTATCAATTGTTTGCAGCCCTGAAATTCCATTGAGGTTGCAAACAAACTGTTCAACCAGTCCAAGCTCACCATCACGGCCAATCCCTTCTACCAGTTCGTGGGTTTTTCAAAAAAAATTCCAGTAGGTCTTTTTTCCATATCTACTGAATGAAGAGGTTGTTCGCAACCTGTGAGTGCGTGGAACTCAAGAGGTTATTCTTCACTGCATCAGGAACTTTTTTTGCTACTTGATGAATGGGAATGCACTTCTGCTTCTTTGCAGTCCCAGAGATCATCCAGACTTCACTTGCTTTCGGGGCAGTGAAGTGCAAAAGGAGAAGCATGACAGTCAGTATCTCTGCACTTCACAAGAATTCGTTGATAGCCCAAATCCACTGCTTCAGAGGCATGAAAAATCAACCTTGTGTCTGCTTCTTCATGATTCCCATTAAGTTTGAGGTCATCTTTGGATCTCATGGTTGATTTTGCCCCAGTGTGGTCCATGAATCCACCTCCAGTTACCATCTCGTATTCTTCTGGAAGATCTTTGGTTTTCTGGATGATCTTTCAGAGAGGAAATGTGCCAGGTCTGCCTTGTTTTCATCCATAGCAAGAAATTGGCTCCAAACCTGAGGCAGTGGAACATCTGGTCCATCTATCAGCTTTCGAATAGGCTTCTTCTTGTTCACTCGTTTTGCTCTGGTACCAGATTTGATTGAATCCCCACCCAGATAGCGATCAAACACAATGTCAACTCGTGTCGTGTTATCTCCAAAATAACGTGTCACTGAGCGAATAAAAGCAGCAGCATAGTCTCCAAATGTCTGACATCCATGAGGCTTTCCCATAGCTTGGATGAGTGCATGACCTCAATGAGAAAACAAGTCTTCAGTCAGATTCTGGAAGTTCTGAAGCAGTTTCAATTTTGTTCATCAAAACACTGATCAGTTCTGCTTTATTTGCTGAATTCATCTCTCCTCCAGTGTTTGCCAAGGAGAGTGGGATTGGTGACAGTTCGTGTTTCAGATATTTGTCATTTCCACTGTTCTACCTGCAGTCACCGCATTCAAAAGACGTTGAAGCAATTTTCGGCTGCTTTAATAGTCTTTTCATGTTCAGCAAAGCCAAGACATGCCTGGAACTGCTTCCTCCAACACGTGATGCTTTGGAGCTTCATGTGCAACGTGCCAACTACCAGGCCAAGATGGAAACTATTGTTGTGACATTGCCCCCAGATGCTTGGAAGAAGGAGTCAGGTTGTCTGAAACCTCAATGGACCAGGTACCTCCTGTACCATTGTCCTGCCTCGAACTTGTGACCTGTTCTTGCAAAACGAAGTGCAACACTGCTAGATGCACCTGCTTCAAAAACAATATGAAATGTACAAATGCCTGTGGCTGCGATTCTATTGACTGTTGTAATCCATCAGATTGAACACTCTTTCTGTCAAATACATATTGCATACACATCAAATTTTTGTTAAAAATATGAGGTGCCGCGAGGAGGAGTGATGTAAGGGCCACATCGGCCATTTTGGAGTTAATGCCATATAGCACTATTTTAACCCTTCCCCTATCATCCGAGCCTATCATCATCATATCATTAATAAATGTCGCTTACATCACCCCTCCTCGCCGGGCCTCATATATTCATTTGTTGTAATTTGATATTTTAACGCCATTTGTTTTTAATAATACTTCAAAAGATGCATCTGTATACATTAATTCTTGGCAATTTAAATAAATATATATAAAAGTAGTAGCATTTTTTTCCTGACTACTTTTCGGTAATATACTGGGGTGGACTATATATTATTATACTAGGTTGGATTTTGACCGACATGACCTACTTCTGAGATCAATATTCTGACCTAAAAATAGTACCAAACGGTTTGTCTCTCCATACCTTTCTTTTGATATATTACATGACATATTTGGATGACTTTGAAATTTGAACTTTTTTGGGGCATAAAATGACCTTGAAATGACCTTTAAGGTCAAATTTTTAGTGGCATCCACCCTAGTATTTGTCTGACCTATGACTCATTGATTAGCATGGGTGCCGGCTATTAACATTTCATGCAGGTAAAAGTCACAATTTTGGACCTTGGCTGGTCTACTATAACTTCACCACAAATAACCCCTTATTGTACAACTTTAACACAGCTTTTTAAATATTCTTGTAACATCACAGCAAATCCCTCAATACCACTTTGTCAGTTATCAAACAAATAATATAAAGCATCTGCCAATGAGTGAATGGACCCTTGATCATCAAAGAAATACAAAACAGGTTAAAAACGATGTTCTACATGTTACATAAACTGGAGGAAAATCGACAAATATTGCTCAACAAATATAGAACAGGTACGTTTTTGGTAAGGTGCAGTATTGCCCATATTACCATATAATCCACAGCAGAAAAGTTGTGGTGCGAAGCTCAGGAATGAATAAATCCTGCAGTCTACCAAGCTTGTCCTGGAGAGGAGACACAAACAAAAGCAAAACAGTGAAAGTCAGCTCATATGGCTTCAGGAATAATGTGAATGTTTATGTCAAGACAATGATCTGGTCTTTGCCAGTTGATCCAGTGCTTGCTTCAACTACAGTTTAATTATTATTTTGTAAGCAGCTTGTGGCTGCTGGTTGCATCATTGCTGAGAGCACGGCTGTGCCGCTGATGCAGTGCCCCCTTATTACCAGTATACTGGTACTCATTTTGCCGACCTCAGAAGGATGACAGCCTGAGTCAACCCACCTGGTGTTATTTAACGGTATGACAAACTCAAGACCCTCTGATCTTAAGCCAGACGCCTTAACCAATAAATAAAACCAACACCAGGCTTTTCAAATACGGTACACTATTGAAGTTAAAAAAAAAATATATATATGTTGAATCCCAATACAGTGAACCCTCCAATATCACAGGAGTTTGGTTCCTGGAAAATGCCATGATAGTTAAAACTGCAATCGTGGAAATCAATGGCTAATGGGAAGAGGGGGGTTCGGTTCCTAATTCGAGAAAACATCGAGGAAGTTCGACGGCAGCCAGAAATAAACACATTACAATTGAAATAAACATGTAAATATATTTATAAGGCACATTTAACATTGAAATAAAAATGTAAATACAATAAATAGTGTAAATTAAACAAAAAACACAAGACTTTTGCTTATTTAATGTTTTCCAAAACAGCGAGGTGGGTAAGGGTGAAAATATATTATGTACATGTTCGTACTGTACTCTGCCGAAATCGAAAACACAAGACTTAGCTCGGAGATGATGATGATGATGCTTGTTGGAGGAGGGAGGGTGGAGGTTAGAAAGATGTGGATGTAGAACTTGCGATGGCTGTTGGATCACTGGGAGCATGAAGAAGTTGCCTGTTGCATTGCCACATAGAAGGGTAAAACGATCCTTAGCCACCTTGATCCAGAGAAGATCTTCCTTGCTTAGCGAGGAAAGTATGAGATGGCATCCTCTTCCAAAATAATCCCGTCTCTTCGGCGTTAAAAATGTGCTCCGGCATAAATCCCTTCACCTCGATTAGTTGTTCCATGAGCCATGGTTGAACTGGAGCCTTTCGGTCCCGGGTTCCTCATGGAGACGTTTGTTAATCTGCAATGGTTTCTGCCATATACCAGTCCACTCAAAGGCAGTTTTTTTTTTCTGTTTGGTCCTTGATCCAAACATTAAGCGCTTTTTCCATCCCTTGAATACGAGCATCATGGGATTGGAATGAGCTTTTTACGCTTTGCTGACAGGAACCCTTGAATGGATATTTGACACATTTACACACAGTCGATTCATTGATCCAGTGATGGTGGCCCACAGATGCCGCACTTTGATTTCTTGCCAACATATCCAACAACTCGATTTCTTCCAACAATGTCATGACCTTTCTCTGCCTTTTGGCATGATTAATTTTGTCCATCATCTTACGTTTGGGCACCATTATTAATCAACTGTTGTGTGTCTACTAGATACAGTGGATCGAGGATTACAGGATCTCCGAATGTCATTTCCTGTTCGATGATGATTCATAGATAAATTGAGCTTCGTTCCCGTATGCTGGTCTGATTACGACAATGAACGGTGCGCGAGAAACAAGAAAAGGCTCGTAATGGGAGGTAATCAGACATGCAAACAATGTTGGTAACAAAGAGAGACTAATCTCAGCACAAAAAACACAATTGGCCAAAATTAAATACCGCGATAACGAAATCGGAACACAATAAGTTGCCCACGATTGGAAGAAACCCGCGATATTTGAGGATTTACTGTACAAAGTTTATGGTAGAATGCAGACAAGGAATGCATTTCCCAAACAACTTATCACAACAGACAAACATCTGTCCAAGAAGGATAATTATCCTGAGATGTCAAAAAAAAAACAAACTATAACCACAGATATTCCCAAGCAAATGCAAATGTCTCACCAAAATGTTGGTCAAACAGTCGTGCTGAGTGGTCACATAATCAAGATGATATGGAACACCCCCAAAATATTGTTCTGTGCAAACCTGAATTTTGAGAATTGCGGAAACGCAGGACACGTGACGACATAATCAGGGCTTACTAATTATCTAAATCACTCAGACATCATAACAAGCCATAAATAGGTAAGTATGACTTAATTTGTATTAAAAAAAAGAAGAAGCTTCTTCAACACCCCAAGGTGCATCATTACCTATAAAGTGCTTTAGGAAAGTGTTTACACCCCTTGACCTTTGTCACATTTTGTCGTGTTACGCCATAATTTAAAATGGATTAAAAATTTTTTGCCACCGATCTCCATAAAATATCCCATAATGGCAAAGTGAAAACATGTTTTTAGAAATTTTTACAAAGTAAATAAAAATGAAAAGCTGAAATGTCTTGCATTCATAACTATTCAACCCCCTGAGTCAATACTTTGTAGGAAGCGCCTTTGGCAGCGATTACAGCTTCAAGTCCTCTCGCATATGTCTGTATCAGCTTTGCACTTCTGGATTTGGGGATTTTCTCCCATTCTTCCTTGCAGATTTGCTCAAGCCCTGTCAAGCTGGATGGGGAGTGTCAATGAATAGCAATCTTCAAGTCTTTCAACAGATTCTCAATGGGATTCAAGTCTGGGCTTTGGCTATTGTCAGATCAGGCCAGATCAGATCTGTGATTTGCCACAGGTACCATGTAAACCTGTACTAACCTGTTCCATGGTCGGGTTGTCAGTGACTAAACCGTCTCCCCCACCAGGCTTCCTGGTGAGGAGGGTGTATGGATATGGACACCCAGCAAGACTAAAAACAAAACCTGTGAAAGGGCGGAGGAGCTCCTTGTGAGCCAACCATCATCCATATCTGGTGCCCAACTGCATCTGCAGACCTCCTGCAGTTGGGTACCTCATTCTTGGAAGTTAGTGGCACAATTTGCACTCCAGCCACTGTAAAACACTTCATTCTGTAAAACATAAAAAAGCAAAGAGAACTGCACCCCACTTCGTGGGGGTACCTCCTGTGCTGCTGCCCTTCGCAGGAAAGCTCAATGGATGACAGGATTGGGGAAAGCCTCCAGGACCCCCAGTCTTTGATGATGGGGGGGGGGGGAAGCATTGGGAAACCTTCTTGGGTCGGATTGCGGTGGTGTGTGTCGGGGTACTGCTGAGGTGTCATCTATCAGACAATGGTCTCCTCAGTAAACCTGAGGCAGTCCCTTCGGGTGGGTGCTGGATTCCTATCCCTGAGAGGGGATGATCACCTGTCTCTGTTATCATCTGAGCTCCAGAGTTTGGACATCAGTATTGCAGCACTCTCTGAGGTTCGGAGACTGGATAGTGGTGAGATTATGGCGGGTGGTTACACATACTACTCGTCTGGTCGCTCTGATGGTTACCATACCCAAGAGATTGCTGCAGCTGTGTCCAATAGGCTGACTCCCATGATAATTGAGGTAACACCGGTCAACGTGCATATTGAGACTGAGGATTCGTCACTCCTCGGGTGTCATTTCCCTCGTCTCTGCATATGCTCTGACCGAGGCAAGTAATCTCACCATAAAGGAGGCATTCTAAGCCACACTCGAGTCTGTGGTTGATCGATGCCCGAGGCGGGATACTCTTCTAATCTTGGGGGATTTCAGTGCATCGACTGGCACTGATAGGGATGGTTATGAGACGTGTGTTGGTCCCCATGGGTCTGGAACTGTGAACCAAAATAGCACTCAGTTCCTTGACTTTGCAAGAAATCATGGACTTAGAGTGGCTGGTTCATGGTTTTAGTGTCCACAGGCTCACCACTGAACTTGATATGCCAATGCTGGTGGTGTGACAAAGAAGAGTGACCAAGTGCTCATTGATGGTTGCTGGAGGATGATGCAGAACTGCAGGGTCTACCGGAATGCTTAATTTCTCATTATTGACCATGGGCCTGTTTTAGAAACCCTGAAGTTGCAGTTTAAATCTAGGAGATGGTACCATCCCAGCTGAGGCTGGATGTTGGCAAGCTCAAGGATGAGAGGGTAGCTGAGGAGTTTGCGAACAAGCTGAGTGGGGATTTGGGGGGTCTGGGTGCTTTGGGGAATCCTGAAGAGTCGTGGAGTGCTTGCAAGACTACCAACCTTGATGTTGCTGGTGATGTCTTGGAATCCACCAGTCAAACAAAGAAAAAGTCTCCCAAGGGACACTGGATACCATTGACCAGTCACAGCGCCAGGCTTAATGGCAGAGCTGAGCTGTTCAAGGAGTTGAGGCATCAATCTGTATGTGTGCTGAGAGCGAACAAAGAGGCCTATGTGTGAGTAATGTGTGAAGGGGTCACCTGTGGTCAAGTGATTCTCATCCTGCTTACAGAGGAATTCACGCATTGCGTTCCTCCAAGCCCATCCCTTAGTGTACTGCAGTTAGAGCAGAGGGTGGTGGGCTCTTGACAAAGGAGTCTGAAGTGAAGGGCCGCTTACTTTAAGTGGCTGTAACAGGCTGATCCACCAGCTGTTGAGGGGTGTTACTATCCCTATTGCTGACCCTCCAATCAACTGTGATCCACCTTCGTTTGTAGAAACACAGACTGCGATGAATCGATTGAAATGGGGTAAAGCTCCTGGGATCAGTGGCATCCATGCTGAACTTCTCAAGGCTGGTAGAAATGCTGCACTCACACCGTTGCATGCAGTTCTGTGCTCTGTCTGGAACACAGGCATCATCCCAACTGATTGGAAGAGGGGCCTATGTTGTCCCTCTCTGGAAAGGGAAGGGTGATCGCCAGGACTGCAACAACTATCGAGGGGTGATGCTGCTCTCAGTGCCGGGCAAGGTCTTTGCTCAGATAATTCTTGATAGGGTTCGCCACCATCTGCTTGAGCACCAGCATCCAGAACAGTCAGCCTTTACACCAAAGAGGTCAACGATTGACCGTATCCTTGCTCTTCGGGTCCTCACTGAACGCAGACGAGAGTTTTGGCAGGGGCTGCCGCTTGCAGCCTATGTTGATCTCTGCAAAGCGTTTCATTCAGTGAATCGGGATGCCCTCTGGAGGATTCTCTGTCTTCAGGCGGTGCCAACAACACTGATCAATCTGATTTCTGAACTGTACTCTGATACTGAGTGCTGTGAGGTGTGGTGGTTCCATCTCTGCCGACGTATTGCCAGTTGTTACGAGAGATCATCAGGGGTGTGTGCTGGCCCCCACACATTTCAGCACTTGTATGGACTGGATTCTGGGGATGATGTCAGAGAGAGCAAGTTGCGGTGCATCTTTTTGCGAAAATCAGAGATCTTTACATTCCCAGATGATGCAGTCACCTTTGCGGAGATGCTGGTATCCTTATGGAGTCCTCGAGGTGCTGAATGAGGAGTCAGAGCCGCTGGGATTATGGGTTTCCTGGGTGAAAATTAAGATCCAAGCTTTCAATGACATATTGGATACGGCTATCTTGTCTGTACCAGTTTGTGGTGAGGATGTTGAGGTCATGGAGAGATTCACTCACCTTGGCAGTGATATTCATGTCTCTGCATGTTGTGAGCCACAGGTCAATAGACATCTGGGTCAGGCCTGTGGAGTCATGGATTCACTGTATTATGAGGTGTGGTGCTGTAGCTACCGATGCATGGGCACAAAAATCTGTGTCTTGGTGCTTCTAGTCTTACTATTTGGATGTGAGACTTGAATTTTGACCAGGGATCTGAGAGGGAGATTTAACTCCTTCTGTACCAGGTCCCTTCAGATGATCCTTGGCTATCGCTGGTCAGACTTTGTGTCCAATGAGCGGTTGCCGAGAGAGACTCAGATGAGATTTGTTTCCTGCATAGTCCGTAAGCGTCAGCTGAAACTGTATGGACATGTGGCTTGTTTTCCTGATGCTGATCCTGCTTACCAGATTCTCTCAGCGAGCGAGCCTTGTGAGTGGAGAAGGCCAACGGGCTGATCACATGCCTCGTGGTTGCAGCAGGTTAATCGACATCTCAAGGAGATGGGGATGGGCCAGATATCTGCCTGGGGGATGGCCAGACGGAGGCCCCTGGAGTACCGGCGGAAAGTGGACGCAGCGACATCAGGATCCAGATACAATAGTTTTTAATCTTTAAAGTGATTTTCCTCCATTGAAGGATTGGGCCAAAAATGATATATTGCATGGTATTTCAAAAAATTATGGACGAATGACAAAACTCGGTGGACGAGTTGGTTCGGTGACAAGAATAAACCAATTCGATTGTGGAGGTGCAGATGCAGATCCGGCCTATCAGTGGGATACAAAACGTAAACCGTTCAGCCTGGTGGAGGTTTACACTTGACTGAGTGCTGTTCTAGTTTAATTTGTCATCACATCTCAATTAATCAATTTCCTCCTGGACACTTACTTTTGCACTGCACAGTATGTACATTGTTATAATTTATTGGGTGTGTCTTGGACTATCATATCTCACTTCCAGCACATTTTGAATGCCCCACAACATACCTCGTACGGGTTATACGAGGTATGTTTCCATACCTCATGTGGTCAATAATTGCTGGAGTCATGGTTCACTTGCCATGAACACCATTTCAAATGCCAATGCAGGTCGTCAGAATATTAGTTTCGGTTCAAATCAAACAATTTACCTGACTTTCTTTATAAAATAGACATCCTTAGATTCTGTCCTCTTGAGAAACCAAAATTAACCATCCCATTCTTAACAGAAACATCATCTTTGCCAAATCATCATCAAAATCACACAAACTTGAATATACTTCAGGATATTCTAACGACAATGACACCAACTTGGTTACGCAAAATAAAATCAAAATCCAAATGAAAGCAAAACTCTTGACGAATGAGCAGTTTGGAATGCACATGTCACCTGCTGGCATCCACCGCTGGATAAAGTTCCAAGTGGCATTGGGACATTATTATCGGCTGCTATCCATCGAAGGGTTGCTTGTGCTTTGTCCACTTTTCCATTGAGGACTTCAAACCGTGAGCTTTCAGGAAGCCACTGCAGTCAGACAACATGGACAATCAATAGGATGGAAAAAGTGTCAGTGCCTGGACATAATATAGTGTGTGCAACATTAAAAGGTAATTCAATAGAAACAGCAACACTGGGGTTCAATCTATAAATGATGCATCAAATTATAATACAAACCAAATTCAATGGTGATGATGACAAGAATGTTGAAAGAAAAACATGGTTGTGGGTGATCAATTAATTGTGTCTACAAATGTGGCAAAATTTTTGACCTCACACTCACCCCCCCCCCACCCGCCTCTCCACTCCACCAACTTATCACACACTCCTATCCCTTCCCAAACTTTCCCATCTCTCCCTAACTTCCACCATACTCTGTATCCTCACTTTCTTCCCCTATCAATATCTTTTTCTCAATTTTAATTCTCTCAATTTAACTGCTATAGAAACAGTCCTATACCTTTTTTACTAGGCTTTTGAACTCAAATGGACTCTAAACTTATAATTTTGCTTATTTTGTCCATACATTACCAAAACACTTAATGATCCGTGTATTGCTGAATAATCTCAATCTCTCTGTCTCTGTCTCTAGCACCGCCTGCCGGTCATTGGTGCATTGGGTGCGGTGTCATGGCGGCTGGGTGCGGTGTCATGGTGGCTGTGTGTGTGTGCGTGTGTAGTTCGGTGTTGCAGTTGTCATTTTTTTTTCATCTTCATCGTCTTTCTCTCTCTTTCTGTATTTATTTTCCTTTCTCCTTCCCCCTCCCTCTTCCTCCCATCCCGCTTCATTTCCCCCACCCTCAATCTTGGTTTTCCCCTCCCTTTCCCTTTGTTATTTGTGTTGCTTTCTTGCATTTGTATTCCCTCATTTCCTTACCTTTCCCATTCTATACGAGGGAGGGAGAGAGAGAGAGAGACAGCCCACATCTTGTGGTATAGGTAAGCTCCTCGTCGGCAGCTTAACCAGTCGCCAGGTGCATTTTCTCTTGCCTGTATTACGAGGTGTGTCTTCAGTTAACGTTTCTCATAGCTATGTATATGCTGAGTGGTGCGTTTCTTTGCTGGTCGGAGACCCGTATTTCCCTCCCCCCCCCACCCCACGCTCTATCCTCATTTTCATTCACTTGGTTTATTTTGAAATGAGAAATGTTGGCGCGTTCCTGTTATGTGGCCTTCGAGGGCCTTACGTGGAAGCATAGCGTAGTGTGCGTTCCTCCTGATGAAGTCAGTGTGGAAGATATCGTTTCTGCTATTGGAAATATTGTTGGATTTGAAAAAGCACAAGCAGCTCCGTGAATAAACAAACAAGTAGTAAATTTTGTGTCAGATGAACAATTGGTACATGAGATCATCTCTGCTGGTTTATCTACCGATAATGGACATTTCATCTTGGCCTTTCCACTCACAACCCCTGCTGTAAAAATTTTACTCAGTAATGTTCCACCATTTATGAAGAATGAAGCACCTCGAACCAAGTTATCTCGATTTAGAACTGTGGTCTCAGATTGCAATGTTACCTCTGAGGAGCCGGAATGAACAGGCTAAACATGTTACGTCTTTCCAGCGACAGGCGTACATTGTGCTTCCCATATCTAATGTAGAGAATGTACTTAATGTAGCGATTCAATTCCACGTGGATTGACATGATTATCAAATGTACGCATCGACAAACATCAAAATGCTTTGTCTGTGGTCAGTTTGGTGACTTAAAACGATCCTGTTCTCAAACCGCATCCCCTTCGGCTGAGGAAACTACCACTCTGGCTAATATGGTTCCACCCGTTATCGTCGATGACCCTGCTACAGTTACAGTCTCAGATAATGTAACAACAATCCCAAAGGTCAAAGGTGACAATACCTCAAGTGTTTGAGATGGGGTTATGCTGGTTTCACAGTTCAGGAAGAGGAAAATGGCTCAGGAGGAACATGCCCTCCATAAAGGAAAGGTGGTGGTTTTGGCAGCGAGAGAAATATTCACATCGAACACGACTCCAGATTGCTCAGATACCGTATCCATGAGTAATCGGTATGAGTCGCTCAAGTGAAGATGTATACTCCGACTGGTAGATCAAGGTGAATGTGATTTGCTTTCAGAGATAGTTAAAGAATGCACAGTCTTCATTCCTTCTTGTTGTAATAAGAATGAGCCACGTAAGGACCCAACTGTAAAAGGGCCAAAAACTGCCTCATACCTCCCCCCAACAATGCCTCGATTTAACCACCAATGACTTCAATTGCGGAAATGGCCACACCGACTGCCCCTGAAGACGCCCGAATGTAGCGGCAGGGTAGAAGAAGAACCTCATGTTGATAAACCTGTGATAGACTCTGATCCTCCTGCCCCTCTTCCCTCCACATTACCCGATAATTAATATATCAGAGCCTCCCCACCACCTCCCTACTTCATCTAAGATGGAGTAGACCGACACCTACACACCACGGAACATGAGTATAGCTCGTGAACCGGAAATTTAGGATTTTCCGGATATTGCTTCCGATATCTCAAAGGATGAATCACAATGACATTGAGGAATTCCCAACAAACAATGTTTCTCATCATGTCTTGCCATCACAAATCCTCAAATTCTTGAACCAAACTTTCAGGAAGAGACGTATTGATATTAAGGATCATTTTTCTGATTTGTAAATTAGATGTAACTTTCTTGCAGGAAACCCATTCTACTCCAGCGTCTCACACCGAGTAGAACCGTATGATGAAGAAGACTGGCTACTTTAGCGATTCAAACTCTCGCACAGCCTTTATGGTTAATCCCCATTTTTGCCCGCTCCAATTTTCATTTCAGGAAATAATCCCAGGTCACTTTGCTTCTCTGGATTTTGTTGATAGGAACATCAAACTTACTTTACTAAATGTCTAAGCTCCTTCAAAGGGCACAGACCGACAATCTTCCATGACAGGTTATGACTCCACATGAGTCAATTAGACCTGCAAAAGTGCATCAAAACAGGGGGGGGGGTGATTTTAATTGCACCCTGCAACCTGAATGAGATCGGAACGATGTAGAACCTCACCCCGGACCGGCCAGACTGTTATCTGATGTACAATTAAAATGTGAGTACATCCATGAAGTATGTACAATTAAAATGTGAGCATGTTTATAAAGAAACCCCAGGAAAAAAAAAATAGCATTCCTTTACTGTATTAATTCTCTGCAGACTTCTGTAGTAGGACTTGTTACCAACTATGGTATATAAGAGTACAGCTCTCATATACTACAGTTCTAACTGAAGCATTTTTGCCTGGGAGTACTATTAAGAATACGAGTGTCGAGAAAGTACGGCATGACAATAAAAATTCCAATGGTGCTATGAAGAAAGTTTTTTTCTTTCTTTTTTTTGTTTCGACAGAGTACGTACTATTGGAGCAGGATTACGTCCACAGAGTACGTATGTTTGGTACGTGAGCACGTCCCTAAAACATACATGAGTTTGTAGCACGATTCTATGCAATCTATATATTACTAAAACTCTCATCTTGTATATATGTATGTATCTGAAATATAGCCAAAACAGTACATGATAGCGCAAAAATTTTAGGGCCACCTTACTCACCATTCTCCTGCGGTGTGCAGTATCAAGTTTCGTTCAAATCGGGCAACAAAAAAAAAATATTAAAAAATCAATTCCCAATTCAGTCAAGTACTCTTCGGGATAATTTGATCAATGCAAACAACCTCAGCGGTATCGTTTGCTGGAGCTATCTTTTTTTTTATCAACCGCTGTCACAACGGGAACCCAATGGGTTCACGGGTCGTCTAGTAAAACCTAAAAGGTCTATTTGTCAGGTTTATGAACATAACTTATATCGTCGATGCATCATCTGCACATGACACAAGCACATAAAACAAGTCCTGGCAAGGGTCTGGAATCTCTGATTACTCTTTATAGTTTCATTTTGTAATAATGCTTTTATCTCAGTTATCTTAAAGTGATGCCTCATAATTTGTTTGCATCTTAAACATATTTAATGACTAATGATAACATGTATAGACTTTACTGCTTGTATTTTCTTAATGCATAATCAAGTCATTACGTCTTTGATTATAGTTTATCTTTAGTGATGTGAAACCATATTTCTCATTTTTTTCATTTCGTCTTTAAGTTCCATAATTTGGAATTTCACATAATTTAGCTGAATGGCTACGAAGTGCAAGTTCAAATAAACTATTCAATTCTCCCAAAATAAAGATATGGTGATAGCCCCTCCATGATAAACTAAAAGTGAGGTTTTAGAAATATGTTTAAATGACAAGAAAACTCAGAATATCAAGATGGGGGAAGAAAACGGGTCAAACAATAGTGAAATAATTGTTTGTGGCTCACAAAGCTGAGGAAAATGAAAAGGAAGAGGGGAAAGGAGGAGAGTGCAAGGAACCATCGCCATCCTAACGTCGGCATCATCAAGGCAGCGAGGACCACCTCCAATAATGTTCCAATCGCCCAGAAAATCTGAACACAAAGAGAACACTCACAACCTCACAACACAACATCTACCATCTTCAATGTGCACAAACCTCGATCAACTTTCAATCTTGAGATTGTGTGCATGTCCATACCGAGATCAGAATGACGCACTTCGCTCGCGATTTGGTGGGAAGGAATTCAGTATACAAGGTCACACTGTTTGCACAAGGAGGGGTTAAAGAGACCGTGAGCTCACGGGGTCCATTTACATCACAACACCAGTAAACTGCCGGGAATGTCCACCAACAGCAGTGAACAGAATTTTCAAACAGTTTATTTGTTTCTCCCAATCCTTCCACTCCCCCAAAGTCAACAGCATCAAAAAGGATTTTTGAGGTAACAGGTAACACTCAAAATGTCAGTGGTGCCTCATTTCCCGGAGTGGTGAATGTGAACTTGTGTTTTAGTTGATATTGTTGCGGTTCTGCAAAACCGCATGCCTCGAAGGCAATGGCACCCAACATACAGTGATCCACAGGAAGTTATTTCATTAGTCTTCATGCAGTCAGATCTGCCCCTCATGTCTAGTGGGTTAACGGGATGAAGTGCATTGCGTGGGTCTAATAGCTAGGTCAAATAACTACATCTCTGTCTTCTATCCTGATTTCCATTCCAACCCTTTCCTTTTATCCATGGTACAAATCAAATCAAACAAGCAAGCAAACATACCACGCAGCCTCCCGTGAGAGAATCACCAAAAGAACAAACTCGTTATAAGGCGCGCGCATGGCCCACCCTTTCGTTCAAATCTGCACACCAATTTACAACGGCATCCAAACTTGCTCACCCCTCGCTCACCAAAAACTCACCACCTCGACCACCAACATCTCCTGCACACGGGGAAAATTATCTCGCGCCTCCTCGAACCTCTGTATCGATACAATTCGTCACTAAACAGAGGCGTGCTGCACGGCTCAGGTTACTCGGATCGCGTGATGCGGGGACAAGCCAAGCACATTAAGAGCACCAACCGCATCTCACCGGGATGCTCTGAATGGGCACGCGGGATTGATGAGATCCTCGTCCAGTCGCCAGAACACGGCAGGACGGGCGACGAGGGATGGGGTGGTCGTGGGAAGAGCGGTCCAGGAATTCAGTACGGAGCTCCAGGCCATGTCGCGCTGGATGTGCGAATGAGACCGCTTCCGGCCCCAGGAGCCTGGCAGGGCATGGCTAGGACCGCCGTGGCCCAATAGGGAAGCGTGACTCGGGTCACGGCGCGTCGCTTCGGGTTATCACCCCACCCTTCACCCGGGGCTTATAAAAGGCGGATCGCTAAGCCGTCCTTCCTCTTCTTCACCTGCCTTCCTCGCCTTCATCTTCACCTGCCTGCCTCGCCCTCTCCTTCGACTCTCTGCTCCACCCTCTTCTTCACTGCTTCTCGTTGTCTGCCCGTCGCTGCATCTACACTCGTGGTTGGTGTGCGACTGACGTTCTTCTGGGAATGGGACCAGTGCGGAGCACACGTTTCCACTAGCCCCGGCAAAGTGACTAAGCAGGAGATAACATGCCGACTCTTGAGGTGGGAACGCTCAAGCGGAGTGTCCCACGGAGGTACACGCTACACTCACAGCCCTATGCACGACTAAGATATGAATCTTTTGCCTCACGCATCTTCTCTCCTCTCCTCTCTCTCTTTCCACCCCTCTATCTCGTCCCCTTTGAATACACAAAAGACCATCCATTACAGATTCACAATCACAGTTTCCTCTGGCATGAAACCACACTCCCCATATTCCACACCACACCTCCCACATTAGTATTTCTCCCTCCTACCTCCCCCAAAGCATACTGGGCTGCGTTGGTCGGCTGACCATGCCAGGTATTGCGAGGCTGTTCGTCCTCATCTGCTCCCTTTCCTTCTGGCTATCTAATCTTCCGTGTGTGTGTGTGTGTGTGTGTGTGTATGTGATGGTGCCTATAGTAGTACAAGTTAAGATTGTAGAAGTTCTAAGTAGTATAAGTTATAAGTTCTAAGTCTGCTCTGTGTCTGCTTTTGTAAATTTGCTTGCTTTTTGTCACACCCCACAAATTCCTTGCTATCCCTGCTGTACATAATAATAAACCCCATTTACCGAGCCACATGCCTTTCCTCACTTGAGTGTAAATAAATGCTTGTGTAGAAATGTTCCCAGCTTGTTTTTGTCATTTTCTTCATTGGTCCAGCACGGTTCGTATCCTAGTCTGGCCAGGACGCTATCCCCCAACGATCTGTTTTACTAGCCTGTACGTCCTTGGGCAGTTACGCTCGGCTACATCTGATCTGGTAAGGTGTTCCGGTTTGAACAAGGTGTACCGAGGGCATGTCACCCGATAATTAGATCACATGACCATTAGGTAACCCGTATTCAATAGACGGAGTCCCCTAAGTCACGTGGTCAAGTTATTGGCGTTCATGGCCGATTAGTGACCTGCCGTGTCACGGAGTTATTCATGTGCGATGGCCTGCGATTCCAGAGAGTCTGGTGAGAACCCGAGGTAGCTTTCTCCCCCTCGTGGTCTTCTCACCCCCGACCCCGGGTCCGCAACAATATAATCCATTATCTTGTCCGTCAACACAGACACAAGCTTTTCTTTGCATGATTAAACCAGACCAATGACATATCTAGGATCAGACTCCCAAAAAATAAACCAGCTGAGGAATCACACTAACATGATCACCTTAAACAGTGATTGCAATAAGCACTGTAAACAGCATGATCACCACCAAACTGTGACCCTCGGCGAGTTTGATTATGACCGTTGCAAAGTCATACCAGACTTTAAAAATGGTACCTGTTGTTTCCTCATTTGATGGTCAGCATTTAGAGGATAGAAAGCAAAAAATATCTGTGGATTGGCATCCGTTGGAGAGGGAGATTTATCCTTAAAAGTTCCCCACGTGATGCATTTAGAAAAGCACCACCATTACATGGCAGCACCGGCACCAAAAAATTCTCCAAGATGTAACTTGCCCCTAGGTCAAGTGTTTGTCTGATGTTAAGTCCTGTGTTGTCTTCTGTCTGTCTGCATATGAGTGCTTGCATGATAAGTGTGTCACAGGTCTTCAATGAGCCTTAGAAACTACAGAGTGAGAGAAAAAAAGAGTAAATTAAAAGAGCAATTCTAAACATGTATGAGACAAAATTGCCTCAAACAAAATCATACTCACGACTGTGGCACTCCGCCCATCCCAACACCGACCAATCCTCGGAGAAAGAGGAACCAGTTTAAAACCGGAGCAAATGCACTCAGAAAGCCAAAGTAGGATGTCCATGCTACGCTCATAATGAGGGTCTGTTGAATTGGCAGAGATGATTACATGAAAAGTGCGTTAAAAATTTGTCCAGAAATCATCAGATTTTTCAATAAGCAACAATGCACTTTGTGTTTTGTTGAGAACAGTCATACCGACTTCCGTCCCCACTTGTCAGCAAAGTTTCCCCACAATGACGAGCTCACCATCATCCCAAAGAACACTACCTGAAGGGTCATGACAGAATGGTGAATGGAGAGTGGGTAAGTCAGCAGGGGTTGGAAATGAGATGGGGGAGACGGGGTGATTCATTAATTTTTGTGAATCATCCAACATTTGCTATAACAGATACCACTTAAAGAACATTCAAATAAAAGATACCTGAGCCAAAGAAGCATGAGTAAAATACATTTGTAGCAATTTAAAAACAAAAAACAAGCAGCAGTACCAAAGTACACCGCCCCCCAACAATCCACCAGTACATATTGTACTGGTGGATTGTTGTGCGAAGTACATATTGTGCTGTTTTGCTCTCTCTTTGGGATTTGTCCCTCTTCTTTAGGGTTTCGCTCTTGGGGATGGTCTCCTCATCTGGACTTCGCAAGATCCGCATAACACACACTGCCCATTGTTCTCCCTGGCTGCCCTCCATACAAACGTTTTCCATCATGCCTGCCACTTCCATTTTCCCCATTCACTTCGCACACAGGATGCTTCCCTGTTGCCCCTTCAAAATATCAAAGCTGCCAAACCATGTGACCTATGATGTCATAGGTGGAGACTCCCCCCCCCCTCATGGATACTGTAAAGTTTCACCTCGATCTGTTCAGCCGTTTCAGGGAGAAGGTTTATGAAGGTTATGTTAAAAAAGGGGGGGGGGGAGGTTGCCAAAGCACGTGACTGACGACGTCAATTTTTTTCAACCCCCCCCATACAATTTCGCCCTCGATCAAAAATTTTCATTCTGATCGGATAAAACATTCAATGTATGCAATTATGATGTTATAACGAAGACAGCTATGACATTATCAAAAAAAACAAAAAACACTTGTTTCCCATGGGATTACTTGACATGTGCGAAGTTTCAATTTTTTTCTATGGAGCAGTTTCAGAGATACACAGGTTCAAAGTTTTTACTTTTTTTTTCCAACATGTCTGCCACACATGACTGATGACATCATAATTATCATTAAAACGTTCTGCACGAGTAGTCGCACCAATGGGGAAAATTTTGTGTCGATCCCGTAAGCGTTGCAGAGAAAACAGAAAATTACCACGGACGGGCAACCCCAAAAAAACACACCTCCGGCAATTTCATCAGCGGAGCCATTAAAATGGGCCCTTCATTGCATTTTTTGGAATTTGACCTTTTGACGCCACCCAAGAGTCCCAGAGGGCACGGCCAAAGATGATACTGCTCTTGCACCTTCTTGCCATGGTGGTGATGTTTGGTGAATTTCTGCCCAACCGTTTAGGAGATAGTGTGACGGAAGGACAGACAGACAGACAGAGCCGATTATATTATCCCCCCATTTTTTCAAAAGCGTGGGGATAATAATTATAATCTATTACTGAAAGAAGCGTAATGAAATGGGTTTCATTACTGAAATGGGTAGGCACACCTAGTCCAATACTAAAAGCAGGGGAAGTACTGGTAGTAAGTGATGTGGAATGACTTGATGAAAACTGTACTTCATACGTCCTAAAGTTTAAAAAAATTAAAAAACGCTGGACATGCAATCTGAAATAAGAGGATAAGAACATCTAACTCACAGAGGTAATGAGGGCAACCTGCCAGTTTGCTAGAAGCCAGTCACAGCGAAGTTCAGCTCCCAGGATGCTCAAGATCATCATTTCCATGGCATCGGCCATCTGAACAGCATTCAAAGGAAAAATCGACAAACCGGTAATCAGGTTCTCAAAGTTTATCAGCCGACTGATGATGGACAATCATTGCACAACACGCCAACGCCAACTATAAGATATTACTAACACTCAACATTACTCTCTGCCATTTGTTTAATTTTTCTGAAATATTAAAAAAATCTTCATAAATTTTATTGAGACACCTTACAAGTTTTAAATATTAAAGAGAAACCCCAAACTTTGTCTTCGTTTATCCATTGCAAGGTGTGTGAGGGCTGTTCAAAAAGTTGTATGAACGAGATACTCACCAATAGTCCAAGACACGATGGAGAAAAAAAAAATATACACTACCGGTCAAAAGTTTTAGAACACCCCCATTTTCCAGTTTTTACTGAAATTTAAGCAGTTTATGTTTCAATGTACTCTGACATTAAAGCAGAGAACAAATAAACAATTGCAGATAAAAAAGAAATCATGGAATCGTTTGTTGAACAAAATTTACTCTAAATTGCTAACTCATCAAAGTAGCCACCTTTTGCAGATATAACAGCCGAACATACTCGTGGCATTCTTTCTACAACAGAAATCAAATATTGTTCGGTAAGTTCTTCCAACACTGTTGCAGAAGTTCCCACAAATGTGTTGCACTTGTAGGTTGCCTTGCTTTCACCATTCTGTCCAGTTCATCCCAAACCGGCTCATGGGGTTTAAGTCTGGAGACTGTGCTGGCCATTCCATGATTTGAAGCCTCCCATCTTGTTCTTTTCTTCTAAGGTATTCTGACAGAGCCTGGAGGATGTTTTGGGTCGTTATCTTCTGTAGGATGAACCCCTGACCAACTAGGCGTAGACCAGAGGGTATTGCATGGCGCTGCAAAGTGCAGTGGTAGCCCTTTTGGTTCAGGGTGCCAGTCACTCTGTGCAAGTCGCCGACTCTGAATCCAGCAAAAGAGCCCCAGGTCATCACGCTTCCTCCTCCATGTTTGACAATTGGTGTCACACACTGAGGAACATCCTTTCCCCACTCGACGGTGTACAAAAACCCTGCGTGATGAACCGAAGATTTCAAATTTTGATTCGTTGGTCCATAAGACCTTCTTCCAGTTTTCAGGTAGTCCACTGCGGTGCTTCATGGCCCAGGCAAGCCTCTTTTTTTATTTTGCCATCTTAGCAATGGCTTTCTTATTGCCACTCGACCTGTCAAACCTGCAGCTCGAAGTCTTCTCTTCACAGTTGAAACTGAGACTTCCTTACTTCGACCAGTGTTAAGCTGTGCTTGAAGCTGCTGTCCGTGAGCCGCCGATCACGCAAGCGTTGACTCTCAGAAACTTATCTTCTGATTTGTTGTGGGCTTTGGTCTGCCAGACCTCTTCCTGTCAGAGTTTCCTCCAGTTTCCAAGTGCCTTTTGATGGTGCAGAAACTGTACTCACTGACACCTTGGCTTCTTTGCAATTTCTCCAAAGGAAAGACCTACACTTTTAAGGGTAATAATGGTCTGTCTGTCTTCCTTTGTTAATTGTCCTTTTCTCGCCATTGTGATAGCAATATACTACTTCCTGCAGTGCAATATTGTCCAAATAATGCTTCAGAGGGTGTAGCAACACAGTCTGTTCCAACACTGCTTTTATACAGCCAGAGGGTTTGTAACTAATCAACAAAAGTTGGTGTCACCTGAAGGAATTGTTTGCACCAACTTTCAAGGCTAATTTACTTACATTGCTGCAGAACAGCTGCAGTTGCTAATCCATTACTTGTTCCCTGAAAATTGCCTTTTTTAACAACTCTGAAATTTTATTATTTTTCAGTTTTTGGAAACCTAAACTTGTTTTTTTAACCTCTGGCAGTTTACCGCTTAACTTTGTACCATTTCAGGTTATTCACGGACTTGAACTGCTTAAATTTCAGTAAAAACTGGAAAAATGGGGGTGTTCTAAAACCTTTTCACCGGTAGTGTATACATGAAGAACACAATTATAAATTTCATTGAAGGTTATAAATAAAGAGCTGGCAGGACAGCCGAGACTAGAGATATGTGCACTATAACCTTTGAGCCATCTCGTCCGAGATTTGAATGTGGACCCAGTTTATATTATAAACTGTCACCCTGATGTTTCGCATGCACGAGTAGAAATCAATGTGTGCACTGTCCATTAGAAGGACGTTAAGGACAAGGACCCAAATGCCATTACTGATTGTTGGTGGACGTTACAGATCACATGCATTTTTCCGCTAATGGAAGGAGAGTTATCGCAGACAACTTGGCCAAATTGAATTCCTGCACTTTCAGTCGAGTATCCTGCGACGGCGATCTGTCGAGAATTTGTTTTAGCCTTGAAATGTGTCTTGACTTGTCGTTAAGGCCCTGTTGCTCTGTCAACAATATGGGCCTCCTTTAATTCTATGAACAGCCTTCAATTATATATGCTTGGATGGAGAAAAAAATTTAAAGATTGGTGTATCTTCGACTATTGTTATTATCTTATTTGTACAACTTTTGAATTCCCCTGACATATTGAAGGAAAGGAGAGTGATGGCAATTTAAAAAAAGTGAAGAGTGGTGTGGTGCGAGTGGTCAGATGGAGAGAAAAAAACAAAAAACACCCACCCATGCCAAACCGGTAATCATGGAAAGCTTCCATTGAAATTTTCCAAACCCGATAGCCTCAACAGCCTCTTCCACTGTAAACACATCTATGGGGTGGGGAGGGGAGGATGAAGAAAATAAAAATAGATATACAGGAGATCTTTTACACAGGAAAAGGCTATTTGGCCCACAATGCCTGGACTATAGTAACACTGCATCTAATTCAATCTTAGTTTATTGGCAATTTCACAGAGAGTGTAGGGAGGGAAGAGGGGGTACAGTGGTTAAGGCACAGGGACATCACCTGGGTGATATCTCTTTCTCTCTCACACCCTCTCCCACACACCTTGACATTAAAAGCTAGCTCCAGTAAGCCAATGATACCATTCTGCCGCAATGTGACTGACACGGCTAGCTAAATTTGAAACAATGAAACAGTCACTTGTGGGCATTGCACATGCATTTGTGCCTGCTCACATCTTCACATCTTCACTGAATAGCCTCTGACATTTTTTCACAATCGTGCTGGAATTCTGCTCTCTCTGACAAAGTTGGCCAAGCATTTCACACACTGATTATTATTGTACCCAGCCCTGGAGAGGAATCTGAGACCACATGCCTGACATTAGAAGTGGCTGGTACAGTGTGTGTAATGTGCACAGCGTCTGTCTGGTGTGTCAGGGATTGTCTCTCCTGGTATCTCTCCTCCCATAATGATTTTTTGATACCATTCCTACACACCATTCGCCAGAACCCTTCTCTTGAGCCATCTGGAACCACGTCCTCCCATCAATCTGGAAGCTCTTCAGGTCTTGCCTCGGCTTCTCTCTCCAGCAACTCAACTGTGGCCGATGGGTGTGTGGTGTGTCTACAGTAAACAGCCAAAAAGGAGCTGCTTAGCAATCTGTCCCAGGCAGCTTTTTGGATGGTTAGCGTAGCACTCTTCATTGCCACATGACCTAAACATCTCAGCCTACATTTCACAGGATTTACTCCAAAGAAGAGTGAAGTCTAAGCTTTGCCACACTTGCTGTGTTGCTATACGATTCTTTATCTGTTGTGCTCTGATGATGCCAAGGATGCATCACATGCACCTAGTATGGAAGGCCTCAAGCTTCTTGCTGGTCCTACTCGTGTTATTCCATGTTTCTGATTTATAGCGAGACACACATATGACTACAGAGATGTAGACCAACTGCTTGGTGGTCATTCAAAGGTCACTGACAGGTCCCTGTACTTAAAGACAAGCTGAAATCATACCCTGAAAGCTCATGAAGCATGGCCCATATTCTCACCAACCTCTCTCCCTATACTTCCACTCCTGGTGATCATTATTGCTCTGAGGTACTTAAACTCAGTCACTACCACAACCACATCAGCCTCTCTCTGCCCTTCCCCAGCAACCATCAGCTTAGTCTTTTGAGATGTGGACTCATTGTCAATCCCTGCTGAGATGTCACTATGAGAAGCAGCTCCACTGCCTGTTCTATGCCAGCTCTTGAGGCAGTGTCGATACATGCACCATAAGCAAAAAGCAGCTCTTTCACAGTTGTCTGGCCTGATTGTTTTGTTCTAGCCCCATACAGCTTCCCACAGCACATGTAGAATACTTTCACCCCAAGCAACTGATATGCTCATGTCACTGTTCAATCACCATATTGAAGAAAATAAGATGAAGGCAATTGTATATCCCTGCTCAAGTCTGTTATCGACTTGGATCTGTGGGGTTACTCTGCAAATTCACTGTCACTTCTGCAACCACATCTTCATGAAGGGATCTCATCAAGTTAACCCTTACAGGTGGAACGCCATACTTCCTTCGGACTATCCACATAGCCTGTCAGGGAGTAGAGACAACTTAATGTAGATCAATGGATGTGCATGTGTGCAATCTAAAGGAGGAGAAAAAAAAACTTGTTTTGTACTCGTTGGTCTTCTCCATTAGTTACTGAGCACAAAATGACAGGTCAATGCATCCTCTGCTTTTCCTGAATGCACACTGCAAGTCTGCGAGCACCTCCTTAATGATCTTCTGCAAAGGCTCTTGAAGAACACATGCAAAGACTTTGTCAGTCACATTCAGTAAACTTATTCCCTCCAAGTGTCACATACTGTCAAATCACCTTTCTTAAGTATTTGAAACTCTCACCGCATTCTCTACATCATCCAGGTACCTGCTGCTTTTTCAATGCTGCTCGAAATAAATCCATCATGTAGTCTGAGCACTCATTTGCACCACATTTCACAGCCATCTCTGGCAGGATCCAAGTTCTTCCTGCAGTCTTTATTCTGTGTAACTTGCCTAAAGCCTGACAAAATTATTCTTCATTGGTTAGATGCAGCATCCTTATCATCATGGACCTATGCTGCACTACTTCAATCACCTGTTCAAAAACACTTGGGATGTTGAGCACGCTTGATTAGTGACTATGCCATGTGTAAACATCTTAGCCCCCACGTAAGCTTCCCTCTCTGATCCCTCACCACTGATGTCTTGAAAGGTTTCAACCCAGCTCTTCCACAACACAGACCTTTCCATACTCCAAAGTCACTCACCCCCTTCTCCACCTCATGCTACATCTGCTGTGCCTTCATTCTGAAACCATTCAATCTTGGCTAAACTGATCCTTCGAGCAACACGCTTCCTCTGTGCCAGGTAACTCTTCGCTCCATACCTCTTCCTGAGTAATCACTCTGCTGGAACTGTGATCTCACGAAACAAAAAGGTTATTACACTTCTGAATTAACATCTCGAACTTCTATAATCTCTTGCAACTGTGCGTCTTCTTCCCTCTCATCTTAGAACCTGCTCCGTAGCTGTCAATACACCTCCCTGAAGCAATTCCCACTTCACTGAAACCATTCTCCTTGCTTTTGTTAAATTGGCATTCACTTCTTTCTGATGCCCTTCTATTCTTTCCACATTCTGAAGTGTGTCTACAGCACATCTTCTTACATTCTTCACCTGTGATCTTCTGAGGAGTTTAAAAGTTTCAGTCTCACCTGCGGAAGCACATGGTCTGTCCAGCATTTAGCCAAGCATCACAATGTGAATATGCATGCATTCATACATGCACATCCATTAATCTAAGGCACACGTCAAGACAATCGGGTTTTATCTATTCTGTTCAGTTTGGGGGATTGTGGCATCACATTTCATGAGAAGCATTCAGTGTTCATCCATAATTTCCCTGAGCAGAGGATGTCAATCCGAATTAGTGGGGCAGATAACAGCAATTTTTGAGAGGGATCGTGCAAATGATGATACAAGCATCAAATTTGGCACATTTGTTCTCCAGGGGGATTATAATCAAATCTGCCTGATTGGCCATTTGAAAATCCAAATTTTTCAAAATTTGGATTTTCAAATGGCCAATCGGGCAGATTTGATCAGAAAGCCCTGCAGACAGAAATGCCAAATTTGATGCTTGTATCATAATTTGCACGATTTTTCTACTATCTACTACACTAAATGCAAGGACTGGGATTATAATAGTCCAGAGCAGGTGAGGCAGGCAGATTTCCCCTTCCCTGAAGGTCATTTGTGAGGCAGCTGCATTTTAACAAGTCTGATAGTGACACAAGTAATTCTCCTGAAACTATTTCATATTCTGCAAAATCGTTAATACTGCTGCCTCAAGCGATGTTTGAACCCACAAACTCTGGAATGCCAATCCAGTAAGCTCAATGCGAGGCCAACCGTACCGTCTGTCGGGTTGGCAAAGTCTTGAGGAACGGTTGTTTTGCTGCCCGCCATCCGTCGGCCATGCCCAACTCCTTCTATAACTGCAGCATCATCATCTTCTCCTGAAAACTCGCTCTCACCGGTGCGGCGGAAGCGGACCACACTGCATACAAAAAAAACCCCAGGACACGAGCGTCCAAGGCCAAGAAGGGTGGCATGCTGTCTATATATATATGTGTGAACACTGTGTTCTCAAGACATTTGTGGTGCATACAAGGTTAAAAATGAATGCTAGTGAATTCAAAAATAAAATTTGTTTTTGAATATAAAAGAGTGTGAATTTCACATATTCATAGAGAATGGTTTTATTAATGTGAAGAAGAAAAAAAACCCCCCAAAATTGGCAAATACTGCAGATTGTGTGTGTGTGTGCGTGCGTTGTGTGTGTGTGTGTGTGTGTTGTAGGTGTTGTGTGTGTGTGTGTGTGTGACAGACAAATCAGTAGACTCTTTGTAGGGGATGGCCTGGAAAATAATTCCTCCCTCCCCACCCCCAACAAAAATTTGTAAAACCTCAACAAAGACAGACAAAAGATTTCTTCCGTAACAATCGTTCTTCAGCAGTTTTCAGGTCGAACACCACTCCCTAGTACCAGAATGATCATGAGAGGCCAGCTTAACAATTTTTTTTCCTGCAAGTTATTTTAACTCTTCCTGTACCTCTGCTCTACCATATATCAATCCTTGGAGCAAGCACATTCACGAAAGCCTCTCCGCCTATAAAACTACTCATAAGTATGTAAAATAGTTCTGTAACCAGAAACTCATAGAACTTGCTCGTTAACACAAGGTAATTCAAAATCCAGAAGTAACCATAATTATCCCCGAACTATGACGATCTTTCCACACAACGTAAATTTAAAATAAAAAAAAACAACTTAACTTGTGAAACTTTTACTCTATTTGGAATAAACATCTCGTCTCATCAAACATTACACAGTTCGTTACAGGTAATGACATTTGCTCCATAATCGAAGCACAAGGAAGAGTACCCATCCCCAGTGATGGGAAAAGTTAAAGTTAATCTATCAATTTAAATTATTTCATGGACTCTGAAAAAGTTAATTGTGTTGAACTCTTGTTTTCATTCACATCCAAAGCTCTGAGCTACTTATACCACCCACCACAAAATGGTGGGGCAACATTGGGCAACGGAGGTTGAATTTGTCTAAAAAAAAAAAAGGCCAACATTATAATTCATATGTCTGGTATTGGATTAATGGTTAGGGTGGCAGGCTTGGGATCCCAGAATCGTGCGTTCAAATCCTACTCACTCATTGAATTAATACCAGGTGGGGTTGACTCAGCCTATCATCCTTCTGAGGTCGGCAAAATGAGTAGCAGCTTGCTGGGATGATCGAGCCATTCGAGTATCCTGCGTCGGAGTGGCGACCTGCCCAGGATTGTGCCCAATAGCCCAGGAGACTGCTTTGGCAGCACCGACGCTCTGTACAGTGTATGGTCCCGATGAATAGATTATAATTCATCCCACCTCCCCTGTCATTTAAAAAATGAATGTTGAGCTTCTCAAAAGCAGCACGGGAAGCAGCCGCCGTAAGCAGGAGACAGATGAATGTACTGACAGACACCACGGTTCATAATCTATATGATAAGCGCCGTTTGTGTGTGTGTGTGTGTGCCCCATTTTTCTCAGAGATGGATAAACAGATCTTCATCAAACTTTCAAAGATTCATTAGTGAGTGCCAGGGAGTGTTTTACGGAGAAAAAAAAAATTGAAAAAAGTTATTACATATATATAATTATTTATTGAAAATAACATTATTTAAAATTAAAAGAAAAAAACTCGCTCGATTGTGTCTAAGCCTTTATAGCTATGTGAAAGGTTAAATGATCCCTGACCCCATTCCTTAGTGGGTGTGGGGAAGTGCTTTATACACCCACAAAAAAATAGAAAAAAAACAACCAATTGATTAGAAGAGCACCAGGCAATGCCGAATACTCCTGCTAGTACTGTATATAATAGATAAGTTTACAAATGTAAACATCACAGTGAACCAATATACAAAACTGCCTTTGCGAATCGGTAACTAAATGTGAATATACAAAGTAAATCGTAAAAAACAAACCAACAACAACCAAAAAAAACTTGTGAGAATAACTTCAGCAGTCCAGCTATATCCAGAAACTAATTGTCAACTTTGATATGGGAAATATTAAGTCAAAATTCAATATGAAGAAAATACTTTTGTTTAATCACGATCCTTTTCATACAAAAAAAAGGATGTGACAGGACGTGCTTCTGTACAAAAGAGGTGACAGGAGCCCTCAGTCAAAATATCCAGAGTCAAGATGCCCCGGCCGAATCCAATGCACCATTAAGAAGTGTTGCTCGTTGGCTCGGCCACGTTCACAGTCAAGATCGAAACACGTCACACGACGGACATTCCAAAGTTGAGCAAAAGAATCGTGTTTCTTCACTCATCTTTGATTGTATCATGTCAGCCAGATGGGGAAAGGCAAATCAAGCTACAACGAAAGCTTCTCGTTTAGAAAATATCCAGACCTGCCAACATGTTGAAGAAACCCCCCCAAAAAAACTGGTACATTATGTGGGGATGGAGGGGGAAAAGTGGTGGGTGCCCGCACTCGCCTCCAGTTGCTCGGTCTGCACTACTACCCTTATTAATAGAATGTCGCTGTCATATAAACCTCAATCTATCAAAAACAACTGAAGATGCAAATAGAAACACCGACTATCGCGTCTGGTGGGTCTGGTGGGTCTGCCCCTACCTGGAAGGATGCCAAACAGTTCTCCCTTGGAGGCTTACAGCCGAGATTCTCGGAGATGAATGGCATGCGCGGGAAGGCAGGCGGCACTGGCAGAGTAACGGATGGAACAGATGTATGCACACAGCACAAGGGGTTTCTACTCGAACCCCACAACAAATACACAGACACAGCAACTCAAAATAAATGCAGGGATTTAATGAAAACAAGTCTGGAGACGGCGATGGTTCACGAGCAATCTACACGGTTCGCCTTTTTTTATTTTTTGACCTTCGAGGGGACGCCACGGGCAAACTGGCGGGAATCGGGAAAAAAATAAATGATGAAAGTTGTAGTACTCGAAGAGCACTACTTGCATACCAACTTTCATTCGAAACAGTTGAAAACCCGAGGAGCTCGATGCCCAATTTATTGATTTTTTTGACATTTTATAAGTTCGTGACCTTGTGACCTTGACCTTGGGACGAAAATGAAAAATCGAGCTCCGTGGGGCTATGCAGGTGCCATTGGGCTAACCAAATACCGAAACCACTGCCAGATTCGACAAACCCCCTCGGAGAAGATGTAACTTGAAATCGGCTACCCCCTAAAAACATATGTTTTTTGGGCGTGGCTCCGCCCATAATGGGCGGACCACGCCCATTCTCCGGAAAACACAACTAGATCATGATACAAACCTCCCACCAAAATTTTATCAGGATCGGATCAAAACCCACGGAGCTATGCTCGGGACAGACAGACAGACACACACCCATAACGAATATAGTGGTCACTTACTGACTCATGAACCAATATAAATATTTACAAGGGTAATTCAAAATGTAATAATAATCGTGAGATAAATTAAAGCCCAAAGTCGAGGCGGCTCCAAACACAGACAATGGGAAAACAAAATGAAAGAAAATCCTCCCTTAATTCCGGCACTTAGCTTCGGGTCCAGAAGTGATCTTTTAGGACTTGATGATCGAACTGCGTCAGTGTGTGGGAAACCGCACGCAAAATGGCGCCGAGCAAACACACAGGACGCAATTTGGAGACGGCACTTGACGTCAGGGCTCATGAACCGTGGTGTAGCGTATTCTCAAGAGCGAATATGCCGACCGTTCCTCTCTTGCACCCGGTCTGTTCACAATGATGGCCTACACGACAAGACGATTTCTAAGATCAGGCCACGAGGCACACTCTTCTTCCCTCCTCAGACACGTACACACTTCACGGCTCAGCCGAACTGCCAATGGCTAGTGTCTTGCTCAGCACGCTGCAAATTCACACAGCATGAACATGAGAATCGTGCAACCTTCATCGTGCCGAGAGGAGAGCATAGCGAGATCCTCTGTCCCAGCCACGTTCCTCTCACCCCGGTGTTTTCTGACTCCTGTCGCCTCTTTCGCGCTTTTCTTCCTCCTACTCACGTCACGCCCATCAATCATCAGCCTTGGGGGCATGAGTTCGCCTGCCGTCACCCTTGGAGGCAGGGCTTCTTGCCTGCTTGTTCATGCAGCTCGGTTTGTAATGGTTGTTGTTATAAAAACGCAATTTTTCCATTGCTGGTTTGTAATACAAAAAAAAAAAACATAGGAAAGGTCACAGGGGGGCAATTACATACTGGGGAAAATTATCCTTAATCCCTCACTAATTAACACCGCACCACCCCACATGTTGTGACGAGTAACACTTAAGCTCACAGTTTCCCTATTTAGTTTACATCAAGATGTCTCCTACACATCCAGGACCAAGCAACTCTATACGATCCTATCTTTCCTCTGAAATTCCTCCATCTACCACACAAACATAACAATACCTTAGAGCTCTCTGCTAGGTTGCTTTCTTTTGTTGCTTTTGTTTTCTTTGCTTGTTGCTCTTTTGATAATTATACTCGAGCAATACATTTGTGCTGAATTTGGAATACTCAACACCTAAGTCTGAGAACAAAACCGCACACACTGAAATGACCCAACTATTCCACATCAATAAGGGATTACAAGAGTAAAGAATACAGAAAAGTAAACAATAGCATTTCAAGCATTATTATTACTAGGAACATCAACTCCCTTAAGGAGCAGGCTGGGGGTGGG
>CM068955.1:143561351-143580471 GCA_035128595.1 Eptatretus atami | reverse complement strand
TCGGGTTGTGCCAAAGTCTGTCGCCGACTCTTTGTAATTCCAGCGCAAAGAGCTCCCCAGATTTTTTTTTTTTTTTCATTCACGCTTCTCCTCCTCTATGTTGACACGTTAGATTCTTGTCACACACTCTTGAGGCGGAACCATCCTTTCGCCCACTCGACGGTGCTACAAAACCCCTGCGTGATGAATGAAACCGAAGATTTCAAATTTATGATTCGTGTCCATAAGACCTTCTTCCAGTTTCAGTAGTCCACTCGCGCGTGGCTTCAGCCCAGGCAAGCCTCTTTTTATTTTTGCCATCTTAGCAAGGCTTTTCTTAATTGCCACTCGACCTGTCAACCTGGCAGCTCGAACGTCTTCTCTTCACGTGACTCGAAGACTTCCTTACTCGCGACCAGTGTTTAAGCTGTGCTGAAGCTGCTGTCCTGTTTCGAGCCGACCCGATCACGCAACTCGTTTGACTCTCAGAAACTAATCTTCTGATTTTTTGTTGTGGCTTGGGTCGCCGACCTCTTCCTAGTCAGAAGTTTCCTCCAGTTCCAAGTGCCTTTTGATGGTGCAGGATACTGCTACTCACATGACACCTTGGCCTTACTTTGCCAATTCTCCAAAGGAAAGACGCCCTACAAGCTTAAGGGGTAATTAATCAGCGTCTGTCTAGTTCTTCACTTTGTTAAATTGTTCCTTCTCGCCATTCGTGATAGCAATATACTACTTCCTGCCAGTGCAAATATTGTCCAAATAATGCTTCAGAGTGGTAGCAACACAGTCTGTTCCAAAACCACTGCTTTTATACAGCCACGAGGGTTGTAAACTAATCAACCAAAAGTTGGTCACCTGAAGAATTGTTTGCCAACCCAACTTTCAAGCTTAATTTACTTAATTGCTGCAGACAGAACAGCTGCAGTTGCTAATTCCATTACTTGTTCCCTGAAAATTGCCCGCCCTTTTTTTTTAAAAAACAAACCCTGAAATTTACATTTTTTTCAGTTTTTGGACAAACCATTAAACTTTTATTTTAACCTCTGGCAGTTTACCGACTTAACTTTGTTTCACCATTCAGGTATAATTCACAGAACTTGAACTGCTTATGAAAATAAATTTCAGTAAAAAATACTGGAAAAATGGGGTGTTCTAAAAAACTTTGACGCGGTTAGTAGTTGATGTTATACATGAAGAAACACAATTATAAATTTCATTGAAGGTTATAAATAAAGAGCGGCAGGAACAGCCGAGGACTAGAGATATGATGCACTATAACCTTTGAGCCATCTCGTCCGAGATTTGAAATGTGGACCCAGTTTATATTTTATAAACTGTCACCCTGAATGTTTCGCATGCACGAGTTAGAAAATCAATGTGTGCACTGTTTCCATTGAAGGACGTTAAGACAAGGACCCAAATTGCCATTACTGATTGTTGGTGGACGTTACAGATCACATGCATTTTCCGCTAATGGCAAGGAGGTTATCGCAGACAACTTTGGCCAAAAATTGAATTCCTGCACTTTCAGTCGAGTATCCTGCGACGCGATCTGTCGAGAATTTGTTTTAGCCTTGAAATGTGTCGTTGGGGGAAAAACTTTTTTGTCTCGTTAAGGCCCTGTTGCTTCTGTCCAAAAACCCCAATTTTTATGGGCCTCCTTTAATTCTATGAACAGCCTTCAATTATATATGCTTGCAGGAGAAAAAAATTTTAAAATTGGTGTATCTTCGCACTATTGTTATTATCTATATTTGTACAACTTTTGAATTCCCCTGACATATGAAGGAAAGGAGAGTGATGCAATTTAAAAAATGTGAAGAGTAGGTGTGGTGCGAGTGTCAGATGGAGCAGAAAAAAACCACAAAAACACCCACCCATGCCAAACCGGTAATCATGGAAAGCTTCCATTGAAATTTCAAACCCGAGCCTCAACAGCCTTCTTCCACTGTAAACACAATCTATGGCGTGATGGGGAGGGGAGGATGAAGAAAATAAAAATAGATATACAGGAGATCTTTTAACAGGAAAAGGCTATTTGGCCCACAATGCCTGGACTATAGTAACAACTGCATCTAATCAATCTTAGTTTATTGGTAATTTCACAGAGAGTGTAGGGAGGAAGAGTGGGTACAGTGGTTAAGGCACAGGGACATCACCTGGTGATATCTCTTTCGTCTCTCACCACCCTCTCCCACACAACCTTGACATTTAAAGCTAGCTCCAGTAAGCAATGATTACCATTCTTCCGCAATGTGACTGACACGGCTAGCTAAATTGATATTGAAACAATGAAAACAGTCACTTGTGGCATTGCACATGCATTTGTGCCTCCTGCTACATCTTCACATTCTTCCACTGAATAGCCTCTTGACATTTTTTCACATCGTGCTTGGTTTGGAATTCTGTCTCCTTCTGACCAAAGTTGCCAAGCATTTCAACACTGATTATATTGTACCCAGCCCTGGAGAGGAATCTGAGCCACATGCCGACCTATTAGAAGATGGCTGGTACAGTGTTGTGTAATGTGCACAGCGCTGTCTGTTGTGTCCAGGATTTGTCTCTTCCTGGTATTCTCTCTCCCATAATGATTTTTTTGATACCATTCCTACACACCATTCGCCAGAACCCTTCTCTTAGCCATCTGGAACCACGTCCTTTTCCATCAATCTGGAAGCTCTTCAGGTCTGGCCCTCGCTTCTCTCTCCAGGCAAACTCAACTGTGCCGGATGGGTGTGTCGGTGTGTCTACAGTAAACAGCACAAAAGGAGCTGCTTAGCACATCTGTCCCAGGCAGCTTTTGGATGGTTAGCGTAATAGCACTCTTCCATTGCCACATGACCTAAACATCTCAGCCTACATTCACAGGATTTACTCCCAAAGAAGCAGTGGAATGTCTAAGCTTTTGCCACACTTTGCTGTGTTTGCTATACGATTCTTTATCTGTTGCTGCTCTGATGATGCCAAGGATGCATCACATGCACCTAGTTATGGAACGGACTGCAAGCTTCTTGCGCTGGTCCTACTTCGTGTTATTCCAGTTTCTGATTGTATAGCGAGGGACACACAGATGACCTACAGAGATGTAGACCAACGCTTGGTGGTCATTCAAGGTCACTGGACAGGTCTCCTTACTTAAGACCAAGGCTGAAATCATACCTGAAAGCCTCATGAAGCATGGCCCATATTCTCACCAACCTCTCTCCTATTACTTCCACTCCTTGGTGATCATTATTGCTCTTGAGGTACTTAAAACTCAGTCACACCCAACCACATCAGCCTCTCTCTGCCCTTCCCCAGCAACCATCAGGCAGTCTTTGAGACGTGGACTCATTTGTCAATCCCTGCTGAGATGTCACTATGAGAAGCAGCTCCACTGCCGTTCTATGCCAGCTCTTGAGGCAGTGTCATACATGCACCAATAAGCAAAAAGCAGCTCTTTCACAGTTGTCTGGCCTGATTGTTTGTTCTAGCCCCCATACAGGCTTCCCACAGACACATGTAGAATACTTTCACCCCAAAGCAACTTGATATTGCTCATGTCACTGTTCAATCACCATATTGAAGAAAATAAGATGAAGGCAATGTATATCCCTGCTCAAGTCTGTTATCGACTTGGATCTTGGGGTTACTCTGCAAAATTCACTGTCAAACTTCTGCAACCACATCTTCATGAAGGGATCTCATTCAAGTTACCCTTACAGGCTGGAACGCCATACTTCCTTCGCACTATCCACATAGCTGTCAGGCGAGTAGAGACAACTTAATGTAGATCAATGGATGTGCATTGTGCAATCTAAGGAGGAGAAAAAAAAAACTTGTTTTGTACCTTGGTCGTTCTCCATTAGTATACTGAGCAAACAAAATGACAGCGCAATGCATCCTCTGCTTTTCCTGAATGCACCACTGCAAGCTCGCGAGCACCTCCTTAATGCATCTTCTGCAAAAGGCTCTTGAAGGAAAACACATGCAAAGACTTTGTCCAGTCACATTCAGCTAAACTTATTCCTCCAAGTGATCACATACTGTCAAATCACCTTTCTTAAGTTATTTGAAACTCTCACCCGCATTCTCTACATCATCCAGGTACCCTCTGCTTTTCAATGGCTGCTCGAAATAAATCCATTCATGTAGTCTGAGCAACTCATTTGCCACCCACATTTCACTAGCCATCTCTGGCAGGATCCAAGTTCTTCCTGCAGTCTTTATTCTGGTGTAACTCCCTTAAAGCCTGACAAAATTATTCTTCATTGGTAGATGCAGCATCCTTATCATCATGAGACCTATGCTGCACTACGTTCAATCACCTGTTCAAAAACACTTGGGATGTTGAGCACGCTTGATTAGTGACATGCCATGTGTAAAAACATCTATAGCCCCCACGTAAGCTTCCCTCTCTGATCCCTCACCACTGATGTCTTGAAAGGTTTTCAAACCCAGCTCTCCACACACCAGACCTTTCCATACTCCAAAGTCACTCACCCCCTTTCTCCACCTCATGCTACATTGCTGGTGCTTCATTCTGAAACCATTCAATCTTGGCTAAACTGATCCTTCGAGCAACCACGCTTCCTCTGTAGCCAGGTAACTCTTCGCTCCATACCTCTTCCTGAGTTAATCACTCTGCTGGGGGAAACTGTGATCTCACGAAACAAAAAGGTTATTACACTTCTTGACATTAACATCTCGAACTTCTTAATCTCTTGCAACTGCTGCGTCTTCTTCCCTCTCATCTTAAGAAACCTGCTCCGTAGCTGTCAATACACCTCCCTGAAGCAATTCCCACTTCACTGAAACCATTCTCCTTGCTTTGTTAAATTGGCATTCACTTCTTTCGATGCCCTTCTATTCTTTCCACATTCTGAGTGTGTGTCTACAGCACATTCTTCTTACATTCTTTCACCTGGATCTTGCTGAGGAGTTTTTAAAAGTTTCAGTCTCAACCTGCGGAAGCACATGGTCTGTCCAGGCATTTAGCAAGCATCACAATGTGAATATGCATGCATTCATACATGCACATCCATTAATCTAAGGCACACGTCAAGACAATTCGGGTTTTATACTAATCTGCTGCAGTTTGGGGGATTGTGGCATCACATTTCATTGAGAAGCATTCAGTGTTCATCCATAATTTCCCTGCAGCAGAGGATGTCAATCCGAATTAGAGTGGGGCAGATAACAGCAATTTTTGAGACAGGGATCGTGCAAATGATGATACAAGCACAAATTTGGCACATTTTGTTCTCCAGGGGATTATAATCAAATCTGCCTGATTGGCCATTTGAAAAATCAAAATTTTTCAAAATTGGATTTCAAATGGCCAATCGGGCCAGATTTGATCAGAAAGCCCTGCAGACAGAATGCCAAATTTGATGCTTGTATCATAATTGCACGATTTTTCTACTACACTACACTAAAATGCAAGGACTGGGGGATTGATAATAGTCCAGAGCAAGGTGAGGCAGGCAGGATTTTCCCCTCCCCTGAAGGTCATTTGTGAGGAGCTGCATTTTAACAAGCTATAGTGACACAAGTAATTCTCCTGAAACTATTTCATTATTCTGCAAAATCGTTAATACTGCTGCCTCAAGCGATGTTTGAAACCACAAACTCTGGAATGCAATCCAGTAAGCTCAATGCAGAGGCCAACCTACCGTCTGTCGGGTTGGCAAAGTCTTTGAGGAACGGTTGTTTTGCTGCCGCCATCCGTTCGCCATGCCCAACTCCTTCTATAACTGCAGCCATCATCATCTTCTCCTTGAAAAACTCGCTCTCACCGGTTGCGGCGAAGCGAGACCCACACTGCATACAAAAAAAACCCCAGGAACACGAGCGTCCAAGGCCAAGAAAGGGTGGCAATGCTGTCATATATATATGTGTGAACACTGTGTTCTCAAGACATTTGTGGTGACATACAAGCGCTTAAAAATGAATGCCTAGTGAATTCAAAAATAAATTTGTTTTTGAATTATAAAAGAGTGTGAATTTCACATATTCATAGAGGAATGGTTTTATTAATGTGAAGAAGAAAAAAAACCCCCCCAAATATTGCAAATACTGCAGATTGTGCATGTGTGTGTGCGTGCGTAATGTGTGTGTGTGTGTGTGTGTTGTAGGTGTTGTGTGTGTGTGTGTGTGTGACAGACAAATCAGTAGAACTCTTTGTTAGGGATGGCCTGGAAAATAATTCTCCCCTCCCCACCCCCAACAAAAATTTGTAAAAAACCTCAACAAAAGGACAGACAAAAGATTTCTTCCGTAACAATTCGTTCTTCAGCAGTTTTCAGGCGAAAAACACCACTCCCTTAGTACCAGAAGATCATGAGAGGCCAAGCTTAACAATTTTTTTTCCTGCAAGTTATTTTAAAACTCTATCCTGTACCTCTGCTTCTACCATATTCAAATCCTTGGAGCAAGCACATTTCACGGAAAGCCTCTCCGCCTATTAAAACTATCATAAGTATGTAAAATAGTTCTGTAACCAGAAACTTCATAGAACTTGCTCGTTAACACAAGGTAATTCAAAATCCAGAAGGTAACCATAATTATCCCCGAAACTATTGACGATCTTTCCACACCAAAACGTAAATTTAAAAGAAAAAAAAAAACAAACTTAACTTGTGAAACTTTGTACTCTATTTGGAATAAACATCTCGTCTCTATCAACATTACACAGTCGTTACAGGGTAATGACATTTGCGCTCCATAATCAAGCACAAGGAAGAGTACCCAATCCCAGTGATGGGAAAAGTTTTAAAGTTAATCTATCAATTTAAATTTATTTCATGGACTCTTGAAAAAGTTAATTGTGTTGAACTCTTGTTTTCATTCACATCCAAAGCTCTGAAGCTTACTTATACCACCCACCACAAAATGGTGGGGCAACATTGCGCAACGGAGGTTGGGAATTTGGCTCTAAAAAAAAAAAGGCCAACATTATAAATTCATTATGTCTTGGTATGGATTAATGGTTAGGGTGGCAGGCCTTGGCGATCCCAGAATCGTGCGTTCAAATCCTACTCAACTCATTGAATTAATACCAGGTGGGTTGGACTCAGCCTATCATCCTTCTGAGGTTCGGCAAAATGAGTAGCAGCTTGCTGGGAGATCGAGCCATTCGAGTATCCTGCGTCGGAGTGGCGACCTGCCCAGGCATTGTGCCCAATAGCCCAGGAGACTGCTTTGGGCAGACACCGACGCTCTGACAGTGTATGCGTCCGATGAATAAGATTATAATCATCCACCTCCCCTGTCATTTTAAAAAATGAATGTTGCAGCTTCTCAAAAGCAGCACCGGGAAGCAGCCGCCGTAAGCATGGAAGACAGATGAATGTACTGACAGACACCACGGTTCATAATCTATATGATAAGACCCGTTTGTGTGTGTGTGTGTGCATGCCCCATTTATTCTCAGAGATGAGATAAACAGATCTCATCAAACTTCAAAGATTCATTCAGTGAAGTGCCAGGGAGGTTTTTTAGGAAGAAAAAAAAAAAATTGGAAAAAAAGTTATTTACATAATATATAATATTTATTGAAATAACATTATTTAAATAAAAGAAAAAAAAAAAACTCGCTTCGATTAGTGGTCTAAGCCTTTATAGCTTGTGAAAGGTTAAATGATCCCTGACCCCATTCCTAGTGGCGTTGTGGGGAAGTGCTTTATACAACCACAAAAAAATAGAAAAAAAAAAACAACCAAATTGATTAGAAGAAGCACCAGCAATGCCGAATACTCCTAGCTAGACTGTAATAATAGAATAAGGTTTACAAATGTTAAACATCCCACAGTGAAACCAATTAACCAAAACTAGCCTTTGCGAATCGAGTAACTAAATGTGAATATACAAAGTTAAATTCGTAAAAAATACAAACCACAACAACCAAAAAACTTGCTGAGAATAAACTTCAAGCAGTCCAGCTATATCCAGAAACTAATTGTCAACTTTGATATGGGAAATATTTAAGTCAAAATTCCAATATGAGAAAAATACTTTTGTTTAATCACGATCCTTTTCATTACAAAAAAAAAGGAATGTGACAGGAAACGTGCTTCTGTACAAAAAGAGGTAGGTGACAGGAGCCCTCAGTCAAAATTTCCAGAGTCAAGATGCCCCGCCGAATCCAATGCCACCATTAAGAAGTGTTGCTCGTTGGGCTCGGCCCACGTTCACAGTCAAAGACTCGAAACACGTCACACGACGGACATTCCAAGCTTGAGCAAAGAATCGTGTTTCTTTCATCATCTTTTGATTGTATCATGTCAGCACAGATGGGAAAGGCAAATCAGTCAAGCCTACAACGGAAAGCTTCTCGTTTAGAAAATATCCAGTACCTGCCAACATGTTGAAGAACCCCCCAAAAAAAAACTGGTACATTTATGTGGGAGGAGGGGAAAAGTGGTGCGGTTGCCCGCACTCGCCTCCAGTTTCGGTCTGCACTTTACTTACCCTTATTTAATAGAATGTCGCTGTCATATAAACCTCAATCTATCAAAAACAACTGAAGATGCAAATAAAACACCGACTATCGCGTCTGGGGGTCTGGTTGGGTCTGCCCCTACCTGAAGGAAGGATGCCAAACCAAGTTCCCCTTGGAGCTTACAGCCGGATTCTCGGAGCATGAATGGCATGCAAGAACGGAAGGCAGGCGGCACTGCCAGAGTAACGGATGCGCAACAGATGTTAGTGCACCACAGCACAAGGGTTTCTACTCGAACCCCACAAACAAATATCACAGACACAGCAACTCAAAATAAATGCAGGCGATTTAATGAAAACAAGTCTGAGACGGCGATGGTTCACGAGCAATCTACACGGTTCGCCTTTTTTATATTTTTTGACCTTCCGAGGACGCCACGGGCCAACTGGCGCGGAATCGGGAAAAAAAATAAATGATTGAAAGTTGCTAGTACTCGAAGAGCACTACTTTGCATACCAACTTTCATTTCGAAACAGATTGAAAAACCCGAGGAGCTCGATGCCCAATTATTGAATTTTTTTGACATTTATAAGTTTCGTGACCTTGTGACCTTTGACCTTGCGACGGAAAATGAAAAACCCGAGCTCCGTGGGCTATTGCCAGGGTGCCATTGGGCTAACCAAATACCGAAAAACCACTGCCAGATTCGACACAACCCCCTCGGAGAAGATGTAACTTGAAATCGGCTACCCCCTAAAAAACATATGTTTTTTGGCGTGGCTCCGCCCATAATGGGCGGACCACCGCCCATTTCTCCCGCCGAAAACACAACTAGATCATTGATACAAACCTCCCACCAAAATTTTATCAGGATCGGATACAAACCCACGGAGCTATGCTCGCGGACAGACAGACATGACACACACCCATAACGAATATAGTGGTCACTTACTGACTCATGAACCAATTATAAAATATTTACAAGGGTAATTCAAAATGTAATTAATAATCAGTGAGATAAATTAAAGCCCAAAGTCGAGGCTGCTCCAAACACAGACAATTGCGCGAAAACCAAAATGAAAGAAATCCTCCTAATTCCGGCACTTAGCTTCGGGATTCCAGAAGTGATCTTTTAGGACTTGATGATCGAACTGCGTCAGCTGTGTGGGAAACGCACGCAAAATGGCCGCCGAGCCCAAACACACAGGACGCAATTTGGAGACGGCACTTTGACGTCAGGGCTCATGAACCGTGGTGTAGCGTATTCTCAAGAGCGAATATGCCGACCGTTCCTCTCTTGCACGCCCCACTCAGGGTCTGTTTCACAATGATGCCTACACGACAAGACGATTTCAAAGCATCAGGCCACGAGGCACACTCTTCTTCCCTCCTCAGACACGTTACACACTCACGGCTCAGCCGAACTGCCAATGGCTAGTGTCTGCTCATCACGCGCAAAATTCACACAGCCATGGACATGAGAATCGTTGCAACCTTCATTCGTGCCGAGAGGAGAGCATAGCGAGATCCTCTGTCCCAGCCACGTTCCTCTCACCCCGGTGTTTTCTGACTTCCTTGTCGCCTCTTTTCGCGCTTTTCTTCCTCCTACTCACGTCACGCCCATCAATCATCAGCCTTTAGGGCATGAGTTCGCTGCCGTCACCCTTGGAGGCAGGGCTTCTGCCCTGCATTGTTCATGCAAGCTCGTTTGCTTTATAATGCGTTGTTGTTATAAAACGCCAATGTTTTCCAATTGCTGGTTTGGTAATACAAAAAAAAAACAGTAGCGAAAGGTCACAGTGGGGGCCAATTACATACTGGGAAAAATTATCCTTAATCCCTCAAACTTAATTAACACCGCCACCAACCCCACATGTTGCTGACCCGAGTAACACTTAAGCTCACAGTTTCCGCTATTTAGTTTACATCAGATGTCTCCCTACACATCCAGGACCAAGCCACTCTATACGGATCCTATCTTTCCTCTGAATTTCTCCATCTACCACACAAACAAAACAATACCTTAGAGCTTCTCTGCTAGGTTCTTTCTTTGTTGCTATTTTGTTTATCTTTGCTTGTTGCTCTTTGATAATTATACTCGAGGCAATACATTTGTGCTTGAATTTGGAATACTCAAACACCTAAGTCTGAGAACAAAACCGCACCACAACTGAAATGACCCAACTATTCCACATCAATAAGCGGCATACAAGAGTAGTAAAGAAACAGAAAGTAAACAATAGCATTTCAATCATTATTAATTACTAGGAACATCAACTCCCTTAAGTAGCAGGCTGGGGGTGGGGGGAAGGGAGGAGGTTGAGAGGTGATAGTGGCGGGAGGTGGGCAAATATATTTTGGACATGTTAATACTTCAAGCTGTTTGCAAGCAGGGTCAGTAATCCACTTGCACTGTGGCAGGTACTGGCAAATATCGTACAGTCATTCTTCTAGCTCCCCCATCCCCTCGCACGGTAGTGGGGGAGGGGGGCAGTGCGGTGGGATGACGGGATTTTTTTATGTCCATGACCTGACCCTGCGGTACTACCAACATGTATTACAGTTTATTTTATTCTGCTCTTACAGGAAGACAAACAACTTGGATAAATGCGATAAATGGGCCGTCATGGTAGGACATAGATACACTTGCTCCGTTATAGGTTTTTTTAAAGGCAGGTTTCAAGAAAGTCGTACTTTGAAGAAATGGGAAGGTGTCATTATAATACAGTTCTATTAAATACCTCACTTCTCGATCTTATATTGTTGTGAAAAAAGTTAGAGCTTGAAGATACGTCATGACGGTTAAGTAATATTGTTGCGGGGCCAGGAAACGGTTTTTTTTTCGGCCGCGGTCCGTCCGCTGGATGGAGCGCAAGGTGCGAGCTCAACCGCATCGCCCGGAATTCAGATCGTCGCCCCGGATAAGTCCGAGTCGACCGGGTCCTTGTTTTGGACCGTGAAGGCGTCAATATTTCCACCACGTGGTTAACAGGGTTAAATTTGCCAAAATCTTCAAAATACCTAGAGGACCACGTGCGTGATCTACCGAGTCTTCACACCCTCGACGGAACTCGTACGGAACGAGCCGCTTTAGCGCGCTCGTTCCGTGTGCCGATTCCGAGGCGCGTTTAATCGCCGAGAACCGTCAGTCCCAATTATCCTGTAAACACCCAACGAACAATGGCCAGCTAATTCCCTCACACGCGACATGCTCAGTCATGCAAGAAGGACACGAACGAGCTGAAAACATTTAAACAATTCGGGTTTATTTATACAATAATGGGGAACTAGGGAACCCAGGAAGAAGCAGATGATAAACCGAATAAGCAAGGAATGCAAATGTATACAGCACAAAGCACTTATACAAATTTTACTACTTAAAGACGGGGCCCCCACACACAGACACCACACACACGCACAGACAGAAGTGGACCCCAATGGTCTTTATTTGTATCTCCAGCCGGAGGGACAGCACGAGCTGCAGGATCAGTGGTAGCTGGCTAGCTACCTGGCCAGCGAACGCGCGGACTCGCGTCCCCTTCTTCCCGGAGCTCTGGTCACCCTAGGACGGACCAGCGCAGCTGAACCCAACTAAGAGTTGAATGAGCGTCGTCGCCCAGCTTCGCGATCATGAGGAGGAGGAGGAGGAGGAGGAGGAGGAGGGAGGAGGAGGAGGAGGTGGATGAGGACGAAGAAACCAGGGCTTGACGAGCGGACGAGGGCGGTGAAGAAATCTCTCCTCGGTTTTGGTTCAGCCGTCTTGCTTTATTCGTTCCCCGCAGAAGGGGGGGGGTGCTCGCGCCGCTCGCCCACTTCTCCACACCAGACGGCCTTCTGCGCAGACTCCCTCGTCGCCCTGTCACTGGCCAGTTTTGGATGCGAAAAATTCCTCGCCGTCCCTCTCCACTGGCCAAAATGGGCGGCAAACCCTTCGATTGGCCAGGTGGCATGTTGACATCACTTGGACCGCCTTCACAGAGTCGGGGAAGTCCGATTGGCCGAGCGACGGTCACCCCACTCATTGCACGCCGATTGGTTCAAGGGCCTGCGCGCTGCGGCTCCTCCCCCGAACCCGCCTTCTCCAAAGGACCACCCCTCCAAACAGGAGGAAAGCCTGCAGCAACATATGTTTCTGCAGGGCTCCGCCCACCCCTGACGTCGGTCAGAAACGAACGGTGAAGGAAGCGAAGTTGAAGGCTAGAGGGCGACTGGGGTGGTCGTCAGGCATTGATGTCGGGTGCGGTGCTGTAAAAATAAACGAAAAGGAAAACCTGACTATTAAATAACTCCACACGCGCTAGGAAACAATTAATTACCCATTTAGACTGGGGTCGGGACCCTAACTGGCAAAACATGTACTTACCGATTATAACTGATCTAAAGGGACCCGTATGTTGTGTTGCTCATGGCTTCCAGATTCGCAAACAATATTACCTGAAGAAAAACGTATGTTGCCAACAAACATAGAATTATATATTCTTGATTTTGATGAATATTGAAGAAAAGCAGCATATTAAATCGCTTTATTTCATGCTCCCAACACCGGACACAGTCTCAGAAGTGTTTTCCATTCCATTGATGCACAATCATAAGAGAAGTCTGGAAAGATTATTTTGTTTTGCCCTTTTCGACACAAGGTGAGCTGAGGGGTTGCAGTAAAAGCATCGGGACATGTTTGAAGACGTTCCACCCAATGCCCCAGTAGGCTACACCAAAGCGGTTGTTCATTGCCATGCATGATTTCCGCATAGACTCTGGGCTCTTTCCCCCCACAAAAAGAGCCATCAGTGTCTATTTCAATGGTGCCCAACCAGACTGAACAAATTTTCATAGAATGCATTCTGTGGGAAAGCAAAAGGATGCATTTGACCAATATTACAGGAAGGTGGGCAGGCTGCTCGATTGTTGGGGTCCGACAAACGCTGACTAATCAACACAAAAATTATCAAATTACACACATCATTGCTGACATCATTGGCAGTGTGCACAGCTGAAAAGTTACACCAGTCATCTCAACAAGAAACCGACTGAATCATAATTTTGATACAGATGAACTATTGCGCCTATTGTTAATGAGATTGTGAAAAAAACAGCAGTTACTTGGGAGCAGTTTGGCAGCCCTGAAATTAGGGCTTATTACTGAGCTTTGTTGGTAAAACACCTAAAAGTGCCTAAACTAAAACATGTTTAAATGACATCCACAAATCGTTGTGTGTGTGTGTGTGATGTGTAGTGTGTGTGTGTGTAGGTTCAGAAGGTGGAACGGAGCCTGTCCCAGGTCTCTAAGCAACCACCTCTGTGTGTGTGGATGTATATATAATATATATATATCATATATCATATATATTATATATATACATAATATATATATACATGTATATATATTATATATTATTATATATATATATATATTATATATTATACAAACATAACATACATACACTGCGGTCAAAAGTTTTAAGAACACCCCCCATTTCCAGTTTTACTGAAATTTAAGCAGTTCAAGTCAGTGAGATAACCTGAAATGGTACAAAGCGAAGACGGTAAACTGTTCAGAGTAGGTTAGGTTAGGTTAGGTAAGTTTAGGTTCCAAAAACTGAAAAATTAATGTAAAATTCAGGGTATTGTAAAAAGCCCTTTTCATGGGAACAAGTAATGGGGTTAGCCAACTGCAGCTGTTCTGCAGCAATGGAAAGTAAGTTTAAGCCTTGAAAGTGAGAAAACAATTCCGGACAGGTGTCCCAACTTTTGTTGATAAGTTACCAAACCCCGGTTCTGTATTAAAAGCAGTGTTGAACAGATTGTGTTGCCTACACCCTCTGAAGCATTATTTGGACAATATTGCAGTGCAGGAAGTAGGATATTGCTATCATAATGGCTGAGAAAAAGGACAATTAACAAAGGAAGACAGACAGACCATTATAACCCTTAAAAGTGTAAGTCTTTCCTTTAGAGAAATTGCAAAGGAAAGCCAGATGTCAGTGAGTACAGTTTCTACACCATCAAAAGGCACTTGGAAACTGGAAACTCTAACAGGAGAGGTCTGGGCAGACCCAAAGCCCACAACCACAATCAGGAAGGACAAGGTTTCTGAGATGTCAACAGCTTGCGTGATAGGCAGCTCAACAGGACAGCAGCTTTCAAGGCACAGTTTAACACTGGTAGAAGTAAGGAATCTCACCCTGTTTCAACTAGGAAGAGAAGACTTCGAGCTGCAGGTTTGACCAGGTCGAGTGGCAGCAAGAAGCCATTGCTAAGATGGCCAAAATAAGAAAAAGAGGCTTGCCTGCGGCCATGAAGCACCGCCAGTGGACTACTGAAAACTGTAAAAGAATGGTCTTATAGACCGATTGAATCAAAAATTTGAACATATTCGGTTCATCACGCAGGCGTTTTGAACCCGGCGAAGTAGGCGAAAGGATGTCCCTCAGTGTGTGACACCAACTGTCAAACATTGAGGAGGAACGTGATGATCTGGTGGCATGTTGGATTCAGAGTCGGCGACTTAGCACAGAGCTGGACTGGCACCCTGCAACCAAAAGGGCTACCACAGACATTTTGCAGCGCATGAACAATACCCTCTGGTCTCCGGCCGAGTTGGGTCAGGGTCATCCCACAGCAAGATAACGACCTACATACCTCCAGGCTATGACAGAACTACCTTAGAAGAAAAAGAACCAAGATGGAGGCTTCAAATCATGATTGGCCAAGCACAGTCTCTCAGACTTAAAACCCAAATCGAGCTGGTTTGGGATGAACGGACAGAAGGGTGAAAGCAAAAACAACCTACAAGTGCAACACATTTGTTGGGAACTTCTGCAACAAGTTGTTGGAAGAACTTTCCAAACCAATATTTAATTTCCATTGTAGAAAAGAAGTAGAAAGAATGCCACGAGTATGTTCGGCTGTTATATCTGCAAAAGGTGGCTACTTTGATGAGTTAGCAATATCGAGTAAATTTTGTTCAACAAAACGATTCCATGATTTCTTTTTTATCTGCAATTGTTTATTTGTTCCTCTGCTTTAATGTCAGAGTACATTGAAACATTAAACTGCTTAAATTTCAGTAAAAACTGGAAAATGGGGTGTTCTAAACTTTTGAACGGTAGTGTCATATATATATATATATATATATATATATATTAATGTTACGGCTGTGGAAATTCGCAAACCACCATTCAGGACCCGTAGGTGAGATATCTCTAAGTACATGTGTAGTTAGCCCAAACCCGTTGTCTAGAGGAATTTATGTGATTCATTCGGGCTGCGATCCTTTGAGATAGCCGTTTTTCTGTTCTATCTTTATTTTGAACCAACCACGTCTCAACCGCCATCACACAACAACCACCTTAACCACCACGCCAGCCATCGTCACCAACTACAACCACGCTCCAACCCTCAGACAACAACAACAACGCCAACAGCCACGACCTTTACCTTCACAACTCAATCCCGCAAACATCGCATCACCGCCATTCCAAACGGCACCATGGCCATGCGCCACCACCGAAAACCCTCCACCACCCTCACCTCTCTCCTTCTACGGCCATTCCCGCACCACCTGTGAATACTAAGCGTCGGGCTGCCTTGGCCCGTTCAGCGATACGCACCGAGCCGCGAGCGCAAATAGCGGCCTTTCCGAGGAAAATTCGGATCACAAACGCTACACGCCCACTTCTGATCCGTCCAATTAGGAAGCGCGGGCGGCTTGGCCCCGCCTCCAGGCGCGTCTGTGTGAAATCGAGATATGCAAATTCTAGATCAGGGGAGCTTCACGCCCACTTTTCCTCCGTCCAATTGCGAGCGTGGCTCCGCCCCCGAGGTCTCCTGATCCGGATATTTGCATATTGTTTTCTCCTGCCGCCTATAAAACGGCGAGCGAAAGGCGAATCGTAGAGAGTGTGGCAGTAGCAGTGTGTGTCGGCAGAGCAGAGTCGAGTCGGGTGGCGAAGTCATCGGTGAGGCAGGAAGAGTTGGTTCTGGAGTCGGCGGAGAAGAGTTGTGGAAGAGGCAAAGGAGCTCGGGTCCGAGGCGAGAAGGACGGCGGTCGGCGACGGAGTCGCGGTTGGAGATCGCTCGTCGGCGGACCCAAGCCAGCCAGCCATTCTCCCTCCCCAGGGCATCAACAATTCCCCTTTCCCCGCGCTGAGATAGTGCAACAAGGGGGCCCCGTTCCCATCCCACTCCAAACGTCGTGCCAACGAAACCCGCCAAGGAGCACGGAGTCGGGCACAGCCGCGCGCCACATCTGCGGCTCGTCCGCCAACGCGTCACGAGGACGCGGTAGGACCCCCTCGGTCTCGCGGGCCTGGCCGCTCCTCCAGGTCACGCGCACATATTGGCCTACAGGCCCGTCTGCCCCCTTGTCTATGAGGGTGGCTTCTTTCCTTTGCTTTTGAGTAAATGTGTGTTGGTGCCGTCTGTAAAGTAGAACTGTATAAGTGTTGCCGTGTGTGCGCGTAGTCGTAGTAACTCTGCGTCGTCGTTGCTTTTGTTTGGTTGATATATGTGCATTTTGACTGTTTGACTGTATATGTGTGCTTTCCGTGTGCCGGGAAATAAATGTGCTTGTGTGAACTGTTTTCCCGTTTCGCTTCGTCTTTTTCTTATTGACCCTCCATCCTGCTTCACGTAAAGGGTTCGTAGTGGGTGCAAAACGCCCGGTAAATAATCTGAACCATCGAGGTCGACGATAACACCGCTCGGTTATCCCGATAGTACGGAACGGGCCGCCCAAGCGGCTCGTGTCCGGAGTCGACCTGCGGCGAGGTACGATCGCCCGGTTACCATCCGCGTGGGTACTTAGGTAGGTCGAGTTTGGTGAACAACCCTATCCTACGTGGGTGGCCGATTGGCACGATCGTGGTGAGCCGAAAGGCCCACCCGTGACTGGCTCCGGGCGATAGTTCCCGGGGAGGTCACGACTGAATTGTCCGTCCGGTGGGCGACGTGCCGCGATCCGAGTTACGTGGCCGTTCGCACGCCGGCGGCGCGAATTCGCAACAATATATATATATATATATATATATATATATATATATATATATATATATATATATATATACATAATATATATACATACATACACACACCAGCAAATACAACTGTCGCTTCGCTGACTGGTGTGAAGGGGAGTGGGGTAGAGAAAGGGAGAGAGAGTGGGGAGGGGAGAGGAAGCGAGTCATGAGTGAAGAAGAGTGAGGAAAGGGGTGGAGGTGGGGAGAGCAACGCCTCATGAAATGTTGCTATACAGTGCGAGACAGACACACACACAAACACACACACACACACACAAACACACATACACACACACACACACGCTGCCATTGTGGTAGTACAGTTTATGTACATACACACATGTGCAAATGTATACAAGCATCAGGTAAATAAAATGACAAACACAAAGATTGACCTTGAAACAGCGTTCTTTGATAGTGGATTTAAAGTGGGCAATTCACGAAATTCAATTAAAAAGTTAATCAAGCCACAGAACACACAATGTCGATCTCTACCTTATGCCTTCATAGCAAGAACAACACATGGCGAACACCTGGTCCGATGGACCTTACTGTATTTTTAATATGTATCGATGTCGAAGTGAGAGGTGGATTACAAATGGAGATCACACAAAGCGATCCTTGTACATTTTCAGTGGATAAGACACCTCCAGAGGCACACACCGCGTGGCACCGCGGGGACCAGCAAAGGCAGAAACCGACGTCAAATGGATGTGAGATTGAAAGCACGTGCACTTTTTCCCGAAACGAACAATCAAGCAGCTTGGAGAGTGCTCGCCAAGTGGCTTAAGCATTCAATCAAGCACACTAATGAAACGGTCGATGTGAAAACGGCTCCCTTGGCACGCAATTGGCAATTACCAAACCGTCATATTAAACATGCATCTCCTGGAGACGCCCGAAATGTTACACATGTCCGAATTGGACAAATGAACACTTTTCTTGGAGTAGGAACTGCTTGGAAGTTCGATTCTGGAGCTTAAATTTTGTAATTAGTTTTAGTTTAAGAGATAGTCATGGCGAACGCACATGTGGAAATGAAATAAGACAACGAACGCTGACATCTCTGGACGTTTATAAGCATTGCGACGTACCCAGCAATCTGTAGCTATGATGAACAGCTTGTTCCAAGTCAAGGTAGGGTAAGGTTGAGCAGGTCAAAAAACATGGCGGCTTCAGACCCCAGCGAGGTTACCCAACCTGGTGTTGGCTTTCGGTAGGGTGTGGTTTGGGATCCAGGATCTTGAGTTCAAGCCCCGTTAGCCACTGAATTAACACCAGGGGTTGACTCAGCCTGTCATCCTTCTGAGGTCGGCGAAATGAGTACCGGTGTAGCAGCCGAAAGGCTCCACATGAAGGGAAGGGGTATTGACAGACTTATTAAAAATTGGTTTGTGCGGTGCAGGCATGATGGGCCGAATGGCCTCCTCCTATGCATAAAAATCCCTTGCAATTCCTTGAAACGCCTTAAAAACCCCAGACAGCAAGGTGGTCAATGATTGCCTGATGAAGGATATAATTAAATAAGGACGTTAATTATCTTCAACCCAAACATGTTTTAATTAACCCAAACACCCAATTTTCACTCTTGCACTTCCTTGTAGTTTTCTTAGTATGCAATATGCATGCAAAGTTTCAGGCTGCTCGGTTTTATGGTTTGTGAGCTATGGAGGACACACACTGCCTTTTATTTAAAAAA
>CM068955.1:143543307-143557290 GCA_035128595.1 Eptatretus atami | reverse complement strand
TCCACTTCGACTTTCTACCACAGGGTCAAACAGTGAATCAATACGTGTGCAAGGAGATCCTCCAGTGCCTCATGAGATCAGTCCAGGTCAAGAGGAGGAATCTGTGGGAGAACAACACCTGGGTGCTCCACCATGACAACGCCCCTGCTCACCAGTGCCCTGAAGCTTCCGACAGTTTCTGGCGAGAGGATGTGCCAACTCTGGAGGCAACCCCCATATTCGCCAGACTTGCCCCTTGTGATTTTTTCCTATTCCCCAAGCTCAAGGGGACGATCAAGGGGACCAGATTTCCTGATGTGGAGGCCATCAAAAGGCCGTGACGATGGAGCTCCGGAGGATTCCAGAAGAAGCCTTCCGGGGGTTCATCAAAGCGTGGGAAAAAGGATGGACAAGTGTGTAGACTGAGGGAAACTATTTGAAGGGACAAGCTGTGATTTCAATATATTTTTTGGAATAAAATTTCTGTGAAGTCAGTCCCGTTACTTGTTAGACGGACCTCGTACAATCGTTTTTGGCCCTCTCAATGGTGAAGAATCACTCTTAAAATTAAATAATTCTCGTAACCAGATCCAGATTCAGATCTTCACCAAAATCGAATCAATGTCATTGTCACACAACCAACCTATCCACCAAGTTTCATGCGAATCCGTCCACAATTTTTTGAGATATCGTGCGATACAGTATATTAGTTTAGCCCTGTCTCTCAATCGTGAAGAATCACTTAACAAATTTTTGGATCCAGATCCGGATTCGAATCCACCAAAATTGAATCAATTCTTCCTTGTCACACACCCAATGTGTCCATCAAGTTTCGTCCGAATCCATCCACAACTTTTTGAGATACCGTGCTATATATCACTTTTGGCCCCATCTCTCAATGGTGAAGAATCACTTTTAAAATTCTCGTCGTCGGATCCGGATCCGGATCTTCACCAAAATCTAATCAGTTCGTCCTTGTCACATACCCAACCTGCCCACAAAATGTCATCGGGATCCATCCACAACTTTTTGAGATATCCTGCACACAGACACACAGACAGACAGACAAACAGACAAACAAGAAAAAGACGTCATGCAGAGCATGATACTTGCAAAATCCACCCCCTCTCCAAAGGTTGCCATGGATACATCAAATTGTCCATTTCATTAAGATTAAAATTGACAATCTTAATCAAAGCTCGGGTCAATTTGCTGAAAATTGATTATATTATTTTTCAGATTGAAATTGATGATTTTAGAAGTTTTACCTCGAGTTGACTTTTGACCTTTTGACCTCAAAAATAGTCGCTTTCCCAATTCAGTGACGCAACATGCAAATTTGTTCAAATTTCTAATCAATCGGATGAAAAACTTTGACCTCAAAATCAATAGGCTTCTCAGTTGAGACTACCTCTACAATTGGGTAAGGTTTCATGATGATCGGTTTAGAATTGTGACCTGAAGGTGACAGACAAACAGACAGACAGAATAACAAAATCGATTGACCAATATACTTGAAAATCTTCGATTTTGCAAGTAACAAACAAACAGATAGGGGTAAAAACATAACCTCCTTCACCTTCAGTGGCAGAGGTAACAAAACAAATGCCAATCGACAATCAATGAACAACCACAAAACAGGGAAAGTCCCATTTTTGTAACAATATCTAGACAACGTTTTTTGTCATACGAGATGGCATGTGCCTGCCAACTTTGTCCCACTTGACAAGAACTTTTCATTCAACAAACAGGCTTAAAGTTGGACAAGGTAAGACTGCTCAAAAAAGGGCTTCAGACAACACCAATCTTGAAGCTATAAATACCAGAGTTGGTGTCAAGCACCCAATGCTCGCCTGTTTATACATTTATCGTTTTAAAAGACTAGTCTATAATATTTTTTTATAAAGCATTGCAGTGAAGTCTGATCCAAATAATTTTAAAGCAATATAATGTATTTGTATATTGTAATCAGTAAAAAATAGTGTGGTAGATAAAAACATTTAGAAAGGAATAACTTGCACCAAAAACTTTAACATTTTCACGCTCACGTTGACGCTGACGCTCAAAGACTAGTCTAAATATATTTATTATAAAGCATTGCAGTGAAGTCTGATCCAAATAATTTTAAAGCAATATATGTATTTGTTATATTGTAATCAGTAAAAATAGTGTGGTAGATAAAACATTAGAAAGGAAATAACTTGCACCAAAAACTTAAACATTTTCACGCTCACGCTGACACTGACGCTCAAAGACTAGTCTATAATAATTTTTAATAAAGCATTGCAGTGAAGTCTGATCCAAATAATTTTAAAGCAATATATGTTGTATTTGTATAAGGTAATCAGTTAAAAATTAGTGTGGTAGATAAAAACATTAGAAAGGAAATAACTTGCACCAAAAACTTTAACATTTTTCACGCTCACGCTGACGCTGACGCTCAAAGACTAGTCTAATAATGTTTTTTATAAAGCATTGCAGTGAAGTCTGATACAATAATTTTAAGCAATATATGTATTTGTATATTGTAATCAGTAAAAATAGTGTGGTAGATAAAAACATTAGAAAGGAAAAACTTGCACCAAAAACTTTAACATTTTCACGCTCACGCTGACGCTGACGCTCAAAGACTAGTCTAATAATATTTTTTATAAAGCATTGCAGTGAAGTCTGATCCAAATAATTTTAAAGCAATATATGTATTTGTATATTATAATCAGTAAAAAATAGTGTGGTAGATAAAACATTAGAAAGGAAATAACTTGCACCAAAAACTTAACTTTTCACGCTCACGCTGACGCTGACGCTCAAAGACTAGTCTAATAATATTTTTAATAAGCATTGCAGTGAAGTCTGATCCAATAATTTAAAGCAATATGTGTATTTGTATATGTAATCAGTAAATATGTGTGGTAGATAAAAACATTAGAAAGGAAATAACTTGCACCAAAACTTTAACATTTTCACGCTCACGCTGACGCTGACGCTCAAAGACTAGTCTAATAATATTTTTATAAGCATTGCAGTGAAGTCTGATCCAAATAATTTAAAGCAATATTGTATTTGTATATTATAATCAGTAAAAAATAGTGTGGTAGATAAAAACATTAGAAAGAAATAACTTGCACCAAAAACTTTAACATTTCACGCTCACGCTGACGCTTCGCTCAAAGACTAGTCTAATAATATTTTTATATAAGCATTGCAGTGAAGTCTGATCCAAATATTTTAAAGCAATATGTGATTTGTATAATGTAATCAGTAAAAATAGTGTGGTAGATAAAACATTAGAAAGAAATAACTTGCACCAAAAACTTTAACATTTTACGCTCACGCTGAGCTGACGCTCAAAGACTAGTCTAATAATATTTTTTATAAAGCATTGCAGTGAAGTCTGATACAATAATTTTAAAGCAATATATGTATTTGTATATTTAATCAGTAAAAAATAGTGTGGTAGAATAAAACATTGAAAGAAAATAACTTGCACCAAAAACTTTAACATTTTCACGCTACACGCCTGACGCTCAAAGACTAGTCTAATAATATTTTTTATAAAGCATTGCAGTGAAGTCTGATCCAAATAATTTTAAAGCAATATATGTATTTGTATAATGTAATCAGTAAAAAATAGTGTGGTAGATAAAAACATTAGAAAGGAAATAACTTGCACCAAAACTTTAACATTTTCACGCTCACGCTGACGCTGACGCTCAAAGACTAGTCTAATAATATTTTTTTAAAGCATTGCAGTGAAGTCTGATCCAAATAATTTTAAAGCAATATATGTATTTGTATATTGTAATCAGTAAAATAGTGTGGTAGATAAAAACATTAGAAAGGAAATAACTTGCACCAAAACTTTAACATTTTCACGCTCACGCTGACGCTCACGCGCGGGGTTCGCTAGAGCTCTCTGTTCTTCGAACAGGCGAGCTAAAAATGGAACTCACTTCAAAAAAAAACATTTCCCACTGTGGCTACAGTTAGGAATGTGACGATCTACTTTTATAGAATTTTTCGCAAAATTAGTGAAAGCAACATTTAATATATTGAAGCATAGTGTAGAATTGGTAATCCTCCTTGTATATTTGTGTCGATGTACCCAATACTATGTATACATTTTTGAATGGACTTATGTCGGCCAGATGTTATGGAGATAGAATAACCAGCCACATGTCCCATTGATCCATATCACATGCTTCCGTTTATTGATTTGGCAGAAAAAGAAAAAAACAATCGAGATAAACAGCAAATTGAAGAAGAAATTGGGGCCTTAAATCAAACTAAAAAGCAGCAGATGAATTACACACAGATCATGACGCTCACAATGACAACGCAAGTCCACTAGTCAGCTGTTGCACACCAAAGGTCCCAAAAAACAATAGCGCCCATGTGTGGCAAGATTATATTAATCAATCACGACATCAACAATTATCAATCAAAACAATTAATGTTGGTGTACTGAACAGCACTATCACTATCCTAATGCATTGTGTATAGCTCTATGGCAGCTGTAGGCTTGTCAAGTAGCGTCGTTAGCTGCCAAGATATGTGCAGTGTCTTGTCACAGTCAGGTCAAGCCAGATTAGATCTGTGACTTGCTACAGGTACCATGTAAACATGTTCGAACCCGTTTCATGGTCGGGTTGTCGGCGACTAAAGCATCTCCCCCACCAGGTTTTCTCGTGAGGAGGGGGAAAAGATATGGACACCCAGCAGGATTAAAAATAAAACTTGCCAAAGGGTGGAGGAGCTCCTTGTGAACCAACGGCCATCCAGTTCTAATGCCCAACTGTGTCTGCGGACGGCCTTCCGCACTTGGGTTACTTTTCTTTTTTTAGGAGGTTGGTGGCAGGATTTGCACTCTGGCCACCGTAAAACACTTCATTCCACAAAATCAACAAATGTTAAATCTGAAAACCCACTCCGTGGGAGTACCTCCTCTGCTGTTGCCCTCTGCATGGGAGCTCACTGGTTGACGGGTTTGGGGCAAAGCCTTCGGGACCCCTATTCCTTGATGATAGGAGGAAAACCACGGGGTAAACCTCCAAGGTCAGATTGCGGTGGTGTGTGGCGGAGTGATGCTGAGGTGTCATCCACCAGACGGCAGTTTCCTTGTGTTAACCTGAGGCAGTCCCTTCAGGTGGGTGCCTGGAATGTCCTATCTCTAAGAGAGGATGATCACCGTTCTCTGTTATCATCTGAGCTCCAGCGTTTGAACATCGGTATTGCAGCACTCTCTGAGTTCGGAGACCGGATTGCGGAGAGATCATGGCAGGTGGTTACACCTACTATTGGTCTGGTCGCTCTGATGGTTACCATGCCCAAGGAGTTGCTGAAGCTGTGTCCAATAAGCTGACTCCAATGATAATTGAGGTAACACCGGTCAACGAGCGTATTATGAGACTAAGGATTCTTCACTCCTTGGGTGTCATTTCCCTGGTCTCTGTATCTGCTCCGACTGAAGCGAGTGATCTCACCGTGAAGGACGCATTCTATGCCACGCTCAAGTCTGTGGTTGATCAGTGCCCCAGGCAAGATACTCTTCCAGTCTTGGAGGATTTCAATGCATTGACCAGACTGATAGGGATGGTTATGAGACATCTGGTGGTCCCCATGGGTCTGGAACTGTGAACCAGAACAGCACCAAGTTCCTTGACTTTGCAAGAAATCATGGACTTAGGGTGGCTTGTTCATGGTTTAAGCGCCCACAAGCTCATCGCTGGACTTGGTATTCCAACCTGGCGGTGTGGCAAAGGGGATTGACCATGTGCTCATTGATGGTTGCTGGAGGATGAGCCAGAAATGCAGGGTCTATTGGAGTGCTCAGTTCCTCAATACTGACAACAGGCTTGTTGTAGCAACTCTGAAGTTGCAGCTTAAATCCAGCAGAATCCCAGCCATCCCAGCCAAGGCTGTATGTTGGCAAGCTCAAGTATGAAAGGGTAGCTGAGGAGTTTACGAACAAGCTGAGTGGGGATTTGGGGGGTCTGGGTGCTTTGTGGAATTCTGAAGAGTTGTGGAGTGCCTTCAAGACCACCATCCTTGATGTTTAGGGTGGATGTCTTGGAACTCACCGCAGGGCGAAGATAATTTTGTCTCTCAAGGGACACTGGATACTATTGACCAGAGTCGCAAGGCCAGGCTTAATGGCAGAGCTGAGCTATTCAGGGACTGAGGCGCAAAACTGCACATGTGCTAATTGTGGACTAGAAGTCCAATGTGTGAGGAATGTGCGAGGAATCTGTGAGGGGGAAGAGCATCACCTGTGGTGAAGCAATTCTCGTCCTGCTTACAGGGGAACTTGCGTGTTGCGTTCCTCCAAGCCCGTCCCTCGGTGTACTGCAGTTAGAGTGGAGGGTGGTAGGCTCTTGACAGAGAAGTCTGAAGGGAAGGCACACTGGGCCGGTTACTTTGAGCGGCTGTACCAGGGTGATCCACCAGCTGTCAAGTTGGATGTCAGGGGTGTTACCATCCTTATTGCTGACCCTCCAATCAACTGTGATCCACTTTCGTTTGTGGAAAAATAGGCTGCGGTGAACCAGGTAAAGCTCCTGGGATCTGTCGCATCCATGCTGAGCTTCTCAAGACTGGTGGAAATGCTGTACTCGGGTCATTGCATGCAGTTCTGTGCTCTGCCTGGAACACAGGCATCATCCCAACAGACTGGAAGAGGGGACTTGTTGTTCCTCTCTGGAAAGCGAAGGGTGATTGCCAGGACTGCAACAACTCCTGAGGGGAGACGTTGCTCGCAGTGCTGGGCAAGGTCTTTGCTCAGATAATTTTTGATAGGGTTCACCACCATTTCTTTGAGCACCAGCTACCAGAACAGTCAGGCTTTCCACCATAGAGGTCAATGATTGACTGTATCCTTGCTCTTCAGGTCCTCACCGAACGCAGATGATAGGCTGCAAGCAGCCCCTGCCGAAATGATGTTTATCTCTGCAAAGCATTCGATTTAGTGAATCGGGATGCCCTCTGGAGGATTCTTTGTTTTTGTGAGGTGCCAACAAAACAGATCAATCTGATGTCTGAACTATACTCTGGTACTGAGAGTGCTGAGATGTGGTGGTACCATCTCCGACTTATTTCCCGTTGTTCTTGGAGGACGTCAAGAGTGTGTGCTGGCCCCCACACCTTTCAGTGCTTGTGTGGACTGGATTTTGGGGAGAATGTCGGAGAGATCAAGCTGCAGGCTGCGTTGCATCATTTGGGAATGTCAAGATCTCTGACCTTGATTTCGCAGATGATGCAGTCATCTTTGCGGAGACTTTGGACATCCTTTTGGGGGCCCTCGAGGTGCTGAATGAGGAGTCGAAGCCGCTGGGATTACAGGTTTCCTGGGTCAAAACTAAGATCCAGGCTTTCAATGACATCTTGGATGCTGCTATCTTATCTGCTTGCAAGCTCAACTCTTTATGTTATGTTACAGCTTGCCAGCTCAACGCTTGATGTTAATCTAACAACAACAACAACAAAAAAGACGGACACAGAAGGAAACCACAAGGAGGGAAGACTGGAAAATTGGAAGGAGGGGGGATTTGGGTGGGGTTAACGAGGGTAGAAAAGATCATGGTGTTGGATTGTGGATGGTCTGAGATGTTTGTGAACAGCTGTCTTGAAGACCTGGAGGGAAGAATGAGATTGAAGGGGATGTGGAAGTCGATTCCACAGGTTGGAAAAAGAGGAACAAATGAGTGGAGGTGAGCAGTGATCCTGGATTTTGGTAGTTTCACCAAAAGGGAGTTGATGGTGGACCACGCGATCCTTGCCGAAACCTGGGGGGACCAAACATGGAAAGAGCAGAGGGTTCAAGACCAGAAAGGAGGTGATAGAAGACAGAGACAACGGACCTGTCTGCAATGGTGAAGTGATAAGCCCATAGACTCAGCTTGATCGCGGATGATTCCAATCATCTTAAAGGCCTTGGCTTCCACAGCATCAAGCTGAGAAAGACGTGAGGCGGGGGAGTCAGCCCAGAGGGGGCAGCAATACCCCCATCAAGCTGTGGATGAAGGCCTTGTAGGTAGATAGGAGTTCAGGTGAACCAAGGAAGAACTTTGTACGATGGAGGATGCCCAATCTTTTGGCTATACCTTTAGATAATGCAACACAGTCAGCGGCTGGCTTTGGAGGCCAACTTTGAGATGTGGTTTGCCCAAGAAGGATTTTAATGGATAATGAGACCCAGGAGTTTGAATGACTGAACTTCATGAGATTGTTCACCCTTTGAACCCTGAGCTCCTTGAATTTTCGGCTCCCCCACCCTGGGCTCCCTGAAGAAATATCCAGCCGCTTGGGTATATGGAAGATTGAAGAGCAGCTGGTGAACCAGCTGGTCGGGTATATTGAGGTTTGAATAGTGGCTAATATACCAGCCGCGAGGGTTCAAAGGGTTAAAAAAGTAGATGGGAGTGTTTGCCACATGGTCCTTTTTGCAGAGAGATAGTGAGAGTGTGAGATTTGTCAGGCATAAAAGACATCTTCGAAGTATTTGACCATCTTGTGTTTTTTTTTTCAAGGTCTGAAGAGAGGGAAGAGGCTGCAGCTTGCTTGTCTGAGGATGAGGGATGGCATGGCAGAGGGTGAAGTCATCAGCAAATAGATAGAGAGTATTTTCCAGTCAGAGAGATCATTGATGATGATCAGGAATGGGAATGGGCCCAGAACACTGCCTTTGGGCACTCCAGCCTTGACAGGGAGAGATGATAAGATTCTGTTGAGTGCCACACCTTGGCTACGAGAGTGGAGGAAGTCAGTGAGCCAAGTGTGGAGTTAGCCTTGAATGCCAGAGGCAGACGGATTGGAGAGAAAGGCAGGATTCTCGACTGTATCAAAAGCATAAGGTATGTCCAGAGACGGCCCTGATCTCATGTCTGACATTGAGGGCCTCCATCCATAGTTGGGTGAGTAGAAGCAGCATGTCCAAGGTGGAGTGACCTCATCTGAAATGAAATTGACGATCTGAGATGAGGTTGTTGGAGAAAAGGAAGGATTTCATATCAACTGCGATGATGGATTCCATGATCTTGCTGATGATTGAAAGTAGATTGAGCAGTCTTGTAATTGAGGGGATCAGGATTTGCACATTTTTATGTAATGCAGCGATGTTGGTGGATTTCCAAGCAGATTGAAGATATTATAGGGTGAAAAGGGCAGAGAGAGGATGTGTAAGAACTGCAGAGCAAGTTTTCAGGACATGTAAGCTGATGTCGTCCGGTCCAGTCGCAGAATCAGACTCAGGGGTTGAAAGAAACTTCTCGACCTTCTCAGGTGCAAAAGACACAGATGCTAGGAGCAGTTGGGTATGACATTCATGGACGGGTACCGAAAGTGAAGGGTTATAGACACAAAATTTGGAAGCGAACACAGAAATGAAGTGTGGTGGAATTTTTATTTTTTCATAATTTTTTTACTTAAAAATAAATAAATAAAAATACCATAAAGATCATATTTTAAAATATTAGCTTTATGGATTTTTTTTTGTTTGGCTGTGGCCCAATTAAGCCTGATTATTGATTTTAATTCGCAAATAAAGGCTTTTAGCCCATATAATAAATATATTAGTAAAACCTGGATGACAGACAATGATAGATTTAAAAGCTCATTAGAAACATGATTATTACATTAATTTTATGAGTATTAATTGACTTGCTTGAAGCTTGTGTGATTACAAATATGAGCCCCATGGACGTGCATACGGTATAAGGTCAATGAGGACATAATTGATGCAGCTCTGTATTCTTATTGCTACTTGAACTAATAGCTAACAAAATACTTAAGTAGGGTGAAAGTGGGGTTTGGATGAATAAAAGGTGCTATAAACCTACTCACCCAGTAGCTTAAGCAAGTTGGAATGTTCGGCTGATAAACTCACAGCTGCAAAGCTCAGGAGTTAGGGTTACATGCCAATATATACATATATATCCCTATCTTGTCAAACGTTGAACCATGAGTCCCGTCTCACAATGTTCCTTTGTCAGTTTGAATGGTTTGCATTAGCAGGAACAATTGTCTGGGTGGCAGATGGATGGTTGTTCTGTGCGGATTATGCGGTTTTACCGTGTGAGACATAATCCGCGCGGCGATGTTCATCATAACAGTCAGGAGGTGCGTCTGATGTATAAACAACGAATGCGGTCATCATTGGTTAGATATTTTTCAGTATACTATCCTGATGAGGGCAAATAAGCCTCAAAATCCGGATCGATGGCTCAGTTTGATGTTTAACTGATGACCATGTAATCTTTGTCTCTTTGACAGTCACCAGGCCGAGGCCTCTGTGTTGGAGGTGACGCTTTGGTGTGGACTGTGTCCAATGGGGATCAGCGGAGTGCTCTCATCACACTCCACATGTTTCGATATATATATGTGTCTTCAAGTCTTCAAGACCGGATGTGTTGCCAGGCCAGTAGGGGCTCAGGTCTCCGCATCCGCCCAGATAACTTGGGCATGAATCGGCGACTCCAGCACACAACCATGGCGAAACTGCACTTTTTATGGTGCCTTATATACAGTAATCCTACAACAGCCCGACTCAGGAGGTTTATTGAGATTCTCTTCACATGCTATACAGCCCGCATTCCCCATTGACCACACAACAGTATATCATTAACAAATGGGTTTCATGCACAATGAAACGGGTTGGGAAGAAGAGGAGAACACGGCCACAAATGGCAAGACAGACTGTTACTTATGAATCTTTAAAAAATAAAAAATAAAACATAATCCCTCGTGCCCTCAAAATCATGACCAACTTCAAAAAATATTGCCTCATCCATCTGTGGAGGATGAGAAACAGCAGGAGATTGAGAAGACAAAAGAAGCCAGTGGCACGCCCGTTCTTGGGGCCAACCAGGCCGGTGCACCCAGTTTGGGGTGCCTCATCCACATAGCAACCACCAGGAAGAGAGAGAATGCACAGCCATGTAGAAAGCGATCATCCAGAGAGAGGGAGCGAGGGAGACCAAGCGACCCAGCATAACAGAGGCCCAGCAATCCACACCCAAGAGCAGCACGCTTTGCCTTTTGATAACCCCTGCTCAGGGAAGTGTCCTAGACCTCCTACCGCAAGCTCATTGGCCACACGGCAAGGGGAAAACTCTCACCTCCAGAAAACCACATGGCCTCCGATACTCATCTCCCATTTGAGCCACGGGGACTTGCACGCCCTGCATTACTGGATCCACGTGGCTCCATATGTCCTTCTCTCTTTTGGACAGCGTGGACTCCTGCCACAGCAGAATGGAAGTTGACACATAAAGACAGATCACATCAGGGAATGTTACAAGCTGTAAAGGAGAGGAGCGGGTAGAGAGATGGGGCTTACACACAAACACTGGTGCAGGGGAGACGAGAGCTTCCTAAAAACTAACATGACACCATCCCTTTATTCGTAACTACAGTTCATCGACCACGATACCCCATGCAGCATTCAAGTATAATACAGGATGGAGGGCCTTGCCATTTGCGGAGATTATATTCTTGAAAATCACCGTGAACTGCAAACCTGCAAACTTAGAGGGTTCTGGAGAAAATTGGATTTGGAACTTTTTTTTTTGTTTTTTAGGTAAAGATAAGTGAAGGAATCTTTAGCATTCTCTTCCCCCCACCGCCTGCCCACACCAGCAGAAAGGTAAGGCCATCTTTAGCATTCAGACAGACACACCCACGTTTCCACCTTCTGAAACCCATATATTGAGATAACAACCAACGACACAGGTGGATATTTTGAAAACCTGGTCGGTCTCTGTTCCATCTCCTGAAACCCAGCCACGTGTGGAGACAGCAGCCAATGAAAGACACATTATAATATTTTGTATGCAGCCTATCTATGGCTGCTGTTTGCATCATTGCTTGGAGAATGGCTGTGCCGCTGATGCAATGCCCCCTGTTTACACCAAGCCGGTCATCATTTTGCCAACGTTGGAAGGATGACAAGCTGAATCAACCTGCATGATGTTATTTAGCAGCACAACTGGATCTCAAAGAAGACCAAGAACTTAAACCAGTCACCTTAACCGTGAAGCTAACATCACACACATTACTTCAGATGCGATATTAAAAACAACTGAAATATCAACAAGATGGCGACTTATGCGCGACCCCCACCCCTTGTATATCATGACGTCGATTTCTTTCGATAAAAATTAATGTAGATACAAATTCCTGCCAGCTTGATGACACAATGTAAGGTGACATTGCAGTTAAAGGTGACAGAAACACAAATCTATCCATATCTTGACGAAGACACGTCCTTTGTGCGTGACTGTTTAAACGGTGAAGACGGACTGACCACGTGCCTGGGCGTGGCCCAACTCCATGATTGACAGGAGCTCTGAAGCGCTCGAGCTGTGATTGGTTACTGATCTCGTGGACGGGGTCTGACCACCAATCACAGCAATGACGTAAATGTGAGGAGGATGAGGAGGAGAAAACAATTTGAAAACCCCTCCTAGTAACGGAGTCAAACGTCGGGGTAGCTAGAAAAGAATTAGCAGTGCACTACTTTCCAGCACTATAGCCAAATATGTGTGCATTTCCCTGATTGAATGAACCAGTTACGGCTTTAAAATTCCAAGGCTGTAAAAACATTTTCCTTTTTGTGTAGTTATTGCAAAGTATTTACACAAAAGATACTTGGCTTTTCAGTAATAACCGTTGTTGTTGCTAACCGTCTCCGGCGCCCAAGTGTTGAATCCGTCCGCCGAGTTAGTTTTCGTCTGCTTGTTGCTAGGCAACTGACCATCATCGCCCCGCGTGGGGGGGGGGGGGCGAGGACCAATAGCAGCTTTCGCGCTGGAACACGTGACTCAGAGCGCGCGGACGCGAGGAGGATGAGGATGAGGAGGATAAATGTGAGGAGGATGAAAAGGAGAAAACAATTTGAAATCCCCTCATATTGACAGTCAAACGTCGGAGTAATAAAAAACAAAACAAAACAAAAAACACCAAATTGCCCACCAGGAATTTGAATTACATGCATGAAGGAACACCATTGTATTTTATTCAGCCTTGAAAAGTTGGGTTGAAACCGAAATTACGTCAAAAAAACAACAACAAAAAAACCCCCTTGATTTATTAAATAATTTGCACATCCCTTTATTTGGGCGATGTATAATGCCAAACGATATGTGCAATACTGTATAATACATTGTGGTTATTTAGGCCTAAGTCACATTTGCTCTACGGCGAGGATACGGCGGCCGTACGCCTCTGAATGACAGAAACGTGCGGCGGCCGCAGAGTTTCTGAGGTGGCCTCAGGGTGGCCTACGCCGTATGGCTATTTTTACAGGCCGTAAGGTCGCCGTGGAATTATACGCGGAGTTATAACTTTTTTCATTTCTACGTTCGCCGTAGCAATTCGACAAGCCGAAAAAAGAAACTGGTAAAAAATAATAAATAAATAAAAAGAACCACTCATTACCGTCCGTCTGGCGACGTTCGCCTCAGGGCCCCCTGCGGTCACCTTGCGTCTGCCTTGAAAATTCTATGGCCGCCGCAGGAACGCCCAAGGTCACCGTGCGACTCAAATCAAAGACCGTACGGCACCCCACGTTTTCGGTCTCCACAATTTATAAATACGCCGTGCGGCTCCCGAAAAAATAAAACATATGTGACTGCTACATTGTGTGACCGTGGAAATACTGCGGCCGCCGTATAATTGCTAGTGGCCGTAGATTTTGGAGACCCCACGGCCGCCGTGGCAAATGTGACTTAGGCCTTACCTGGGACAATTCCAATTGCACTCGGCCATTTACTGACACCAAAGGCCTACAAGACCTGAGGCCTGCAGCCTATGGTACTTCACAAAATGGTGGCACACAATTTTGATTGTGGGCGGAGTCGGGCGAGCCGTCCAAACAATGGGGTGTGTCATGTTCTGTGAAGCTACCGCCACGCGCATGCGCAGTGTGCGCCTCCCTGGATTAAACAAGGACAAATGTGTCCAAGAGCCGCGTCCTAAAGGCAATAACAACAACTTCCGATATTTCGTCAC
>CM068955.1:143519144-143529686 GCA_035128595.1 Eptatretus atami | reverse complement strand
ATCCGAGTGACGGCCTATAATTCCGGGGAGTCTGGTGGGAGATGGCGTAAACTTCCCCACCTCGCGGTCGTTCTCGCCACCGTCCCCGGCCCACAACAATATATATATATATAATGCATTTAAATTATATATTAAATTAGGGTGAGGAAAAAAAAGTTTGAGTGAGGAATGAACAAAGTTCGCCTTTTGACGAGACCCTCACACAGACATCACAATCACCACAAAGGTATCTAATCAGTAAGCACTGATCCATACATCGGTTACCTACCCATCTACCATGACTACCATTTCCATGATGGTATTCCTCTATCTCTAATTCATATTGTTACCTCTGCCACCAAAGGTGAAGGTGGTTATGTTTTCACCCCTTTCTGTCTGTCTGTCTGTCTGTCTGCTGCTTGTTTGTGTGCAGGACATCTCAAAAACTTGTGACGGATCCGGATGAAATTTTGTGACAGGTTGGGATGTGACAAGGACTAACTGATTAGATTTGGTGAAGATGTGATCCGGATCTGGATGAAATTTTTGGACAGGTTGGGTATGTGACAAGGACTAACTGATTAGATTTGGTGAAGATGTTGATCCGGATCTGGATACGAGAATTATTTAATCTTTAAAGTGATTCTTCACCATTGAGAGATCAGGCCAAAAACGATATAGTACCGTATAGCATAATATTTCAAAAATGTATTGGGCACAATATGATCTCATGGATCAGGCACAACGTGGCGGAGGTATGCGCTTTACCGAGTGCGCTTCGAGTTCTATATATTGTACATAACTAACTAAAATTTAAAACTATTACCGTTTCTGCTTCCACTACCTTTCCCAGGAAGACTTCCATGCATTCACTACTCTCTGAGTGATACGTGCCTTACTAACGTCCTAACTCTCTCTTCTCTCTCTCTCTCTCTCTCTCTCTCTCTCTCTCTCTCTCTCTCTCTCTCTCTCTCTCTCTCTCTCTCTCTCCTTCTAGACTGTGGCCCCTGGTCCTGAGCCCTGTCGGCCGCCGAATTACCACCAGGTGGAGTTGACCCAGCCTGTCATCCGGAGGTCGCAAAATGAGTACCAGTGTACTGGTTGGTAATAGGGGCACTGCATCAGGGGGCTCAGCTGCTGTGCCCAACAAAAAAAAATGATAGTTACTGCGCAGCCAAGTTGCCATCCGCAAGAAGAAATAGTAATGAACTTAATTTATTGATTGATGTAATAGACACAAGTTACTTGCTCCTATTGGTTGACAAGTCGCAGCAGAGGCTTCGTGGTGATACAAAGGGGACTCGTTTTGAACCCAGTGGAACTTTTCCACAATTTTTAATGAAAGATGGCCCGAGCCCCAAGGCGTGCAAGAAAAGTCTTTTCTGTCTTCGTTTCGAGCCATCTGAGATAAAGATCCATCAGCGATAGCACATGGGATCCCTAGAGCTGCACATATCCGCGGTGATACGAAATACTCCAACTTAACAACACCCAAGGTTCATTCAATAAAGCCCACAGAGCACGAGCAAGAACTCACAATCGAACTAAAGAGCACGCAATAAAAAGCCACAGAAGAGAAACTCACGCTTGATCACCGAGACTGGCGGTGGCCCGATCTGGTTCGCAGTTACTCGTGGACATCACAATGGGTGATTGTCATCGCACAAAGGGGACGATTGTGCGCGAAAGACAAAGCTAAAGGGCTCCGGGATCAAGAAAAACGAGCGCATTCCATGTTGGCAATCCTGGATTTCAACACTAACTTTTGCAAAACCCACCAATGGAGAAAATGAATTTCCTTCTTGGAATTGTCCAACCGCGCTGTCAGTCTTGCGGCTCCAGGTCGAGATAATATCCCGCGGTCGAGCGCCCATTTCAATAGGCAAACACGAGAGGGAAACAGACGTGGGGATGAGAACAAACTTACAGGCGTCGTAAAGTTTTCTCCAAGGCCTCCATCATCAAAGGCACCGATAACTTCCGTGTTACCTGCTTGCAGGTGCTCAGTCGCCGCGTCCACGTCACAATGCCGTGCTCAGTCGCCGCGTCCACGTCACAATGCCATGCTCAGGCCTAATTGCGCCACTCCCATCGCTCCCTCTTATTGAACCCATTGCACATAAAGCTCGATCTTATGCAAAGGATAAAATCCCTGAAAATGAAAACAACATCGATTCATAGATTGTCGACCACATGGACAAAGTGATATCATCTGTCTTTGGACAAGACTCAGCTTCAAAAGTCTATATTATTATTATTATTATTATTATTATTATATCTTGTTCTCCTCGTACACGTTCATAGTGTACAAAAGTTGGATGATGATTACTTTTGTAATCGTACCGATAGGAATTGACATATTTTCGATTGTTGGGAAATTTGAGACGCAGCAGACAATTAGGACGGCATGCTCCGTCATGCAGTACCCTGGAAACTTCGTTTGACCCTTTCGTTTTAACGTTGATCTGCGGCTCGTACGCGTGGAGGAGCTTGCCGCTTGTACATCAATTAAATACAGGACAACGAAGTTCGTACATGTCAGTGTCCTTTTATTTGAATTGCAAAGACGTTAGACAATTATGGACAAAAATACAAAATTAATAATTGAAATTGGGAAAGTCGTTTGCACCTTCGATCCGAGACGTGTGACCGTGGCATTCAGATGAAGCAAACGGGAATTTTAAAATATTTTGATGGAAAATAAACCACGTTTTCATGCGAAAGAAAACTAAGAGAGTTCATAGAACACGATACCCTGCGCAGTGTTACTTCGATTTGAATGAAATAATCGTTTTAACGATCGTTAAAAAACAAACAAACAAACAAAAGTTCAGTGAAATTGAAGTAGTCCACAAACAATCCTGAACAATACCCTAATGCACCATGCCCATTGAACCTTTGTTACCTCTGTCAATGAAGGTGAAGGACGTTTTGTTTTCACCCCTCTCTGTCTGTCTGTCTGTCTGTCTGTCTGTCTGTCTGTCTGTTAATTGCAAAATCGAACATTTTTCAAGTATATTGGTTAGTCGATTTTGTTTGTCTGTCTGTCTGTCTGTTTATCGTCTACACGTCACAATTTAAAACCGATCTTCACGAAACTTCACCACATGGTGGAGTTTGTCATAAGGAAGAAGCTTGTTATTTTTGAGGTCAAAAGGCCAACATAGGCCAAAGGTCAACAACTAAGGTTGTATTTCTGAAATCCTCAATTTTCATCTGATTCACTTGAAATTTGAACAGGTTTTTCCACATTGGCTCACTGAATACAACCAGCAATTATTTTTGAGGTCAGCACATGCCAAAACGTCAACAGAGGCCAAATGGTCAACAACTAGGGTGGTATTTCTAAAATCCTCAATTTTCATCCGATTGACTTGAAATTTGAAGAGGATTTACATTTCAGGTCACTCAATTAGACCACCTATTATTTTTGAGGTCAACATAGGCCACATTTCTAAAATTGTCAATTTTCATCCAATTGACTTGAAATTTGAACAGGTTTTCCACATCGGCTCACTGAATACAACCACCAATTATTTTTGAGGTCAGCACATGCCAAAACGTCAACAGAGGCCAAATGGCCAACAACTAGGGTATACGTTCTAAAATCCTCAATTTTCATCCGATTGACTTGAAATTTGAAGAGCATTTGCATATCAGGTCACCAAATTCTAACACCTATTCATTTTGAGGTAAACATAGGCCAAAAGGTCTACATAGGCCAACTTGGACCAAATTTTCTGAAATCCTCAATTTTCATCCGATTCACTTGAAACTTCAAGAGCATTTTCATGTCAAGTCACTGAATTCAACGACCTATTGTTTTTGAAGTCACCATTGGCGAAAAGGTCAGCATCGGCAAAATTTCTGAAATCTTCAATTTTAATCCAATTAACTTAAAAGTTGAAGAGCATTTGCATATCAGGTCACTGAATTCAACTACCAATTGCTTTTTAAGGTCAAAAGGTCAACACAGGCCTAATTTCTGAAATTGATAGATCAGGCCAAAAACTAAATGCATCACTATATCTCAAAAAGTTGTGGACAAGTTATGACAAAACAAGGTGGATGAGTTGAATAGGTGACAAGAACAAGCAGATTGGATTTCGGTTCAGATTCAGCCCATCAGTAGGAAACAAAACGTGAACTGTTCCACCTGGCAGAGATATGCGCTCTTCCGAGTGCCATTCTACTTTGTGCTGTTTTGCCAAGTTGTCACTCTACTGTACAAGTGATTTTTCATTTATTTGTTTTCATTTTTTATATTTTCATTTGGCTAATGTATAGGGCAAGAAGAAAAAGGATTCCTGGGAGTGCTGGGATAACCAGCGTCACAAGTTGGCGTTTGCAGTTTCGCCACGTGTGCCCATGTACCCATGGGAAAAAAAAAATTAAATATATATATTTAATGCTACCATCTACCATGACTACCATTTCCATGATGGTATTCCTCTATCTCTAATTCATATTGTTACCTCCGCCACCAAAGGTGAAGGTGGTTATGTTTTCACCCCTTTCTGTCTTTCTGTCTGTCTGTCTGTCTGTCTGTCTGTCTGCTTGTTTGTGTGCAGGATATTTCAAAAACTTGTGGACGGATCCGGATGAAATTTTGTGGACAGGTTGGGTGTGTGACAAGGACTAACTGATTAGATTTGGTGAAGATCTTGATCCGGATCTGGATACGAGAATTATTTAATTTAAAAGCAAAAAAATATATATAGAAATGAAGCAAAATAAAATAACATGCAAGTCACGAAAATGCACAAAGAAGCTGGAACCGTGCACCTCAACGGAGCCACTTCACACGGCGGGATGTTTTACTGCAGAAGTGAGCACTGGTGGAAGGAAGGAAGACGAGGGTGGAATTCGTGGTAATTGAGGAAAATGGGAAGCCATTGATGAGTTAAGAGACTGCCCAGGCATTGTGTATATTACACATTGAACTGGGAGTAAACTCGGTGACGTCCGAGGCAGATCTGAAACGGGAGTTTGAGCCGGTTTTCAGAGGGGTCGGAAAGCTACAAGGCTGTCAAGTTAAACTGACAATCGACCCTGAGGTTGAACCAGTTGCTCAGCTGGTTAAGAACACCTTTTTGATCATGGAGTAAAGTTGAAGCAAAGATCCAAGAACTTATTGAACAGGACATAATTGAGCTTGTGGAGGGACTGACACTTTGGGTAAGTCAGGTCGTAGTGATTGCAAAACCAAATGGAGATATTCAACTGTGTGTTGATATGCGACGGGTGAACGAAGCAGTGGTAAGAGATCACCATCCCATACCCATAATAGATGAGGTACTCCAGGAATGAGCAGTGAGTAAAGTGTTTTCCAAGTTGGACTTGAAGTGGGGGTACCACCAGTTAGAATTGCATGTGGAGCCAAGGAATGTAACAACGTTTGTTACACACTGTGGATTGTACAGGTATAAGAGGCTGTAATTTGGTTTCAATGCAGTGCCTGAGATTTACCAACATGAGATCCACAAAGTGATTCAATGCATTCCAGGGACAGCTAACATTTCTGATGACATTATCGTTCATGGTGCGACACATGAGGAACATGACAAATGGTTGAAGTTGGTGTTGGGAAAACTACAAAGCTGGTTTGACTGTGAATGCAGACAAGTGCCAGTTCAGAGTTTCAGAGCTGGTATTCATGGGTCACAAACTGACAAGTGAAGGCATCAATCCACCGGAAGACAAATTGGAAGCAGTAGCCAAGGTGCGAGAGCCGTGGAATGTGAATTAAGTGAGAAGTTTTGGAATTGCTAGTATCAAACAGAACCTGAGCACAAAGAGTCTGGTGGCCAGGAATGGAAAGAGACATGGAGAAATGTGTCAAATCCTACTATGGATGTCAACTTGTTAGTCGACCAAATCCACCAGAGCCTGTCCAAAGTAAGTTGCTTCCAGTGAGACCATGGGAGGATGTAGCTGTCGACATTTTGGGTCCGTTACTATCTGGAGAGTCTGTAATGGTTGTGATTGACTTCGACAGTCGTTACTATGAGTATGTAATCATGAGATCCATTACAGCAGAGAAACTGGTGGCAGCATGAACAGAGATTTTTGTGAGGCATGGTATACCAGCCACTCTGTATTCAGCCAATGGGCCAAAATTCATTGCTCAGACATTTACAGATTTCATGGACACTGGACACAAGTTTTAATTTGTCCAATTCGCTGAAGTCAAACTAATAGGTCTATAGTTCCCCAATTCTTCTCTGGATCCTTTCTTAAATAATGGTGTTACATTTGCTACTCTCCAATCCTCCGGTACCTGTCCTGACTCCAGGGAACTATTGAACAATATCCGTTAACATCTCCCTTACCTGCTCAGACACCTCCATCAATACTCTCGGGTGCATATTATCTGGACCAGGAGCCTCATCTACTCTTAGATTTCCTAGCTGTTCTTTTACTTCCTCCACTCCAACCTGGATCTTCTGTAAAAGCCCTTCCTCACCTCCTCGATAGATACTCTCAGCGATTGGCAATTCTCCTGACTGTTCTTGTGTAAAAGTTGAAGAAAAAAACCTGTTTAATAAGCCTGCCATCTCACTTTCATCACAAACCACTCTCCTGGTGCTGTTCCTCAATGGTCCCACACTGGTCCAAACCTGTTCTTTTCCCCTGATATACTTAAAGAAAGTCTTGCTATTATGTTTAATATTCTTAGCCACGTCCTTCTCATACTCTCTTTTGGCTTGTCGAGTTATTTTCTCAACTTGCCTCTGTTTACTCCGATAGTGATATAAATACAACTCCAGTCCTGTTATTTTAAACCTAATAAATGTCTTCTGTTTCTCCTTAACAGTGTTCCTTATCTCACTGTTCAACCACCCTGGTCTCTTTGTGCTTCTAGTTTCACACCTCATTGGAATGTACTTACTCTGCACTCTACACATTTGGTCATTAAAGGTTTCTCATTTCTCTGATTCTGATTGTCCTGTTGTTAGAGTCTCCCAATCTACATCACCCAGTTCTCTCCTCATACCCTCAAAGTTTGCCTCCCTGAAATCTAATAGCCTTACCCTACGATCCTGAACTCTAACCCTTAATAGAATCTTTGCACACACAATGTTATGGTCACTTGCTCCAAAATGCTCCCCGACCTCCAACTCCACCATATTGGGATCGTTATTTAAAAGGAGGTCTAACACTGCCCTCCCCTTCGTGGGCTTATCTACAAAATGGGTTAAAAAGCAAACCTGGACTAAAACTAGGAAATCCTCATCCGCTCTGCCCTTTCCCTGTTCCTCTACCCAATCTGTCCCTGGCAAGTTAAAATCCCCCATTATCAATACTCTTCCCTCACCACATGCCCTTTTGAATTCTTCATGTACTCCTCCTTCCTCCTCTTCCTTCACACCTGGAGCTATAAAAGCATCCCACCAGTATCTTACTCTTTTTACAATCTCTACCCATGCAGAATCCTCAACATTTATTCCTTCCTTAATGTCACCCCTTTCTCTTGATGCAATGCTGTCCTTTACCCAGATTGCTACTCCTCCTCCTATTCTCTCCTTCCAATCACACCGATACACCTTGTAGGCTACTTATCCTGTCCTCCAGTTACTCTCCTCCTAAAACCATGTCTCACTCACTGCAACTATATTGTACTCCTCGCGATCTACTTTGGCTTCAAGCTTTTCCATCTTATTATTTAATCTTCTGGCATTGGTAGAGGATATGTTAAACTTTTCTCTTCCTGAAATTCTATTTTATTGTCTGGCCTTACTCATCAGAATTACATCATTGATCCGTTCCTTCCTTAATGCCTTCCCCACCCTCCATTGACCTAAAAAAAAGCCTGAATTCCTTCAATTCCCACTGCAAACCTTGCTGCCCCCTTTCCATTTAACATACGGCCATCATTCTGGAATACTCCTTTTGACCCTGAATGATTCCCACTTCTTCTTAAATGTAAAACCTTCATCCCTACGCCATTCTTCCAGCCATTGGTTGACGTCTATTGCTCTGCTCATAATTTCTATATCGTTTCCTAATCTTGGGAGAATCCCAGAAAACATGACCTCACAATCCTTTGCTTTTAGACACTTACCCAATAACCTGTATCTATTTTTCAAAACCTCCGAATAAACTTTCCCTCAATCATTCACACGTCGGTGGACCACAACCAACTTCTTCCTGCCATGACCCGATACAATATCGTTTACTCTTCCTTCAATGTCCCTAACTCCTGCTCGTTCAAAACTGCACAGAATTCTTTATCTACGATCCTTCCTGCAGAATGAAGAATCAACATATTTAATTGTCTCATCACCACAAAAACTGTCTTCCTCATACCTCAAAAACAAACCTCATTTCTACCAATTTATATTTCTGCACATACACCACTGCCTGCACCTACTGCACCTCCACCACTGCCTGCACACACTGCACCTACACCACTGCCTGCACCCACTGCACCTCCACCACTGCCTGCACCCACTGCACCTACACCACTGCCTGCACCACCACTGCCTGCACCACACTGCACCTACACCACTGCCTGCACACACTGCACAAACACCACTGCCTGCAACACTGCACCTCCACCACTGCCTGCACACGCTGCACCTCCACCACTGCCTGCATCCGCTGCACATCCACTACTGTCTGCACATGCTGCACCCTCACCACTGCCTGCATCCGCTGCACATCTACTACTATCTGCATATACTGCACCCTCACCACTGTCTGCACATGCTGCACATCCACCACTGCCTGCCCCCACTGCACATCCACTAGTATCTGCACATGCTGCACATCCACCATCCTGCCGGATCCGCTGCACCTCCACTACTGTCTGCACATGCTGCACCCCACCACTGTCTGCACATGCTGCACCTCCACCACTGCCTGCATCCGCTGCACCTCCACTACTGTCTGCACATGCTGCACCCTCACCACTGTCTGCACATGCTGCACGACAACCACTGCCTGCCCCAGTTTGCACCGTCACCATCGCCTGCACCCGCTGTACCCGCACCATCGCCTGTACCGCACCATCGCCTGTACCCGCACATCACCTGCACCCGCTGCACCGCCTGAACCCAAACCACTACCTGTACCTGCTGTACTCACACCACCGCCTGAACCCAAACCACTGCCTGTACCCGCTGTACCCACACCACCGCCTGAACCCAAAACACCACCTGTACCCGCTGCACCCGAACCACCGCCTGTACTCAAAACACCGCCTGTACTCAAAACACCGCCTGAACTCAAACCACCACCTGTACCCAAACACCACCCGTACCCGCTGTACCCAAACCACCACCTGTACCCGCTGTACCCAAACACCACCTGTACCCGCTGTACCCACCACCGCCTGTACCGCTGTACCCAAACCACCACCTTACCCGCTGTACCCAAACCACCACCTGTACCCGCTGTACCCAAACCACCACCTGTACCCGCTGTACCCACACCACCGCCTGTACCCGCTGCTACCCAAACCACCACCTGTACCGCTACCAACCACCGCCTACCCGCTTACCAAACCACCACTGTACCCGCTTACCCAAACCACGCCTGTACCCGCTGTACCCAAACCACCCACCTGTACCCGCTGTACCCCAACACCCACCTGTACCCGCTGTACCCAAACCACCACCTGTACCCGCTATACCCAAACCACCACCTGTACCCGCTGCTACCCCAAACCACCGCCTGTACACCGCTATACCCAAACCACCACCTGTACCCGCCTGTACCCAAACCACCACCTGTACCCGCTGTACCCAAACCACCACCTGTACCCGCTATACCCAAACCACCACCCGTACCCGCTGTACCCAAACCACCACCTGTACCCGCTTACCCAAACCACCACCTGTACCCGCTGTACCCAAACCACCGCCTGTACCCGCTGTACCCAAACCACCGCCTGTACCCGCTGCTACCCAAACACCACCTGTACCCGCTTATACCCAAACCACCGCCTGTACCCGCTGTACCCAAACCACCACCTGTACCCGCTGTACCCAAACCACCACCTGTACCGCTGTACCCAAACCACCGCCTGTACCCGCTGTACCCAAACCACCACCTGTACCCGCTGTACCCAAACCACCGCCTGTACCCGCTGTACCCAAACCACACCTACCTGTACCCAAACCACCACCTGTACCCGCTGTACCCAAACCACCACCTGTACCCGCTACCCAAACCACCACCTGTACCCAAACCACCACCTGTACCGCTGTACCCAAACCACCACCTGTACCCGCTGTACCCAAACCACCGCCTGTACCCGCTGTACCCAAACCACCCGCCTGTACCCGCTGTACCCAAACCACCGCCTGTACCGCTGTACCCAAACCACCGCGCTGTACCCGCATGTACCCAAACCAACACCTGTACCCGCCTGTACCCAAACCACCGCCATGTACCCGCTGTAACCACACCACCGCCTGTACCCGCTGTACCCAAACCACCGCCTGTACCCGTTGCACCGTCACAATTTACAGTACAGTATTCAGTGCGTTTCACCGTTTACAGCACAGTTTTCCAGTCCCCACAATTTACAGTACAGTGAGGTGTTTCGAATTATAA
>CM068955.1:143494139-143518796 GCA_035128595.1 Eptatretus atami | reverse complement strand
GGTAACTTCCCACGCTCACAGGAAGATATCGCTGTTTATTTAAACCGAGTCAACATGTACCGGCCGTGGTACAGAGTTTGTTAACGGGGTGACGACCATAAACCCTCACTCACTGTTGGTGTTGTGTTTGCCGACTGTCCACCTTCGGTTGATTACGTCACAATGAGTCTCGTGGAGGGATAATTGGACACGAGGACCGTTTGTCTTTGTCATCGTGTTCGATATCACTGACTCGCCGTGTTCGACCGTTTTCCACATTTCCACTCGTTTGGGGTCTCCTGACTGACTGGACCGTTTTGTAATGTAAGGTTATCCAATAACGGTGCTTTTTTAATGTATTTTCGAGTACTGTGTGTTTGTGTTGGGACCACACGGTGTCCTTCGTGAAGAGGAGGCGAGCTATCGCCGGTACCATGAGGAAATTACAAATTCCTGCCCGAACTACTTTGTCGAACGTCAGGCCTGGCCATCGGGTTCGTGAAAGACAGGCCATACTGTTGTGGGCCGGGGCTCGGTGGCGATAAACGACCGCTAGGGGGAGCAGTGGAGTCGTCCTCACTGAACAACCCGGAATTTAGGTCGTGACTCTCGGATAAGTCCAAGAGTTCATGGGTCCCTTAGCGGACCGTGGTCACCAATGTTTCAACGGCGTGGGGTAGGGTTAATTGCCTAATTTCAATATACCTAAATACCCACGTCGTCCAACTACCAGGGAAAACCACACCCTCGACGGACCTCGGGGAACGGACCGTATACCGGTCCAATCCGGGTGTAAACAGAGCGGGGATTACCAAGATCCGTCGGTCCAATGGCAACTTACCGCCCGAACGCCTTACTATTTCTCAATACGCACCTTGCTGCCAATGAAAGAAAACACAAACAACAAACTGGAACATTAACAGGAGTTATTTATAACAACAATCGGGGAGGGGGAGCACGAAAGAGCAGAGTTATCCGAATATGAAAAATGTAATGTACAAGAACAAGGCACTTAACGATTCTACTTACAACGGGGCCCACAACACACACACACACACACACACACACACACACACACACACACACACACACACACACACACACACACACACACACAACGAACTGGACCCCATGGGTCTTTAGTCGGTAGAGCCAGGTCAGGTACCTTCCCTCCTCGTGCGGTCACACCGACACAAACACCACGGTGGGACTCAAACCAATGACCTTGGTGTTGTCAGCACCAAGACTGCAGACCGCTCAACCACACCACAGACCGCACCGCAATCGCCACCAAGACTGCAGACCACTCAACCACGACCACAGACGCACCGCAATCGCCACCAAGACTCCTGTCTGCCATCCTCTCGTCTCTTTTTTTTCTCTCTTGAGGTGGAAGGGGTTTCTTTCCTCGCCACTCGCCTCCTGATTGGACGAGGGTTGTCAGACGATTGTGCAGCCTCCCGATTGGCTGGGGCGCGCGTGTGGTGCTCGCCCCTCGCTCATTGGCTGGAGGAAACGTCCATTCCCTGCCTTGGGGCGGAGCCTCGATCTGAGGCGATGGAGGCTCCGCCCATGCCTTCAGCCAAAAACACGTGGGCAATGGCGACCGGGACGGTGGCGTTGTAGTTGTAGTTGTAGTTGTAGTAAAAAGCTAACTAAAAAATAACTCGTTGCACACACATGTAATTCCCATTAGACAGAAAGACGGGATCTAACTATAAACACATACTTATCGAAATAACTGAACTACGGGGACTCTGGCTGTCTGTGTGCACAAGGTTTCCAAATCCGTAACAATAATTCCCCCTGGAGTAGTGTGGCTGCTCAAGAAGAAGAAGAAGAAGAAGAAGATATAATTGTGATGGTATACATTACATGACCAGACTTGAGCTGGGATTACAATATCCTTAACATTCTTGCATATCCCGCTTGCAATCGCACCACCACCGATAAGCCCGTACACCTCTTTGAAAGGGCGAAATACTTAGTCTTCTCGATGAAATGGCGCGTGAACAAAGTGCGTTCGTTCACGTCCACCTGCTCGGCGAGTAGGTGTGCTTGCGATTGTGATTTTGTTTTCATCGGTGATGTGTGGTTATAAATTAGATTGAACATTGGGATCAGGATTTGCCTGCTTGCGTTTCCCCAAGTACTGTTGTGCTGTTGTACCATGGTTCTCATTCCTCCCAGGCTACACGCATCTGCTCCAGCAACAACAGGTCCTTCGTATGTATCGCCCATGATGGAGGATTGCAGTCGAAGTGAGGAAATGTTCTCGGCTATCATCCAATGACGCTGATGCGTCTGTTTTGTATTCTTCCCTCTACTGATCTAAGTTGACGAGTGTCTGTAGCCACTGTCCTGTGTAACGTCTACTTGTCAGGGTTATTGGAATGCCGCTCTTGGGGACAGCACACACCCCCTTAGCCGGCAAAATGTAATTACAATCGTAATACATTGGTCGTCGGATGCTCATCGTGTCTGATGAGCGCGAGTCGAGGGGGAAGGGGTCTAAGCCAATTTTGGAACCACAGGTCTTTTTGGATTTTGGGTGTGGATGTGTGTTCATGATGATTTAAAAAGTCCAAGTTTCCTTGTGGCTCTCTTTATTAAACGCCTTTGTCACGCTCTGTTTCAAAGCGTTTCAGTTATTGGCGGCATTTGGACGACCACAGTTTTCTATCGCTCATTATTGTCTCACATTCAATGTATCCATTCTTCAGGCTCTTAATGTGTCTTCACATCACCTCTGTATGTCTTCTTCACTCTCTTTATGACCCCTCCCCCCTCCCCCCAACACCACCTCGCCATGGAGGACCTGCTTTGGTATTCTGGAGTCCTCCATTTTATTGAGATGACCAGCCCATTGTAGTTTGGATTTAAACAATGATTTCCCGGCTACAATGCTCAAGCCCTGCACATTAATATGAAGATTTGATCTCGGTTATGGCTTGTAGGGGAGGGGTGGGGGGGGGGCGGGGTGTTCTTGGTGGTGCTCTAGATGTTTGAGATGATGCAAGATTATATTGTTGAAAAACAGTTGGTGTCCTGTATCTGGCAAGCCCTTATTTGTTGCGACGTTGTCGAGCCTGGCACACCTTGATTCGATGGAACGAGATGGTCACGCTGTTTTATATATATTGTACTTATTTGCAGACAAGCTTGTTTTGAGAGTATTACTTGTTGGGATCATGCTGGGGTTATTGCATTACTGCACAAAAAACTACAGTATGTTCATAAAACATAAATTGTATATATATATATATATTATCAGTACTGTGCTGTGATGGTGCTCTGATGGCGAATTGTAAGAAGCGTCGCCGGCTTTGCTACTCTCTACCCCTCCTCTTGTGCACATCACCGTGTCCAAATGGCACGTGTCTCATTATCATCTGTGTTGCAATGAAGTGCCTTCTTGTATCCCAGGCCCGTCCATTGGCTGTTTGTAAAGGCAACACGCGTGTGTGCACAAGAGATAACGGTTCTACGAGGAAGTTTCTGAAATCTTTCCAAGCTGGACATTTGACATCGAAATTTGACGCAAAAATGTACCTTAAAAAAAAGAAAAAATTTAAAGTTGTTATTCAGCAAAGTTACTCGTGGAGGATTAAAAAATATTTTCTGACAAAAGTGGAGTCTACTTGCACTCTCAGCAGTTTAATTTTGTGTTGACACAGCAGGTAGAAAAGCAAGCACCCTGTAATGAAGATCGTATCGGGAAGTAAAACATTCCTGGTGTTTAACCTTCAGATTATCATTGAGACACAAGGTATTGAAGTTTAAGCACGGTTTATAGGTACACCTGTACTCCATTGGTTGTCTGGAGGTTAAATAGGTGAAAGTGTCAGAGGACCAGTTAAACTTTTGACTCGTACAGGGAAAAGTTTTGACATTGGGCCCTCACTGTTCCGCTTTTGTGCTACCGCTCTGGCTCCGAGTCTGAAGATAATCATCTCATCGTTTTGTCTCCTTCCATGCACAAGATTTTTCTGACTATGCCTTTGGAAAGGAAATCTTTGTACAGTATCTTTTCTGGGCAGTTGTGACTATAATTGTATCTGTACGCTTTGCTTGAGTTCTGAATTTATGAAATTTGTTTCCAAACATGTGCAGGTACTCCATTTTGAAAGTACAGATAAAATAAGTGTCTTGTCCAATCATATTCCCCCCTCATGATTAGACCTTGGAAAATTGTGCTGTAGCTATAGCTGGAATATGAATACACAAATGTATTCTACCTAGCAGAACATAATGGAGCTGCATTTTATTGCCTTTCAAAATCAGTTTTCATGATGTTTTGATATTTCCAAAGTGAAGGCTTTTCTTCTTGCAGGAGGAGAATCTTGGTGTGAACCTTCATGACCAAAGTTCTGGAAATGCGAGCAAGTGAGTTTTGGTGATCGAACAAAGATCTTTTTTTTTCTGTGAACTAGACTTGTTTCTTAATCCTTTGAACCCGAGTGGCCGGTTTACTGGCCGCTATTCGAACCTCCATGCTCCCGAGCGGCCAGATTTTTCTCTAGGGAGTCCAGAGTGGGGGAGCCGAAAGTCCAAGTTGCTGAGGGTTCAAAGGGTTAAGTATTGTTTAACTCGGCCTCAGTCCTTGCACTGTTTCATTTTGCATCCCCAGAATCTTTTTGTTTTCCTTTTCTTTTTCTTTTTACCTCTGCCACTGAAGGTGAAGGAGGTTATGTTTTCACCCCTCTCTGTCTGCCTGTCTGTGTGCAGGATATCTCAAAAAGTTGTGGATGGATCTGGATGAAATTTTGTGGGCAGGTTGGGTGTGTGACGACGACGAACTGATTAGATTTTGATGAAGATCCGGATCCGGATCCAACTACTAGAATTTTTAAACTGATTCTTCACCATTGAGAGATCGGGCCAAAAACGATATACAGCACAATATCTCAAAAAGCTGTGGATGGATTCGGGCGAAACTTGGTGGACATGTTGGGTGTTTGACCAAAGAAGAAATGATTCAATTGGGGTGAAGATCCGGATCTGATAATATTTTAAAGTGATTCTTCACCATTGAGAGATCGGGCGAAACTAATATCTACCACGATATCTCAAAGCATTGTTGACGGATTCAGATGAAACTTGGTGGACAGGTTGGATGTGTAGCAAGGACGAATTGATTAGATTTTGGTGAAGACCCAAATCTGGATCGGGATACGAGAATTATTTAATTTTTAAAGTGATTCTTCATCATTGAGAGATGTGGCCAAAACCGATATAGTACTGTATAGCATGATATTTTAAAAAATGTAGTGGGCCCAATATGTTTTCGTGGATCAGGCATTACGTGACGGAGGTATGTGCTCTACCGAGTGCCCTTCCAGTTTGAAGATTTATATCTGTGTGTGTTATTTACTTGGTGGGTGGGTAGGAGGGATGACGTGTCCAAAACAGTGCTGTGATTATAAACTAACCATCCACCTGGTTTGTTGGTTGGTTTATTTATTTATTTCCACAATGTGTAATTGCAAAGTTCCTTTTGTTGTTTTCCCTGTTGTGTAGTGCTTCCGGATTTTTGATTCTAAAAGGCGCAGCTTTGTTTATACCTGGCAGCAGCAACAATGCAGAGCAACTTCGACCTGGCAGGCAACGGGAACTTAAAGGTAGGCCATGTGTTCTTGCTTGCAATCTTAATCATCCCTTTGAGCTTTATATTAGTAGAGCTAACTTTACGACCATTTTTTTGTGTGTTTTTTTTAACATTGAACACCCATCTCATAGTGGCATGATCAGTAATATGGAGGCAAATCCACTGCCCTTTTTTTACAATGGCATTTGACTGTTGGATAAAGTTTGAGTTGAAAGTTTTATCCAACAGTCGTTTAAATCTGTGTGAAGTTTTCTTCACCACCTGGTGAACTTTCTCTGACCTCCGCAAAAAGCTGGCAATGTCCACTTGCAAATCACGTTGGAAAATGCATGTTGAAAGACAAAGGATGTTTACTATCGCTGCACCGTGACATCAAGCTAGCACAGCTCGTCAAGCCATATAACGCGGTGCCCTGACAAAGGCTCCGGCGCAGCATCCAGACAAAAGCTACAGTCCATCAGAGCACCACCACTAACAATTCCCACAGCATGCCAACACTTGCTCAAGGTTAGTCTCAAGTTGAGATTAGTGTAATTGTGATACAAGCTTGGTCTAACTGCCCACATTGGTATAATTGTCTGTGTAGTGTTGTAGTTATGGTTCTTGCTTTGGGTTGTAATTGTTTGTTTTATTATTGGCAGTGCAGTTTTATAGTTTAATAATTTAGACAGTGTAAGACTATGAAGTATGTTAAGTTGTGTTTGTATTCTCACATGCCCACCCATCATTTCAAGGTGCATTTGCTGAAATGCTGATGTGCATCTCCCCTCTTGCCTTTTTGAATAGGTAAATTGCATCGGCATCTTGAAGCCATGTTCGTCCACCTGGAAGATGAAGATTACATTAAGCTGGTGAGTGTTTAAATAAGAGATTATTGCTTCCACACCACATATATATACAGTATATGTTCCAGTCATATAATCGTAACTGTGCTTGTATGGCGAGCTGGAAGTCCTGGCGATTGTGCGAGGTTCTAGACAGAGCGCTGGGAGGTTGCTGTGGAGAGCTTGTACCTCTGTTTATTGGTATGTCACCCGAAGCGGCTACCGTGGTCGCTGTGCCGACTCACAGATGCCTCAAGCGGCGTGCATAAAAGGTGGGCACGCCGCTTGGAGCATTGTAGTCCGGCCATGGTAGCGCGCTCGGGAATACGCAATAAACCAGAGTTACGGCAGCCTCACGACTCTGCGAGTCTCACTGCTCTCCGAGCCCATCCGAAGTACATAACAGTTTGGCGACGAGATTTTTACGCAATGGTCAGAGCGCCCTGCTCTCTTTTTGTGGTGCGAGGGAAGGGGCCCGCCCTGTTGGGCGAGACTGCTGGCTAGCCTCACGCTAGACTGGATGCGTCAGCCAGTGGCCTTGAGCGTCTCGGGCCGGGCCAGCTCGTGCAACGCTTGAGGAGGGGTGCCCGGTCAGAGTTCGTATCTCGGCTGCGCCTGGTCTCCTTCGGGGCCTGTACCCCCGTTTGGGCCCGGGCCTCCCTCAAGACCCCAGGGCGGGTTCCTTGCGCAGGAGCCGCGGCGATGCAACATGGGTTCCGTCATTGTTTCCTGCGACTACGATATACGGTTCCGAAGCAAGGGGAGCATGCCAGCTGCGACGGGCTCTCGTGCTTGCGTGGCAGAGGGTCCACCTTAGTCAAGGATCAACCAACCGGGTTGGTGAGTCGGCACTGGACCGGGTCCAGGATGGGCTGGTGGAGTGGCTCATAGAACCGTGACACGCCCGTGTCGTTCACTCCAGGTTTCAGAGGGGAATTGGAGCAATCCGTCGCGTTCCAAGAAGTTCGTGGAGCGCGACTGTCGATGGTCTTCGTGTTTCAGCATGCAGATGCGGTCGGCCAGCGGTTCGTCTCGACGTCGTGACGGTCAAGAAGCTGGGACACTGCATGGTTCATAAATTGCTGGTTGTGATGTGTTTGCTTCTCGCAGCACGAGTAATTCAACTTGGTTTTGTTAAGCAAATACCGGCGGCCGCGTGGGTGCATAATGTGTTTGATTGGGATCAATCGGCATGATGATCAATATATTCGGTGTGATGGTCGGGATGATGATGATCGCGATGGTCGTTTTGATGTTAGGTACTCGTGGGCATTCGTGAAAAAAAGAGGTCTGTCAAACCTCCGGTGTCTGGGGCAGCTCGCGGTTCGTGGGATGTTCATGTGTGGGGATTATGAATTGGAAAACGCGCTGTAACGTGGGATGGAAACGATGTTTCTGTTGCCTGATGATGTTTCGATGATGTTACGAATGGGCGATGTCTCTGGATCTGGTGCGCGTCTTGGTGGCGAAGTGCCAGGGCTGGTTCGCTGTTCAGCGTCTGGCGCCGTGGGGCGCAACCCTCTAATCTTGCCAAGGTCAGCACTCTGGCGCCCTGGGGGCTTGCAGACTCAGGGTGTTTACCTGATTCGGTCCTGTCTGAAGGAAGTGTGCCAACTTGTCGACCGGGAGTTCGTTTTGGGGTGTCACCTCGGCCTCGCCGGTTAGCGTTGAGCATGAGCCGCCTGGGGGCGCTTCTGCTGCGTAGTGATACTGTGCTTCCCAACTTGCTTCTTTATATCTTAATCACGGCCAGGGTTTTTTGTGGTCTGCACCATCATTGGGTTCGTCGTGCAGCTCGGTACTCGAGCATCTGTCCACTGCATTTTGAAATTCAACTCGAACGGATGTATGATGTGCCAGGTTATAACAACGGCATTATTGTGACGTGTGTGTGCGGATGAAGCACGGGGTTTTTTTCTTTGTTTTTGGTATCGTGGTATGCTTGCTAGTTGGACTTATGTCATGCTTGATGCCTTTTGCTTTTCCTTTTTGGCGCGAATTGCTTTCTGTATAGTAGTGCCAATGCTGTTGATTATTATCATTTTATAATCATGTTTTTAGTGGGGAAGAGTGTGCTGTATGGGCAGCGGAGCCTGGCGAGGCGGGGCAAAGTGGTGGTAGTGGTCACGTGGTCCGCGGGCATAAAGGTGGGCACGCCGCTTGAGGCATTTGTAGTCCGGCCATGGTAGCGCGCTTCGGGATACGCAATAAACAGAGTTACGGCAGCCTCACGACTCTGCGAGTCTCACTGCTCTCCCGAGCCCATCCGAGTACATACGTAACATGTGGAGTGTGACGAGCATTCCGGTGATCCCCATTGGACACAGTCCACACCAAAGCATCACCTCCAACACAGGCCTCGGCCCGGTGACTGTCAAAGAGACAAGATTACATGGTTCATCAGTTAAACATCAAACTGAGCCACGATCCGGATTTCAGGCTTATTTGCCCTCATCAAGATGGCACACCGATAAATATCTAACCAATGATAACTGCATTCGTCGTTTATACATCAGACGCACCCCCTGACTGTTATGGTGAACATCGCTGCTGATTATGTCTCACACGGTAAAACCGCATAATCCGCACAGAACAACCATCCGTCTGCCACGTTCACCATAACAGTCAGGAGGTGCATCTGATCTATGTATATATATATTTGTTACGGCTGTGGAAATTCGCAACCACCATTCAGGTTCCGTAGGTGAGGTATTTCTGAAGTACATGTGTAGTTAGCCCCAAACCCGTTGTTTAGAGGGAATTAATGTGATTCATTCGGGCTGTGACGCTTTGAGTCAGTCGTTTTTCTGTTCTTTCTTTATTTTTTTGAACCAACCACGTCTCAACCACAACCACGCCATGCCAACCACACTGCAACCACGCCACCTCCACCATCTACGCTACTGCATCTTCGCCACTCACCATTCAACAGGCTCCGTGCGGTTACGATCTCCGCGGAGGGAACATAAAGGCCAACGGGGATGCGCAGGTTTTCCCGCCTGTTTCCCCGTGTAAATTCTCCGCGCTCGGTGTGGGGGAAGTGCGATCCGAGCCGGGGTTCAAAGGTGAGAAAGGGTGGGCCTCTTTTTGGGGAATAATTCTCTGGCCCGAGCGCCAAAAACTCACTCCCCGCCCCCGCACGGTGCGGGGTGGAGGGAAAGCGCAAGGGCACGCCCCCTTCGAGAAGCTTCTCCAAGAGCTCGAAGGGAGGCGGGGCCAAAAAGGGGGGCGGAGTGAAGGGCGGAGCGCCCGCGTACAAAAGCGTACAGGATGGACCTTGAAGCGTCTCGTCTTCGGTTGGTCTCCAGGGTAGTTGTTGTTATTGGTCTTCGGCTGGTTGAGCAAGTTAAGTGGTCTTCGAAGCTTCCTGTGAACGGAGGCACGGACGGGAGACGGGCGGTGCCGGTTGCAAGGTGGACCTGCGCGTCGCCGAGGAGTGCCGGAGAGGGTTCGCCGGCCGAGAGAGAGGTCGGGACCAGGCGCCAGGCGCTGACGGTCGCGGGAAGAGGGACTCACAGCCAGACCAGGGAAGTCGCCACTTCTTTTCTTTGGGGTTTTTGGGCAAATGACTGTGGGAGGCGCCTGTCTTGTGAAGTAGAACTGTTATAAAGTGTTGCCGTGTGTACGCGTTAGTCCGGTTGTAGCTCTGCATCACTGTTTCTTTTGTTTCTTTGCTTTTGTGCATTCTGACTGTATGGCTGTATATGTGTGCTCTCCGTGTGTCGTGTAAATAAAGTTTGTGTTGAATTGTTCCCCGTTTCGCTGCGTCCTTTCCTTTGTTGAATCTCCATCTTGCTTCACGTAAAAGGGTTCGTAGTGGGCGTGATACGCCCGATAATTAATTGGAACCGTCAAGGTCGACGATAACTCCGCTCGGTTATACCTGTAGCACGGAACGAGCCGTTAAGCGGTTCGTGTCCGGAGTCGACCTGTGGCGTGGTACAACCCCTCGGTAGGTTACCCGTGCGAGTACTTAGGTATATCGACTTTCGGCGATTCACCCTATTTCGCGCGGGGTAGAATGCGGACTGGGTTGTGGTGAGGTTAAACCCCCACCGTGACTAGCTCCTTGGCGATAGTTCCAAGAGGGTCACGACTGAATTGTCCGTCCGGTGGGCGAGACGTGCCGCGATTCGAGTCACGTGGCCATTCGCATGCCGGCGGGCGCGAATTCACAACAATAATATATTATATATAAAAAAAATATATATATATATATATTGTTACGAATTCCGCCCGCCGGCATGCGAACGACCGCTTTTAAACCGAATCGCGGCCGGACGCCCACCGGACGAACAATTCAGTCGCGACTTTCGGAAAAAACGCTGGAAACCAGTCACGGGTGTGCTCCAAGCGCACACCACGGCCTAGTCAACACTCTACCGCGCGCGACAGGGTCGATCGCCGAATTATCGATATACCTAAGTATTCGCGTGGGCAGACTACCGAGAGCCGTACCTCAGCGAGGTCTCCTTGGACACGAACCGCTTAAAGCAGTCCGTTCCGTTCTGGGATAACCGAGCTGTGTATTATCGCGAGACCTCGCTGGACCCAATTCCTTTTATCGGCTAATTAAAAGCCCGCTATTATTCCGAGAGCAATACGGCAGTTCAATGGGGAAAGAGGACACGACGAACGGGTTAGCATTCACACAAGGACATTTATTTATAACGACACATATACAGTCATGCATTCAGGTATGCAAAACACTAACATCACTAAAGAGAAAGAAAAGGAAAAGAATAAGAAAAAAGAAAGCAAAAAGAGGGAAGGGAAGAGGAAGGAGGGGAAAACGGAGAAGGGGGGCGGCAAGAGGGAGACGGACAGGGCGTAGTATTATGCGAGGATCGTGGACAGAGATTTAGCGCGAAAAAAGGGAAGGGAGGGAAAAAAAAAAGAAAAAAAGAAAGGCAAGGGGAGGGGGCGGAAAAAGGAAAAAAGGAAAGGGAAAGAAAGAAACGAGGGCGAACAAGGAAGATGATGGGCATCCGGAAGAGAGGGAAAAGGAGAGGGGGGAAAAAAAGAAAGAAGAGGAAGCAAAAAAGAGGAAGGCCAGTTGGGAGCAAGGGCGTGAAAGGAGGAAAGAAGAAAAGAGAGAGCGAGGAGGGAGCGAAACGAACGAGGAGGATTACACAAGAATATTTAAAAACGAGAAAGCATAACAGTGATTGCATTAGGATGGGAAGAACTGGAAATGAACAGTAACAAAGAGAAAGGAGGCAATGGAATTGGCGGAAGGGACAAGACACGAACAAGGCAAAGCACTACAACCGTCTATTATATTATTATTATTATTATTATTATCTCACAAGCACTTACACAGTTCTACTTGCGGGACATGGCGCCACACAATTCACCCAAAGAAAGCAAGGAAAGACCCCCTCACAACAAGGGGGTCAGACTGACTCCTTAGGGTCTTTAGTCCAGGAGCTTGGTTGACCGAAGGTAACTCGTTGACCGAAGGAACGTCAAAGGAGCTTCGGTTGACCGCAGGTTACCTCCACCTCGTCTGGTGACTTGCTGGGGCGCCCTCTTGGACCCTCTCCAGCTCCTCACCGACTGACTTCCACTCGCCTCTCCACTTGCTTCTCCCGACGACCCACCACTCGGTTCTTCTCGACGACACACACACACTCCGCTGCGTTCAGCGCTCGCTTTTATTTCACGGCCCTGCCCCGCCCCTTCTTAGCTCCCGCGGGAAACTTCCAGAAGGACAGCGTGTTTTTCGCCTGAATCGGGGTCTTTCTCGTTGAGTACTACTGTAGGCAATCGTTGTATTCCTTTTCCGCATGTTGTTCGCCGGTGGGGGGGGGGGGGAAGGGTGGGGCCGTCGTCCGTTCTCCCCCCGATGAGTGCCAGGCTTTTCTCAACCGTGCTGAGGTGGAAATGCGGTGGTTGGTGTGGTTGGCGTTATGGTGGCGTGGCTGGGTTTTGTGGTGGTCTTGGATGGTGTGTGCTGGCGTTTGTGGTGGTGGTTGAGAAGGTGGTTAGGTGATTGGGGGGTGGAGAATGGTGTGAGGCGATGTTGGCGGTTGTGGTAAAGTGGTGAGATGGCGTGTGGTGTGAGTCGGTCCAAAATAACGATAGCAAAATAATAAAGGCTAACTCAAAATCACAGCCCTGTCCACACGGATAAATCCCATTAAACAACGGTGGGAATCTAACTGAACACGGACTTATCGGCATAACTGATCAGGACCTATTATGGTGTTCTGCGAATTTCCCACCGCGTACAATATATATATAATAATATATAATTAAAATATATAATTTAATAAAGACCCACCCACATCTCTCACTTGTGACTGGAGGGAATATCCAATCGGCTCTCACCTAATCAACTAAACCCAGGTGGCTCGGAGTATATAAATAAATTAACACCTCCCATGCTCCTCCAGCCGAAATCGCTGCGTAAAACAACCAAGGAGGCCTATGCAACGTAAGCACTAGGCTGTATCAAACCCTTCCCAGAGTTGTGGACTGCACTGTCCTTCCCAAAGGACAGTGTGAGTTTAACAGAGCGGTGAGAAATGTCAACTTGAATTGAATGACTATCTCAGACTCTGAGCAAAGATACATATCTTGCCAGGTGCAAACCGCTTGGACATAAAAAAATCATCTTTTTAATGATGAGTGGTTACGAATGTCATCAAAAGCCTGCTGAGGGAAATTTGCTCTGAAAAAGACCCCCAAAAAGGTCTACTGTATTTTACTCTGGGGAAAACCCTCAAATTTGATTATTTCCTGGCTGTACGAACCCTGATTGAATTGGAATCAAAATAAGAGACCATTTGAAAATCCAAATGAATGTCTGCACAATTTGATTCCAAGTTCTAATCCCAGGCATGACGTATTGTACCGATCCACATTACCGGGTACAAAATGCAAAATTGCAATGGGACTTTCATATTGACCACCTGAACCTGCACTGTGATCTCAACATTTCCACCATTGAAATGCAAATACAATTGCACTTTCAAGTGTAACTCAATGCAATGAGGAAGTGTATACCGTTTGCTCGTTAACCACCTGCAAGTGCAATTAATGACACAGCAATTAGTAGTGCGTTGTTAAAGAACTTGCAGGTTTAATACCGTACTTTGTTCATTGGATATAAATACTTATTAGATAGTTCACTTCTGTGTCACAATGCGTCATTGAGCTTTCATCCTGTAGTTATCCAGTGGCACTCACATGCCGCTGCAAAAACTGATCCCAACCCGCAAGCACGTGCTGTGTACAAACGACAACAACTGTAGTTATCAGTAGCAACAACCTTGTCTAAACGCAAAACTTTGGTTGTCTGTCAGCATTTTAATATACATGATAATGCTCGGGAAGTGTGTAAGACTCGGTTTAAGCACTGGCCAGTGGAAATGAGTTTCAGCAGAAGAACTACTTCAAAACTAAATCGCATGAAAATAAGCTGATCTCTTCCTTTATATGCAATCCCACAAACCTTTGTTTTACCTACTTAATGCTGCTATGTAAAATATTGTTGTAGATTTTCGCCACTCCGGCGTGCGGACGACCGCCTTTAGCTCTTGCGGTCGCGCGCGCCCACCGAACATGGCAATCTAGTCGCAGCTTCCGGATCAACGCCGAAACCCAGCTACGGGTGTTTTTAACACACCATAAACCAGCCAACTCTTCTGTCCACGCGCTACAGGGTGATCGCCGAATTGTCGATGTACCTAATTATTCATGCGGACAGAAATGCCGGGAGTTTATACCTCGACGGAGCCTGCACGAAAACGAGCCGCTTAAGCAGCTCGTTCCGTTTGCGATTGCCGAGCGGTTTTTATATCGCCAAGCCCGTCGAACCAGATGTACGTTTTTCGGCTTGTAATCAGCCAGCTAATTATTCCGAACGCAATTATGGCAGTCAATGGAGGAGGGACGCAACGAGCAGGTGACATTCAAAAATGGGGACATTTATTTCCACACAGGCATGCAAGCAAGAATGAGGGGGGGGGAATGGGGAAAAGACACGAGCAAAAACCTACAGCCGATGTCTATTATGTAATGTACATGCACTTAATCAGTTTGTTACTTATGAGACAAGGCGCCACAGACTTTCATGCAAAACCCAAGAAGAAAGGAAGAACCGGGCTCTGAGCCTTTATAATTTGCTCGGAGCCGGGATGACGAAGGGGCTCCGAGAGACCGAGCGGGCTACCTGCGCACCCTTGTTGGGTCCTGGTTTGGCGACCCTCGATGTCTCTGCCCGCACTCCAACCTCCGAACTCTCCAGCTCTCTTCCAGACTCCACCACACCAGCGCAGCGCGAACTCGAGCGCTCTCTCCAAGCGCTCTTCTCCATGCGCTCTTCCCCGACTCCACCTCGTTCTCCAACTCGTTCTGCAACTCGTTCTCCAACCCGTTCTCCTTTGTCGATGACTCGGCGTCTCTTCAACCGCTCAACTGGACTCCAGGCTCCAAACTCAACTGGCTTCTCGGCGTTCCAGCACTGCTTTTTATCGGGTGGGGGGGGGGGGGGGGTGCTCGCTCTTTCACCTTCGACCCTTCACCCCGGCTGGCTTCACCCTTTCACCCTCCACCCCTTTCGCTCCATTTTGATCCGATCTTGCCGTCAAACTCGGCCGTGTTAGGAATCAACGTCTTCACGCGGCCGTGTTTGGAATCACCGGCTTCACGCGGTTGTGGTGAAATGGTGAGGAGATGATGGCGGTTGTGGAGAAGATGGTGAGGAGATGATGGCGGTTGTGGAGAAGATGGTGAGGAGATGATGGCGGTTTTGGAGAAGATGGTGAGGAGATGATGGTGGTTGTGGAGAAGATGGTGAGGAGATGTGCGGTTTGTGGATAGATGGTGAGGAGATGTTTGGTGTTTGTGGAGAAGGGGAGGAGATGATGGCGGTTGTGGAGAAGATGGTGAGGAGATGATGGCGGTTTAAAATAAAAGACAGAAAAGAATAACACTACTCAAAGGTTCACAGCCCGGCACACGAATAATTCCCGTTATACATCGGTGGGGAAATCTAACCTGAACACACACTTATCGACATAACTGATCTTCGGGGAACCTGAATGGTGATCTGTGAATTTCCACAACCGTAACAATATGTACTGTAAAATACTATTGGATCGTAGTGTAAAATATTGTGGAATAACACCTCCAACAATCTCATGGTTAATTTCGTTCGAGGCATTTATATACCTCCATTTGAAAAGCTGTTCAATATTGTGTTCAAATCCAACAAATGTAAGTACGGTACATGTGATGAGTCATAGGGCTTGGTCTCTGATTTTCAGAACGAGCAAATTCCACAACTATTGCCAGTATTGAAGCATGAAGAGGTATTGATAATGTACAGTCTGTCTCTTTCGAGTCCAGCCTTGTGGCTGCAAGTTGCATCATTGGTTAGGGACACGTCTATGCTGCTGATGCAGTGTCCCTATTACCAGTACACTGGCACTCATTTTGCCGACCTCAGAAGGATGACAGGCTGAGTCAACCCAACCTGGTATTAATTCAGCGGCCAACGGGGCTCGAACTCAGAACCCGAGGATCCCAAGTCAGCCACCTTAACCACTAAGCCGATACCAGGCTACAATGTACAGTAATACCTCCTTTCATGCTGCTTTCTACAACACCCTTTTGTTGTAAGCGCTCTTCGTCCTTGGAGTAATTGTTATAAATGTTGTACTTTGTACTGGTAAAAGAAACAAACAAAAATATATGTAAGCATGCTTTGGAGGAGAAGGAAGACGAAACTGAAGGAGCTCAACCTAAAAGGCAATTGACTGCCATGTTGTCAGAGGACATCGCCAAGATCAACGAGATCTTTGACATTTGGTCTGTGAACGATCCTGACTGGGAATGCAGCAGCACTGTCAATGGAGGTGTTCTGGCAGATATCGCTTGCTACCAGGAAATGCTTCTGGAGAGGAAACTGCGGACAAGGCAGTCTACCCTTGATGCCTTCTTCAACAAGAAGCCTGCAGTTCCCAAGGATGGGTCACAAGCTGGCTCATCTTCCCAGGAGTAGTCCTCATTGTTTTACCGCTACCATGAAGAGGCATTTTTATGTCTTTCATTAAACGCTAACTCTACATTATAAAACTCTACATTATAAAGCACTTTAATAGATTTTTCATGTGTACTGTATCATTAATATTGATATTGGTGCTATTGCTGATACCCCAATGAAGCCCTTGTTATGTCACTTGTACGTGAGAAATGGCGATGCTGTGAATGTGAACACCTCTGCTACAAGAGTTATAATTACCTCCTATAGAGCTGTTTCACACAAGGCTCCATTTCCTGGAATGTATACTCAGTGTTGTTGGAGGTATTCTTGTCCATACAGTACTTGGCTGGCCAATGTTAAATGCTGACAGTCAACACATTCAGTTTGAAATGAACAAGAATATGTAAAATGGGAACTAGGATATTGCACAAGTCCACAATATTTCTTTGTAAGCAAAGCAATAAATTATATAATCTGTGGTTGAAGGGGTATCTTGTGGGTTGTAATAAATGTAACTGCAACTTTTTGGGGGGCATTTCTGGGAATGAATGGGTGTTGATGTTTCACAATTTTTTTTTCTTTTTTGTTTTTTTCTGTGCTGTCTTAAATGTACAGTGGAAGTATCATGAGTGACAATGCCTCCAAAAATATATGCTTATGACCTTTGGCCTGCCAGGGTTCCAGCCAAAAGTCCAAGCTTCTTTGGACCTCAGTGACGGTGGCCTGGATGATGAAAGTGTGTCGGTTGATGGTGGCCAATGTGTCAGTCGACTGTTCTGGGGAATATCTGCCTCAACCCGAGCATTGTTTTGTGCATTCACTTCAACTTGTTGTGAGGGATGGACTAAAATAATCAAAACAGACCATTGCTGTCCTCACCAAAGTCTCATCTATTGTAGGCCACATCAGGAGGTCGACACCAGACACTGTCCTGGAAAATCAGCTCAAGTCACAGTCCCTCAATACAACACGTTTGAACGGTTAAATCGAGATGGTGAGAAGTGTACTCAAGTATTGACAAGGAAAATCCTGACTCCCAAAATACGACTGCACTCACTACCACAGACAGACTTGTTCTCAAAGATTCATCTTTAAAAATAAATAACTTCTTTGAGAAAATTAGACAGGGTAGTGATACAGGAGACCATGGTATGACGACTAGTTTCATCATCAACTCTATCCATTGAAAGAAAAAGGCACCCTCCTTTCCCATCTGAATACAAGATGAAGCTTGTGATTTCCCTCATGAGTTCCATTGACAAGTGGCTCTCAAGATTTGAGGACAGGACCATTTATCGGAGAGCAACTTCTGGATCCACACCTGAAACTTTAGTGTTGAAAGGTGACCAATCATCATGACTTAAGGAAGACATTACCCACGCCAGCACCTTCACCATTGATTCACAAGGCCATCCACAGGTCGATGAGTCGTTTTCTCTTCCTTCAAAGAAAAGCTACACATTTCCATTCTTTGTAGATGAGGCCTGCGTTTATATCTCCAGTCCATATACTCAAGAAATGGAAATGTACTGAAAATTAACCCACTTCACCTGCAGCAGAGATCCTTTTCGATTCTGAAAAGACAACCAGCACCTATTTCCATGGCTTCCCAAACTCAGCACTACTTGTATATTTTTCCTCCTCTGTCCTTGTCGAGATTTCGTTCTCTCTTGCTGGCAAAATCTTTCACCCTGAGAAGAAAAGTTTATCTCACAGCAACTTTGAAACGTTTGTTTAGCAATCCTGACAAATCTCACTATCTCTCTCTGAAAGGACCATCTGGCAAATATCCCATTTACTTTCTTAACAATCCTCTTGATGAATTTCAATCATTCAAACACCTGGGTCTCACTTTCAGCCATGACCTTTATTTGGCAAATCGCATTTAAAAGTTGATCTGCAAAGCCAGCTGCTGACGAGGTATCCTCCATTGTACGAAGTCTTTCCTTGGCACACTTGAACTTCTATCCACCTACAAGGCCTTCATCTGCAGCTTGATGGAGTATTGCTCTCCCCTCTTGGCATGTTTTCCCCTGCCTCATATTGCTCAGCTTGATGCCATGGAAACCAAGGCCTTTAAGATTATTGGAATCTCCTGCAATGAAGCCAAGTCTATGGGCCTATCACTTCACCATTGAAGATAGGTTGGTGGTCTCTGTGTTCTCCTGCCTCCTTTCTGATCTTGCACCGTCTGCTCTTGCTGTGCTTTGTCCCCTTCTCCCACAGGTTTCTGCAGGCCTTGCACGGTGCACCATCAACTCCCTGCTGGTGAAATTACTGAAATCCAAGATCACTGATTACCTCCACTAATTTGCTCTTCTCCCCACTCCTCCCCCCCTTCCCCCACCTGTGCACCAACTTTCATCCTCTTCAATCTTATTCTTCCCTCCAGGTCTTCAAGATAGCTATTCACCACCATCTCAGATCGTCCTAAATTCAAAACCATGATATTTTCTGCATGCATTAGCTCCACCCCAATTTTTCCTCCTTCCAAGTGTAGAGTTTTTCCATCCTTGGAGTTTCCTTCTGTATGTATTCCCCTCCTGCCCCCATTCCTCCCCACACCCATTGTTTGTTCAAGATTCCTCGATCTTGGCTTATAACTTTGCTGTTGTTTTTCCTCTCTCTATCTCTCTATCTCTCTATCTCTCTATCTCTTGTCTCTCTTGTCTCTGTCTCTGTCTCTGTCTCTGTCTCTGTCCCTCTGTCTCTGTCTCTTCTCTCTCTCTCTCTCTCTCTCTGGTCTGTCTCCTCTCTCTGGTCTGTCTCTCTCTCTGGTCTGTCTCTCTCTCTGGTCTGTCTCCTCTTCTCTCTCTGGGCGTTCTTGTCTCTCTCTTCTCTCTCTCTCTTCTGGGTCTGTCCTCTCTCTCTCTCTCTCTCTCTCTGGTCTTGTCTCTTTCTCTCTCTCCTCTCTCTCTCTTCTGTCTCTCCTCTCTCTCTCTCTCTGTCTTCTCCTCTCTCTTCTCCTCTCTCTCTCTCTCCCTTGGGTCTGTCTCTCTCTCTCTCTCTCTGGGTCTGTCTCTCCTCTCTCATCTCTGGTCTGTCTATCTCGTCTCTCTCTCTCTCTCTGGGTTCGTCTCTCTCTCTCTCTCTCTGGTCTGTCTCTCTCTTCTCTGGGTCTGTCTCTCTCTCTCTCTCTCTCTGCGTCTGTCTTCTCTCGCTCTCTCTGGGTCTGTCTCTCTATCTCTCTCTCTCTGGTCTGTCATGTCTCTCTCTCTTCTCTCGCTCTCTCTCTCTGGGTCTGTCTTTCTCCTCTCTGGGTCTGTCTCTTTCTCTCTCTGGGTCTGTCTCTCTCTCTCTCTGGGTCTGTTCTACCTCTCTCTCTGGTCTGTCTCTCTCTCTCTCTCTCTCCTCTCTCTCTGGGTCTGTCTTCTCTTCTCTCTGGGTCGGTCTCTCTTCTGGTCTGTCTCTTCTCTCTCTCTCTCTCTCTCTCTGGGTTGTCTCCTCTCTCCTCTCTCTCGGGTCTGTCTCTCTCTTCTCTCTCTCTGGGTCTGTCTCTTCTCTCTCTCTCTGGGTCTGTCTCTTCTCTCTCTCTCTCCTCTCTCTCTCTGGGTTTCTCTCTCTCTCTCTCTCGTCCTCTCTCTCTCTGTCTCTGCTCTCTCTCTCTCTCTCTGGGTCTTCTTCTCTCTCTCTCCTCTGGGTCTGCTTCTCTCTCGTTCTCTCTGGGTCTGTCTCTCTCTCTCTCTCTTCTTCTCTCTTCTCTTTCCTCTCTCCTCTCTCTGGGTCTCTTGTCTCTCTCTCTCTCTCTCTCTGCGGTCCTCTGGTCTCTCTGTCTCTCTCTCTCTCTTCTCTCCCTCTGGTGTCTCTCTCTCTCTTCTCGGTCTGTCTCTCTCTCTCTTGGTCTGTCTCTCTCTCTCTCTGGGTCTGTCTCTCTCTCTCTCTCTGGGTCTTGTTCTCTCTCTCTCTGGGTCTGTCTCTCTCTCTCTCTGGGTCTGTCTCTCTCTCTCTCTGGGTCTGTCTTCTCTTCGGTCTGTCTTTCTCTCTCTCTCGGTCTGTCTCTCTCTCTCTCTGGGTCTGTCTCTCTCTTCTCTGGTGTCTTCTTCTCTCTCTGGGTCTGTCTCTCTCTCTGGTCTGTCTCTCTCTGGTCTGTCTCTCTCTTGGGTCTGGTCTCTCTCTTGGGTCTGTCTCTCTCTCTCTGGGTCTGTCCTCTCTCTGGTCTGTCTCTCTCTCTCTGGGTCTGTCTCTCTCGGTGCTCTCTCTCTGGGTCTGTCTCTCTCTGGGCTGTCTCTCGCTGGGTCTGTCTCTCTCTGGTCTGTCTCTCTCTGGGTCTGTCTCTCTCTGGTCTGTTCTGTCTCTGGGTCTGTCTCTCTCTGGGTCTTTGTTGTCTTGGTTCTGTCTGTCTCTGGGTCTGTCTTTCTGGTCTGTCTGTCTCTGGGTCTTTGTTCTCTGGTGCTGCTCTGTCTCTCTGGTCTGTCTGTCCTGGGTCTGTCTTTCTCTGGGTCTGTCTTTGTCTCTGGGTCTGTCTTCTCTGGTCTGTCTGTCTCTGGGTCTGTCTAGTCTCTGGGTCTGTCTGTCTCTGGGTCTGGTCTGTCTCTGGGTCTGTCTTCTCGGTCTGTCTGTCTCTGGTTTCGTCTTGTCTCATGGGTCTGTCTGTCTGGGTCTGTCCTGTCTTGGGTCTGTCTGTCTCTGCGTCTGTCTGTCTCTGGTCTGTCTGTCTCTGGGTCTGTCGCTCGGGTCTGTGGTCTCTGGGTCTGTCTGTCTCTGGGTCTGTTTCTTCTGGTGTCTGTCTACTGGGTCTGCTGTTCTCTGGGTTCCTGTCTGTCTTCTGGTCTGTCTGTCTTGGTGTCTGTCTGTGCTCTGGGGTCTGTCTGTCTCTGGTCTGTCTGTCTCTTGGTCTGTCTGTCTTGTCTGCGCTCTGTCTGTTCTGCGGTCTGTCTGTCTGTCTCTGGGTCTGTCTGTCTCGGTCTGTCTGTCTCTGGGTCTGTCTGTCTCTGGTCTGTCTGTCCTGGGTCTGTCTGTCTCTCGCTTCGGTCTTGCTGTCTGCTGCTCTGGTCTGTCTGTCTCTGGCGTCTGTCTGTCTCTGGTCTCTCCGTCTGTCCTCTGTCTGTCCGGTCTCGCGTGTGGTCTTTCTCGCTGTCTTCTCTCTGTCTCTCTGTCCTCTCCTCTTCCTCTTCTCCCTTCTCGTCTCTCTTGCTCTGTTCTCTCTCTTTCTGTCTCTGTCTCTCTGGTCTCTCTCTTCTGTTCTCTCTGTTCTCTCTCTGTCTCTCTGGTCGCTCTCTTGTTCTCTCGTCTCTCTCTCTTGTTCCTGTCTTCCGTCTCTGGCTCTGTCTGCTCTCTCGGTTGTCCTGTCTCTCTGGTCTGTCTCTCTCTCTCTCTCTCTCTCTTGCGGTCTGCTCTCTCTCTTGTCTCCTGGGTCTGTCTTCTCGTCTCTCGGGTCTCTCGTCTCTCTCGGGTCTGTCTCTCTCTCTCTCTGGGTCTGTCTCTCTCTCTCTCTCTCTCTCTCTCTCTTCTCTCTCTCGCGGTCTGTCTTCTCTCTCTCTCTCTCTCTGGTCTGTCTCTCTCTCTCTCTCTCTCTTCTGTCTCTCTCTCTGTCTCTCTCTCTCGTCTCTCTGGGTCTTGTCTCTCTCGTCTCTCTCTCCTCCTCTGGGTGTGTCTCTCTCTCCTCTCTGGGTGTCTTCCTCTCTCTCTCTCTCTGGGTCGTTCTTCTCTCTCTCTCTCTGGTCTGTCTCTTTCTCTCTGTGTTGTCTCCTCTCTCTCTCTGGGTCTGTCTCTCTCTCTGCTCTCTCTGGGTCTGGTCTCTCTCTCTGGGTCTGTCTCTCTCTGGTTCTGTCTCTGCTCTCGTCTCTCTCTCTGTCTGTCTCTCTGGTCTGTCTCTCTCTCTCTCTCTCTCTCTGGGTCTGTGTCTCTGTCTCTCTCTCTCTCTGGTCTGTCTCTCTCTCTCTCTGCTCTGGTCTGTCTCTCTCTCTCTCTCTCTGGGTGTCTCTCTCTCTCTCTGGTCTGTCTCTCTCTCTCTCTCTCTGGGTCTGTCTCTCTCTCTCTCTGGTCTGTCTCTCTCTCTCTCTCTCTCTGGGTCTGTTTCTCTCTCTTCTGGGTCTGTCTCTCTCTCTCTCTCTGGGTCTTGTCTCTCTCTCTTCTCTCTCTCTCTGGGTTCTGGTCTCTCTCTCTGCTCTCTCTCTCGTTGTGGTTCTCTCTCTCTCTCTCTCTGGGTCTTCTGTCTCTCTCTCTCTCTGGTGTCTGTCTCTCTCTCTCTCTGGGTTTCTGTCTTCCTCTCTCTGGGTCTGTCTCTCTCTCTCTGGGTCTTGTCTTTCTTTCTGGGTCTGTCTCTCTCTCTCTCTCTGGGTCGCTCTCTCTCTCTCTCTCTGGTCTGTCTCTCTCTCTCTCTCTCTTGGTCTCTCTCCTCTCTCTCTCTCTCTGTCTTCTCTCTCTCTCTCTTGTCTCTCTCTCTGGTCTGTCTCTCTCGTCTCTCTCTCTCTCTCTGGTCTGTCTCTCTCTCTCTCTGGTCTTCTCTCTTCTTCTCTCTTGGTCTGGTCTCTCTCTCTCTTCTGTCCTCTCTCTCTCTCTCTCTCTCTTGGGTCTGTCTCTCTCTCTCTCTCTGGGTCTGTCTCTCTGCTCCTCTCTGTCTGTCTCTCTCTCTCTTCTCTCTGGGTCTGTTCTCTCTCTCTCTTCGTGGGTCTGTCTCTCTCTCTCTCTGGGTCTGTTCCTCTCTCTCTCTGGGTCTGTCTCTCTCTCTCTCTCTCTGGGTCTGCTCTCTCTCTTTCTCCTCTCTGGGTCTGTCTCTCTCTCTCTGGGTCTGTTCTCTCTCTCTCTCTCTGGGTTCTGTCTTCTCTCTCTCTCTGGGTCTGTCTCTCTCTCTCTGGTCTGTCTCTCTCTCTCTGGGTCTGTCTCTCTCTCTCTGGTCTGTCTCTCTCTCTTTCTCTTCTCTCTGGGTCTGTCTCTCTTCTCTCTTCCTGGGTCTGTCTCTCTCTCTGGGTCTGTCTTCTCTCTCTCTGGGTCTGTCTCTCTCTCTCTGGGTCTGTCTCTCTCCTCTGGTCTGTCTCTCTCTCTCTCTGGGTCTCTCTGTCTCTCTCTGTCTTCTCTTGGGTCGTCTCTCCTGGTCTGTTCTTCCTCTGTCTGTCTGTTCTCTGGGTCTGTCTTCTGTCTCTGGTCTGCTTCTTCTGTCGTCTGTCTCTGGGTCTGTCTGTCTCTGGTTCTTCTTGTCTCTGGGTCTTCTGCTCTTCTGTTCTGTCTGTCTGGTCGTGTCTGTCTCTGGTCTGTCTGTCTCTGTGTCTGTCTTGTCTGTCTGTCGTCTTGTCTTCTCTGGGTTGTCTGTCTCTGGGTCTGTCTGTCTCTGGCGGTCGTCTGTCTTCTGGTCTGTCTGTCTCTGGGTCTGTCTGTCTCTGGGTCTGTCTGTCTTCTTCTTGTCTCTGGTCTGTCTGTCTCTGGGTCTGTCTGTCTCTGGTCTGTCTGTCTTGGGTCTGTCGTCTCTGTGGGCTGTCTGTCTCTGTGGTGTCTGTCTCTGGGTCTGTCTGTCTGTCTCTGTCTGTCTGTCTCTCTGGGTCTTCTGTCTCTGGGTCTGTCTGTCTCTGGGTCTGTCTGTCTCTGGGTCTGTCTGTCTCTGGGTCTGTCTCTGTCTCTGGGTCTGTCTGTCTCTGTGTTCTGTCTGTCTCTGTCTGTCTGTCTCTGGTCTATCTGTCTCTTTGTCTCGTCTTCTGTCTCTGGGTCTGTCTGTCTCTGGTCTGTCTGTCTCTGGGTCTGTCTGTCTCTGGTCTGTCTGTCTCTCTCTGTCTCTGTCTCTTGTCTCTCTTGTCTCTCTGTCTCTGCTCCTCTTCGTCTCTTGCTCTCTGTCTCTCGTCTCTCTGTCTCCTGTCTCTGCTCTCTGTCTCTCTTCTCTCTGTCTCTCTGTCTCTCTGTCTCTCTGTCCTTCTCTGTCTCTCTGTCTCTCTTGTCTCTCTTCTCTCTGTCTCTCTGTCTCTGTCTCTCTGTCTCTCTGTCTCTCTCTTCTCTCTGTCTCCTCTGTCTCTCTGTCTCTTCTCTGTCTCTCCTCTCTTGGGTCTTGTCTCTCTGTCTCTCTGGTTTCTCTCTCTCTGTCTGTCTTCTCTCTGCTCTCTCTGTCTCTCTGTCTCTCTCTGGGTCTGTCTCTCTCTCTGTCTCTCTGTCTCTCTGTCTCTCTCTGGGTCTGTCTCTCTCTCTCTCTCTCTCTCTCTCTCTCTCTTCTCTCTCTCTCTCCTCTCTCTCTCTCTCTGTCTCTCTGTCTCTCTGTCTCTCCTGTCTCTCTGTCTCTCTGTCTCTCTCTGGGTCTTGTCTCTCTCTCTCTGTCTCTGTTCTCTGTCTCT
>CM068955.1:143476639-143489139 GCA_035128595.1 Eptatretus atami | reverse complement strand
CTCTCTCCCCTCTGTGTGTCCCTCTCCCCCTACTGTTCCTTTTGCATTCCTGTTTGCATGTTACATGTCCTGTTTTTGTTACATCTTGATCATACAGTGTACTCGCTCTTCACGAGCCTCAACTTTGAATACACCAATATTTTTTATTTATTTATTTTGTTTGTTGAAAGTTAATGATTGGTTGGTGTGATCTTTAACATAAAAATATTTTGGTGTGTCTTTTTATATTGATGTTACTCACTGTTTTTCAGTACTTCAATAAATGTTTTACAAGACAAATGAAAACTTTTGGATTGTGTTCTGCTTGTTTTCATAAATCTATCTTCCATGCATTACACAATTGAGGCCCTGCGAGGAGGAGTGATGTAAGGGACACATCGGCCATTTTGGAGTTAATGCCATATAGCACTATTTTAACCCTTACCCTATCATCCGAGCCTATCATCATCATATCATTAAAAAATGTCACATACATCACTCCTCGCGGGGCCTCAATTGTATAAGAAGTGTTTGCATTTGCTGAAGTCTCAGTTTTATTTGTGTTTGGATTCAAATGAAGTGCATGCATTTATTTTTGCATTTGCATTTGTAAGATTTACAGGTAGTTGGATTTGAATGCACTTGAACCCAAATCTGACCTGTGACCTTATTGTTCTGACGAACTCAACCTACTCATACACGTTCCATCTCTAGACCGTCTGCTTGGAGAGCAACCATCGTACCCGTCTGCGCTACCTGACCCTTGTCAACACTCGACACCTCTCTCCTACAGAACAGGGTTTCATCCTTGGCTATGATTTCCCTGATCAGGACAGGTACTGCTTCTCACTTAATGTTTTTCTCTTCTGCTACTGCCTAATGAACATCCGACAGAGATACTGTGCATTAGTGAGGGAGTTGGTGTACTAGTCGTAGTACACTGCTCCTTCCCAATTCCATATCCAGGCGATGCATGATGTAATCGCAGGTGCCGAAGGAAGGGAGTACTCAGTTTTTACTCTTTGTTTGTTTGTTTGTCTGGGTGATATCTCAGCCATCCTTTAAGCTAGGAAGATGAAATTTGGGGACAAAAGTGAAGATGTGCTTTGGCAAGTTGTTTTAAAATTTTTTTGATGAATCAATTAATTGATTAATTATAATTAATTCAGACAGAGAGAGATGGTGGTTGAAAATAAGTAATGAATAAATCGATAATAATTATTATCGATTTATTCATTACTTATTTTCTTTCTCATCCTGGCAATATCTCAGGCACATTTTGAGCTAGGAAGCTGATATTTGGACACCTCAATGACAAAGTGATTTGGCTATAAACGGTATTTTTTGATTTATTGATTAATCAATTATTTAATTTTTCGATTATTTTCAAAAAGTTGGATTCGGATGAAACGGTGGTGGTTTAGGTATGCTATTAGCCAATTCGTTAAGAAATTAATTATTTTACGACCATCATTTATTTATTTAAATTATGCAATCAATCAATTGTTGTACACCGCTCCCTCCCAATTCCATCTCCACGTGCTGCAAGGTGGTATCACCAGACACTGACGGCACCCTGGCAATGTCACGTGCTGGAGGATTTGTTATTTATTTATTTGGCATGGGGGCGGTACTTTGAATGTACTTGTACTTGTGTTAAAAAAAAAAAAAAATTCTGACAGCAGATGGGCTGTTTGTGTTGGCCTGTTTATCATTCCCTGCTGAGCATTTAATTCTTTTGTCAAAGATATCACTTTACTAAAGCTTTTCCTTTTTCCTAAAACTGCTTCCCCCTGAATGCCATCATCTTTATTCCGCAGCCCCTCCTGCACTGTCGGCCTCGTGTTGCCTCTACATAGTGACACCATGATCCACCTCGATGGAGATGGGTAAGATGCATGTGCCACTCCAGGAGACCAGATGAAAAGGTTGACGTGTGTGTGTGGTCGTCCTGTGTGCTAAATGCCCATTTGGCAGTTCCTGTAGCCTAAACAAGCAACATATCCCAGCATTGGATGTTTCTCAAATGACACCGAGTGCCACTGGTTGTTGTCGTGATTTGCTTAAACTTTGGTGCTTTATTGATAGTTTGACTTGGCTGGGTTTGATTCTCAGTGGATGCAAAATTTAATGAAAAACTGCTGCTCTGGATAAGTGTGTGTGTGTGTGTGTGTGTGTGTGTGTGTGTGTGTGTGTGTGATCACATGCACTGCCTGCAAGAAGTGGAAGCATTATGTGTATCTTGGAGTTAGTATGTTACAGGCATGATAGATGAAATACTTTATTTGTGCCTTAACTACCTCGTGATAAAGCTGTTATTTTATATTGTTTTTTAAAATTGATTTCTGTTTGCAGAGGTTTTATCGTGACAACGGATGATAAAACGTACATATTCAAACCTGTCTCCGTGCAGGCAATGTGGTGAGTGGAGGGTTTGACAGATTATTCATGTGAGCATTGTAAGGTATGCTTGGTGTTGACTTAATGGTTAGGGTGGTGGGCTTGGGATTCTAGGGTCCTGAGTTAAAATCCTGCTCAGCTGTTGAATTAATACCAGGTGGGGGTTAACTCGGCCTGTCATCTTTCTGAGGTCGGCATAATGAGTGCCAGCTTGCTGGTATACTGTATCGATGTGGCGACCCATCCAGGATTGTGCCCAATAGCCAAGGAGACTGCTTCGGCAGCACCAACGCTCTGCACAGAGTATGCTCCAAATGGATGGATTGTAAAGTCATCAAATACATTGAAAATATGAATGGGTAAACCAAAAAATGTGGAATAAAGGTTGAAAGATGCTGTGTACTACAACATTTTGTACTAAAAGTTTATTTGCAGTTTTATAAAATGAATACAATTATTAATTTGACCCTGATCCCTCAGGACAGCTCTGCAATGCCTGCACAGGGTGTGTGAGGGAGCACGTCGACGCTCGCAGGCCCTAGCACGCTCCTATGATGCCTGGCTTGCACGATACTCCGCAAACATCTCTTCTGATCAAAATCGCATCAACGAGTGGAATGTCATGTTGGACGTCATATCTGTGCGGGTCAATTCGCCAAAAGACATGTCAGCACCAAATTTGATTGTCGCATTGTTCTTGTTGCTTGCTCACAAACATCCTTTGAATTGTCGGATTATATCTTGGCTGGTAATATGGGGGTGTTTGGCATGGGATTCATTGTTGTGAGTCTCGGCTCTTGTCTGACGAGGTAGTGAAGAGGTAGCACATTTACTTCTGAGCTTTCTTGTCTGTGCTCGATTCCCGATTCGATTACACAAATGTCGGATTGGTGCTTTGCAGGCAAGATGTTGCTCCTCAAGGCGTGTCATCCCTCATATTTATACGAAGCTGGGCATCCCATCTGCTAGCACTAGTTGGTGGATGTTATAAAACCCACAGTGTATTTTGTGAAACGTCTGTGAGATCACCTGCATTATGAACAAATTCCAAATTTCTGCGCGTTAAGTCGAACATCAGACCTGGCCAGTCGATTCATGAAAAACCTTCCCTGACTGACCCCACTTTTATCTGGAAATAATTGGGACTGTTGAAATAAAATAAGTAGGAGTAGTCGTAATTACTCGAATTGTTGTTCTTCTATCATAAGATCAAGTACACCCTGAATTTTACATTAATTGGTTAAAGAATTTGGAACACGTGATGCAAAAGCACACTTTTTAGCTTGTACCTCCAAGACAACGCTTTCAAATGAGTCCTTGGATGTTGAAAAATGGCGGTCTTTGAACTGCCATCTTACCAACTTGTGCCATCAATAGAATAATAACTGCATTGTGCTGCAAAGTTAACGCTGTCGCTCAATGCTGCCACAATTGCTTATTACCTCCACCACCGAAGGTGAAGGAGGTTGTTTTCACCTCTTCGTCTGTTTGTCTGTGTGTGTGTGTGTGTGTGTGTGTAGGATATCTTAAAAGTTCTGGACGGATCCAGATGAAGTTTGGTGGGCAGGTTAGGTGTGTGACAAGGACGAACTTATTAGATTTTGGTGAAGATCCGGATCTGGATCCGGCTACTAGAATGTTTTAAATGATTCTTCACCATTGAGAGATCGGGCCAAAAATGATATATAGCACGATATCTCAAAAAGTTGTGGAAGGATTCAGACGACACTTGGTGGACATGTTGGGTATATGACGAAGAATTGATTCAATTTTGGTGAGATCCGAATCTGTATCCAATAATTATTTTCAGTGATTTCACCATTGAGATTGGCTAAACTCATATATGTGTAAATACATTATATATATATATATATAATATTATATATATATATATATATATATATATATTATATATATATATATATAGTCATGTGCCGCATTACGACGTTTCGGTCAACAACGGACCGCAAAGACTATGGTGGTCCCATAAGATTATAATGGAGCTGAAAAAATCCTATCGCCCGGTAATGTCGTCGTGCTGCCAGTTGTATAAATGTACAGTTAGCACATACAATTATGTACAGCACATAATACTTGATAATGATAAACAACTATGTTACTGGTGCATGTATACTATACTGTACTTTTTATCGTTATTTTAGAGTGTACTCTTTCTACTTGTATATATATAAAAAAAGTTTACGAGATTTAATGTCGTGTAGTTTTGTTCATCACGGCCCCTAAGCATTCATCAAAAAGTTAATTTTTTTTTTTTTAGTTTATAAAGTAAAGAAGTTACATTCAGTAAGGTTAATTTATTATTGAAGAAAGAAAAATATTTTTTAATAAATTTAGTGTAGCCTAAGTGTTCAGTGTTTATAAAATCTCCAGTAGTGTTCAGTAATATCCTGGGCCTTCGCATTCACTCACCACTGACCACTCACTCACTTACTCACCAGAGCAACTTCCAGTCCTGCAAGCTCCATTCATGGTAAGTGCCCTATACAGGTGCACCATTAAAAAAAAAAATAAAAAAAAATCTTTTGTACCGTATTTTTACTCTACCTTTTCTGTGTTTAGATGCACAAATACTTACCATTGTATTACAATTGCTTCCAGTATTCAGTACAGTAACATGCTGTACAGGTTTGTAGGCTGAGCAATAGGCTATACCAGATAGCCGAGGTGTGTAGTAGGCTATACCATCTAGGTTTGTGTAAGTACACTCTATGATGTTTACATGACGACGTCGCTTAACGACACATTTCGCACAATGACGACATCGCTTAATGAACGTAACCCTTGTTAAGTGGCGCATGACTGTGAATATAATTATATATATATATATATATATATATATGTAGCATGATTTATCAAAAAGTTGTGGACTGATTTGGGTGAAACTTGGTGGACAGGTTGGGTGGTGTGAACATGACGAATTGATTCGATTTTGGTGAAGATCTGGATCTGGATCTGCATTTGAGAATTATTTAATCTTTAAAGTGATTCTTCACCATTGAGAGATTGGGCCAAAAACGATTATATAGCATGATATTTCAAAAATGTATTGGGCCTGATATGTTCTTGTGGATCAGATATTACGTGGCGGCGGTATGCGCTTTGCCGAGTGCCCTTCTAGTTGGCCAATGTACACCCACCATAACATGCACAATATGTTTAACTTCTCAATGTTGTGGAATACGTCTCACCTTTTGTTCTCTGCAACACAGTCTGCATACATTACAAATACTCCTCTGCCCCCTGAAAACTCAAGCAGCTGAGCTTCATCCACTTTTCTTTTGCCCATCGGTCAATGGTGCTTGTCGTGGTTTCCCATTGGCAAAAGTTAGAGGTGCTGTGACGCAATGTCCAATTTTTCTTTGACACACAATATATTGCACATGACATGTGTGATGGCACACACCGGTCACCTTTGTTTGTTGCACATGGTTGAAATACATGCTTCTTACACCAACTTGAGGAAAAGCTTAAGGAGTATCATCCACCTTCATGCTCAAATTTGAACACTTCCTTCCTGATCTGATTGGTAATTTGAATAGAAACGATAATATTGGAGAAAGCAGTGGTGAACAATGTAGATGGAATTGCAAAAAATTTCACACTCGTGATAATTTATTTTGCTTTCCAGTGGGGAATATCAATTGAGCACTCCGAAATGCCGATTCTCACTCTTTTCAACTGCCTGTTGTACTGAAGAATGATTTTGCTTCCCTGGTCACAAATAATAAAGTTGGTCTTAAAGGTTGTACACCCTACTAATCATACTAAAGGTCATTTGATGTATGTATTTGCAAAATGTATATTCTTCACCCGATTGAGGAAAATCATAAATTTCTGCAAACGACAGAACTTTTCACTGCTCTGCCAAGCACTTTCCATGTAATTGTACTTCGTATCAGAATTTTTTGAATGTGAGTGTCCCAGCTGTTATTAAATAGGCACCGAGAGATAATGTCTTCATACATTTATGTTTGCTTTGGGATTTGCAGTGAGACAGAGAGTGAACGAGTGGAACTGCTGATTCGGAGCAAGCTGCGGGAAATCGTGGTCCATTATGACCTGGAAAATGTTACCAGCAAGGAGGTCAGGCTGTGGGAAATGGAAGTTGGATTGCAGAAAATGTCAAGAAGCAATTTATCGAAAAACTTTTATCGCTGATACCGTATGGGTGTGATTAAATATTTTAGTTACATTCATTTTTGACTAAAATTGTACATCGTTTTATATCTGAAGTGTATTCAACCATGTGGCGGGGGTTGTTCAGCTGCCGGCGGGGGATTCGGTCGTGTGGCGGGGTTTAACTGTGTGACTGTCGTCTGGTGCAGATTCGACTGGAACTGGAGCACCAGCTTAGCCGTAAACTGACGGACTACCGTGGTGTAATTGACAATGAACTCATCATTCTGCTTGGACAAATGGATAGTCCTTCGAAAATCTTTGACCACGTGTACCTTGTCAGTTCTTTTTTTTTTTAATTTTTCCTCTTCCTATTCCTTATTGCCTTGTATTTTATTTTTTGCTATAAACTGTGTACAAAAATACAATCTGTATAGGAAAAGCTGTGGTTTTTTTTATTTTTTATTTTTATTTTTTTTGTCTCCTGCTGAGTAAATATACATGCATTATACGGGATCAGGGACATGTACACCAAAGGACCTGGCAGAGGTTAATTATGTAGCGTTAGTATGCTCGCCGATTGCTTTCAGTGGTGTGATGATACATAATGAATTAATTAATTATACAGGTGTCCACTTGATTCAGACAATTAATTTAAATTGCAGAAAATGCAGAGTGTTGTTCTTGACACCTGTGGTTGTATAAATATTTGTTTTATCTTGACATCAGTGTTACTTGCATCTTATTGCTTTTGGTGTTTTTTTATTATTATTATTATTTTTAGGGATCTGAATGGAATGCATCAAACTTGGAGGATCTTCAGAGTAGGGGGTGCGTAAGTGACATGACTGAAAATAGCATGTGTGCATGTACAATGAATGTGGCATTCTGTGTTTTACTGGCCTCCAAGGCCTATGTTATTGAACTTGAGTTTGCTCTTCAGCCTGGTTTAATACTGTGGATGGCCAAGTCAGAAAATGCCTGAAATCAAACAAGGGAGCACGACATTTTATGTGGTGCATTCAAATATGACGGTCTCATAATTATTGAATGCGTGAATATGAACTGAATAACAACTGCACACATTGTTAAAGGAACGTTCCCACTTAATTACCGTCGCCGAAGGAGAGGATATTGTGTTTGGGTCCGTTTGTCTGTCTGTCCTTGTTTGCTTGTCCGCACAGAACTTTCATGTTTTTCTCCGCAACTGCTTGTCGGATTGAGATGAAATTTTCACCATCGGTGCGACTACTCATGTAGAACGTTTTAATCATAATTGTGGCGTCATAGGAGTAGCAGCTGAAAGTCGCAGCTGAAATGTGAATCCTATCCAGATTCCTCCTGATTACTTCATCTTTGCTTTTTGCTTGTTCAGGTTCCTTCTGATGACTCCAATGCAGGACTGTACCTATTTCGTCTTTCATTTGATTTGAATTCGATTTATTTTAATCCCATTCTGAATTCAATTGCATAATAAAAAAAAGTTGTGGTTTAGGGTCAGGCGTCCAATCATAGTGGGATGTCTTTGTACCTGGTCATCACTGCCAGCAGTTAGGAAGTGGCAGTTCTAATTATGTCTCTTATTAATTACATAACACGCCAGTACACAAACGCCACACAATACATCACACTAAACAAGTCCTGGCGAGGGTCTGCAATTTCTGAATGCTCTTTTTCTTGTTTGACATGTGGCAGCAGCCTGTCATGTCATGCATCATTTGCAGCATTTACCTGTACTCTGCAAAATAGCTCCTTGCAGATTGCACGAGCCATGCATTATCATCAATATTTTGCATCTGAGTGGATGTTCATTGTCAGCCGGTGGCAGTGTGTGGAGTCGACCATGGATGTTCGGAGGTAATTGATGGTTTAAAGAGAGACTTTAGTTGCAAAATTGAGCCTCGTTCCAAATGACCCTCAACAACATTCAGCGTGTGGAAGAATTGATGATTAGCAATCGCAGAATAATGATTGAACGAATCACCATGGCTGCAGATATGTATATCAAATTATTCTGTGTCACCCTTGCAGAGGAAATGGCAGTTGCAAAGTCAGGGTTTAACTTCCAGCACGTCTGCAATTAACTCATCCCACATACATTCATATTTACCGGACTTTGTACCCAATTGGCTTTTGGTTATTTCCAAAAATGAAAGACTGCCTTTGTGGTCACAACATCTCCTTCAGTTCAGGATTGGCATCAGTCACTCAGTTCAAAGCTTTGTCACAGATTTCATATGGATGGACACTGGACAGGTGCCAAAAATGTATAGCACCTCTCGGTGACCATGTGTCGACGTGAGGTGTGTATCATTGCCCTCACCAGAGGAGAGGGTATTGCATATGGGTCTGTTTGTTAGTTTGTTTGTTACTTGCAAAATCGAAGATTTTTCAAGTATTTTGGTCAGTCGATTTGGTTATTCTGTCTGTTTGTCTGTCAGTCGCCGACAGGTCACAACTCTAAACCGAGCATCATGAAACTTTACCAAGTTGTCGGGGTCATCTCAACTGGGAAGCCTATTGATTCCGAGGTCAAAAGTGAAATTTCTAAAATCGTCATTTTTCATCTGATTGACTTGAGAGTTGAACAGGATTTTCATATCAATTTATGAATTCAACCACCAATTATTTTTGAGGTCAACATAGGCCAAAGGTCAACAACTTGGGTGAGATTTCTAACATCCTCAATTTTCATCCTGTTGACTTGCAATTTGAAGAGGATTTATATTTCAGGTCACTGAATTCACCTAGCCAATTATTTTTGAGGTCACCATTGGTCAAAAGGTCAATATTGGCCGAATTTCTAAAATTGTTGATTTTTTTTTTTTTCATTCAATTGACTTGAAATTTGAACAGGATTTTCATATCAGATCACTGAATACATCCACCAATTGTTTTTGAGGTCAAATTTGTTTTATGGATTTTGCAAGTATCATGCTCTGCACGACGTCGTCTTCTTTTGTCTATCTGTCTGCACATAATGTTCTAACGTAGGCTACAGAAGCTACTTGGTGGTAACCAGTATGACACGTCTTTTTTTTTTCAACTGAATACCTCTCTAAAGCAGGTACAATTAGAATGCGAGTACGTATTTAGTATGTACTGTGAAACCCTGACATTCGTGCATTTGACATTTACAGACCCCGCGTATCCTCGGTTCATATGTGACCTGCTTCTACGTTCCTGGCACTGTGCTTTGCGTATTCACGTTTTTTGCAGGTGCAAAACCATCTCCCACCAGCTGCGCGCATAAAATCCAAAACCAACCACCTACAGCCATGTTAGGGTCTTGCTATACTAGTAAAATGCGAGCATGTCCATAAAGTACATTATTAGAATGTGAGTAGATAAAGGATGTAATATTAGGAATGTGGGTACATTGATAAAGTACATGTTAACAACATTAGTGTATCTTCAAAATATGTACACGTGCACATCTATATTATGCAAGAACCTTTACATGTAACTAGACGACCCGTGAACCCGTTGGGTTCCCGTTATGACAGCGGTTGATAAAAAAAATCAGTAATAAAAAAAAAGATAGCTCAGCGAACTATACTGCTGAGGTTGTTTGCATTGATCAAATAATCCCGAAGAGTACCACTGAATCAGGAATTGATTTTTGAATAATTTTTTTCGTTGCCCGATTTGAACGAAACTTGATATTGCGCGTCAATGTGAAAAAAAAAACGGAAAAAAGAATATCGAAGAAATTATTGTGCGTAATCTTCTAAACACAATTTATTTATTAATGAACACTGAAGTATTAGATCAAAATGGCGATGTTTTTTATGCTTAAAAATAAATTGTTCTTTGTCTATACTAAATGTTTGAGATTTTAAAATAAATCATTTCAAGAAAAACAAAAAGATAGCTCCAGCGAACTATACCGCTAAGGTTGTTTGCATTGATCAAATAATCCTGAAGAGTACTTGACTGAATCGGGAATGGATTCTTTTATAATTTTTTCGTTGCCCGATTTGAACGAAACTTGATACTGCACACCGCAGGAGATGGTTAGTAGGTGGGCCAAAAATTTTTGCGCTATCGTGTACCGTTTTGGCTGTATTTCAGGACCATACATATACATACATACATACATACATACATACATACAGACAAGATGAGATTTTTAGTAATATATGATTGGGAATGTGAATATATATATATATATATATATATATATATAAGAAAAGCACGGTCGGTCGTCCCTGAAGCCGTGTTTATTAATTGCGTACTGTTTGAATGTCCGTTGCACCCTGATTCACTTACGTACTCTTGGAATTACCTTTCGACCCTTTAGATGCTGAGATCCCTTTGACCGTTCTCTCTATCGAGTGCAACCTGTGGCTGCTGGTTGCATCATTGGTTGGGACGGCGCTATGCCGCTGATGCAGTGTCCCCTTACAGTGCACTGGTACTCATTTTGCCGACCTCGGAAGGATGACAGGCTGAGTCAACCTCCTGATGTATTAATTCAGCGACCCAACGGGGCTTGAACTCAGGACCCGAGGATCCCAAGCCGCCACTCTAACCACAAAGCCAACACCAGGCTCCTTTGACCGTTAAAGACCCCCCAAGACCTTTTAAAAACCCTTTCAACACTTTAGACACCTTCAGACCTTTTTATACCCTTTTGACCCCGAGCACCTTGGTACCTTTACACCCTCAAGTCCCGTTAGACCTTAACACCATTTAAACCCCTTACACCCTTCAGACAGGTTGGACAGCTTAGACTCTTGACCATTTATAGCTTTAGACCATTTGGACCGTTTTATATTACAAATGAATATAATATCACCAATATTATAAATAAATTTGTACAAAAGAAATGCTTGTATTATGATTGGTGTAAATTATTACAACACAGCAAATCTGTAACGTAAATCTCTAACGACGTGTGGAGAAGTGAGGGTACCGAGCCGATCCACGCTCGTCGAAACAATATAACTGAAAAAGTCAGTTTGTCTACTATATGAACATAAACTTGCATCACCCATGCATCATCCACAGCACACAAACACCACACAAAACAAGGCCTGGCGAGGGTTTGCGATCTCTGATTGCTTCTAGTTTTTGTAAGTCTTGCATGCTTGTTGAAATAAATTGGGAGACCTTCATATTTGAATGCACCGCCTATGTATTTTTAGTTTCATTTGACTTTTCTTCTGATTGAATTTTTCTTTTCTCTAAATTAATTTACTTTCACTGAATGTGCTAAAAAACAAAAAGTTGTTTTTTAAAATTGACTAAAGACAAATCTGAATACTGTATTTTTACTGAAGTTTTCCTTTGTTAATTTATTTTGTGTTGCAAGGTACATAGAAGGGGCATTCAAGAGGTTATGCGAATGAGATACTCTGTAGTACAAGACACACCAATGCTTTTTAATTTATTTTAATCTTCTTTTATTCTCTTCCCTTGAAAAGGGATGAGGTCCAATGGTACCAATCTTCTGTCCTGCCTTGACAACGGTATGTCCTCCACTTCCCTCTGTCCTCTGGCAACTCTCTCAACTCTCCAACCACCCCCACCCTATTGATACCCCTCCTCACACAATCTTCCCATCAAAACGGTCTTTTCCTCCTACCTTGTTCCCTCAGCCTACCTGCTCTCTTTGCCATTCTCTCTTCCCCCATCCTCATCAAGTGTCCAGCCGGCTTCTTAGCAATCTTCCCGTTGAGCTTATTTTCACATCAATGTCCCTCAGTGCATCCATCCTCCTTCGATCCACCCTCTTCACTCTCACAATCCTCCTGACCCAGTTGTTCTCGCAGACCTGAAGTTTGTGTTGTTCTCTGTCAGCACCAGCATTTTCAGTCCATAATAAACATAGGCCAGCATTACACGAGACACCAGAACTATCCCTTTCAATTTCCTTGATACAATTCTATCTGCCATCAACCTTTGCACCCACCTCAATACATTCACACCCACCTGAATCCTCTTCTGCACCTTTGCCTCTGACTAACCATCCATGGTCA
>CM068955.1:143454308-143467616 GCA_035128595.1 Eptatretus atami | reverse complement strand
AGTGAAGGATTTCTGGTGTTGGGACTTGAGGAATTTTTTTTTTTGACATTCAAATAAAATTTCACTTTGACTTTGCAATCCAGATATTGTTAGAATTTTATACAGTACTAGTGGGGTATGCTTGAACATTGTAAGCAATAAGAAACCTTGCTTCTCCATTGTCTTGGCTCACTCACCTGCATTTGTTTTTTTTCTTCATTTATTTATATTTGAACTTATGGAGGTTTTCCGACTACATTTCTGTGATGTGTTTTTGTTTGCTTGTTTTTATATATATATACTTTTTTTTTAATCTACATTTAGTGCCAGCAATCGAGATCGACATTCACAGTGACGCTCGTCTGAAGCAGCTGCCTTCCCATTCCCTCACCTCGGCGCTGCTTCCATTCCCTCACTCGGGGTGGAGATTGGAGTTTGCTGCTCCCATTCCCTCACCTCGTGCTGGCTTCCCATTCCCGTCCCGTCGTGCTGCCTTCCCATTCCCGCCCCGCTGCGCTGCCTTCCCATTCCGTCCCGTCGCGCTGCCTTCATTCCGTCCCTCGCGCTGCTTCTCATTCCCGTCCTGTCGCGCTGCCTTCCATTCCCGTCCGTCACGCTGTCCTTCCATTCGCCCGTCGCGCTGCCTTCCCATTCCCGTCCCGTCGCGCTGCCTTCCATTCCCGTCCCGTCGCGCTGCCTTCCCATTCCCGTCCCGTCGCGCTGCCTTCCCATTCCGTCCCGTCGCGCTGCTTCCATTCCCGTCCCGTTGCCTTCCATTCCGCCCGTCGCGCTGCTTCCCATCCCGTCCGTCGCGCTGCTTCCCATTCCCGTCCCGTCGTGCTGCCTTCCCATTCCGTCCGTCGCGCTGCCTTCCCATTCCCGTCCCGTCGCGCTGCCTTCCCATCCCCGTCCCGTCGCGCTGCCTTCCCATTCCCGTCCCGTCGCGCTGCCTTCCCTTTCCCGTCCCGTCGCGCTGCCTTCCCATTCCCTCACCTCGCGCTGCCTTCCCATTCCCTCACCTCGCGCTATGATCCTCCCAAACCCCCTCCACCACCATACAACTTTCTGGAGATTGAGGGAGGAAAGGAGTAACAAAGAATGTGTGAATTACACAAATGAAATCTTGTATTATAGATATATATATATTTTTACACAATTCGGTTGAGGTTAAGACATTCTGGAGGTTATTGAATGTGTGGAAATTAAATAAAGGCACGAACACTGGCGTGGCGTTTTCAACGATTGAAGGAAAGCGCCCTTCCTTCCTTAATGCTTACCTCCTCCCAAAGCCCCTCCAACCCCCACTGACATCTCTGGGTGGTGTCTCAGCGTTTTGTATGACCCATTTGAACATGCACTTTTAACATACCCAATTTCATTCAATCGTGCACTGATGCCGGCAGAAGGGGACCATTTCCCCTTCCCTCCACTTTCCCTCAAGTCTCACTATCAAACGCATGTCCAGAACACCCCTCCATCCCCCCCCCCCCCCCCCCCCCCCACGACTCCCCTCTCTTCCCCATCCTCCTCACTCCCCTCCCCCCTTCCGAAGTGTATAGCGATGTGTGGTGAGGTCTCGCTCTACCCTCCCTTCCTTGTTCTCTGCCACTTTCTCGCTCCCCAATCCCTCCTCACTCCCCCCCCCCAAAAAAAACATGTCTTGATACTTCTGTCCACTAAGCAATGGGTTGTATTTGCTTGTCGTTAAGATGAAGGTAAATTGCTAGCTAGTTGTGCAGAATTGTGTTTTTCGGCTTGTTAATTTCCTCATCCATTGTTCAAATGAAAAGTGGAAGCACATATTTGTCTTATAAAACTTTACAAATGGTTAAGTCAAAGTGGATGAAATGTTTAAATGGATGGGTCAAAGTGGATGAAATGTTTAAATGGATGGGTCACAGTGCTATTCAATCAATAGGTTGTCTTTACTTGGTGAAATTTTTTTTTGCCAAGTATGTTGGTCTGTAGCGTTTGTCTGTCTGTCTGTCTGTCTGTCTCTTTGTTTGTCACATGAATTTTGGCCACTGTTTTCAAGCAATTGTTCTGAAATTTTTTTTTGGTGTGTAGTTCCCCGGCCAAGGACAGCACTGCTTAATTTTGGTGAAGATCCGGATCCGGATCTGAGAATTTTTTTAAGTGATTCTTCACCATTGAGAGATAGGCCAAAAACGATATGTAGCACAATATCTCAAAGTTTTGCATGGATTCACACGAAACCTTGTGGACAGGTTGGGAGTGCCACTCGGAAGAATGGACTCAATTTTGGTGAAAATCCAGATCTGGAGACGATAAATATTTAATTTTTAACTGATTCTTCACCTTTGAGAGATGGGGCTAAAAACGATATTGAATGTAATCTCAAAAGGTTGTGGACGGATTCGGATGAAACTTGGTGGACATGTTAGGTGTGTGACGCCGACAAATTGATTCCATTTTGGTGAAGATCTCAATCCGGATCCAGATTCGAGAAATTTTCAGGTGATTCTTGACCATTGAGAGAAGGGCCAAAAACTAGAGAGAGCATGTTATCAAAAAGTTGTAGACGAGTTATGACTATACTATCTGGATGAGTTGGTTAGGTGACAAGAGCAAGCCGATTTGATTTTGGTTAAGGTCCGGATTCAGATCCGACCTATCATTGGGATACAAAATGTAAACTATTCAGCCTGGTGGAAGTATGTACTCGACCGAGTGCCACTCTGTTTCACCAAGTGTCACACCGAGTGATTTTTTTTTCATTTTCTTTTTTGCTTTTATCACATTCTCTCTTCTTCAGATAAAGCTCACAGCAGCGAAGATTGAGCAATGCCTTGAGAGGGATGAAGACTCTGGAGGTGACCGGAAAGATCAGGTTGAGGGAGCAGATATCCTTGGTGGGATTCGTAAACCCCCATCACTCTCTCAGATTACCAGTTCTGGATCTAGCTGGTCACGCAGCATGGACGAAGAGGACGTGTTCGAGAAGGAGAGCGAGAAAAGTGAGGAAAATAAGGAAGAGTTAACAAGGTCTTCCTGCTTTAGCCACCAGCAGTCGATTATGCAGCTCCGCAAAGCAGGCTTGGTCCACCGTCATGCTGCACAGTGGGAACCCAGGGAGGAAGAGGAGCAGCAACAGCTACAAAAGGAGCACAAAGTGTTGTACTCAAATGGTGTTGCTGACGAACTCGATTGTAAATCGGAGAAGGTTGTAATGGGAAGTGGCGAAGATGGAGCCATGTTCCATTTTTATTGTAATGATAAAGACAGCATTGAAGGTGGTGGGAATGATGTGACTATTGAAGGATTGAGTGTGACTGTACCAAAAGGTATGGCTTGCATACCTCATCAAAACACACTGGCAAAGATGAGTGGTACTGGGGTGGTTCAAGAGCGGATTCAACAATTCACGGAAGAACTTGATATAGCAGGATCTGCTGATTCCAGCCTGCTTGTGCCCGGTCCTTCTTTGAAAAATGGTAATATGCCAGGAGCAAAACAGCCATTGACACGCAGTGCAAGCGATGGGTGCTTGTTTTCACAATGGAGGGAGGGTGATTTGGATGTGGGGATGTCAAATAGAAGTCGTGAACGTGAGAAGCTGATGCAATCTACAGGCCTTACACGATCGTCTCACTTGAGGCTTTCATCTTCGCTCTCCAAGCTGTGCCTTCAACCAATCATTTGCACTGACATATCAGATCCTCAGTGAGTATAGGAGGCCGTATTGGTTGAAGGGATGACCTCTGACCCTCAAAAGAGATGAATGTGCTATGTGCATAAATGGCTTCAATCTTAACCATCAGGACCAGATTGATCTTAACGACCTGTACAGTGACAGACACCATATTGGGCTATCCACTTGATCATTTTGAACACTGCCAGCTGGAAAAGTCCTGATAGCTTTTCGAGAGGCCTTGTGTGGAGATGATTCAGAGAACATAATTGTGGGTGCACAAATTACAACTATTTTAAAACACTTATTCGTAGTTGAAAATCATTTAAAAAAAAAAACATTTTGATGCTTTTTCTGTGCTCGTTTTGACATCCAACGATGTGTACACTGTGCACGGATCCATCACGTGCGTGACCGAAGGTGCACAAGCTCTTGAGGACCACCTTTTGCCTCTTTGTCCGGCAAAAGGATGCACTTTCATGTTACACTCAGTTTGTGCCAATGCTCTCCATCTTGGATTTTAACCCCAAAGTTTCATATATTTTGTTTAAAGTACTTCTCCATGTTCCCTCTTCCAAACATTCAACTTGCACTGCTTTGTTGTGCTGCCACCAAAGTGCCATCTTTGCACATGGCGTTTTTTGCAGTTTGTTGTATGTTAGCACTTCACTTTTATTTACAACCATCACATACGTTAGATAAAGCAACTGGACGCCACACACACACAACACACACACACACACACCACACACACCACACACACACACACACACACACACACACACACACACACACTACCCCAGTTCAGTTCTCTTGGTCTATGCATGTATGTGCAGTTTACCAGTTTGGGCCAAAAGCAATTAACAAGCAACGTTTGTCGTTGTAATGAACCGAAGCACTTAATGGACTGGTTGTTGCATCAAATATTACTTAAAAGCAACATCCGATCCCACCCCCTCATTCAAGTGAGACACTGCCATCGCATCACTTTGAGAAATTGAACTTCAAAAATCGACATTTCACCTTCCACAATGTCATCTGCATTTGCCATTTCACCATAATAGCGTTCAACTCGATGACTATAAGATAGAGATTAATCTACCTTGCAAAGGCTGAATGGATTGTTTATATAATCAATGATCAGCTACTGGAAGAGGTTAAGCCTCTTTAACTTCTGGGCTTCACCATCAGTCATGACCTCTGCTGGGCTGACCTTATAGCAAGGCTATCCTTCAAAGCCAGCCACAGACTGGGCATCCTTCATCATTCCAAGTCTTTCCTTGGAACTATAAAGTGTCAATAAGGCCTTTGTCCACAGCTCAATGTAGTGCTGTTCTCCTCTTGTCTGGTGCCCCAGGATCATATCTATATGTTCTGGATTATGTGGCATCTAAAGTTCTCAAAGTTATTGGAATCTCCCATGATGAGGTTAAAGCAAAAGTTCTGCTGTTCTCACATTACTGGGAGATTGGTGTTTTTACCCCCTTTCCTCCAGCCGAGCATCCACTGCTCTCTGTCCTCTGACTGTTCCAACAACTCCAAGATGTACATATTCTTCAATAACTTTCTGGTTAAACTTCCAAAATCAAGGTTGACTGCACACTTCAACAATCTTGATTCCTCGCTTCTCCCATATGTGGAACTACCTTAGAGGCCGGGTTGTCGCACTCTTCCCTCTAGGTCTTGAGTAATTCATCAGGTGATGCACTGCCATCTTGTCATCCCCCATCCTTCCCCACATTCTTTATTAACCTCATGAACCATCTTTATTGCAGGTTGTAGTGTTTCCCTGTCTCCCCGTCTTTCTCCCCCCGTCTCTCTTCCCCGTATATTCTCCCCCTCTCTCTCCCCGTCTTTCTCCCCCCCCCTCTTCCCCCTCTCCCCCCCCTCTCTCTCTCTCTCCCCCCCCGTCTTTCTCCTCCCCCTGTGTTCTCCTTCCCCCATGTCTTTCTCCCCCTCTCCCCGGTCTTTCATCACTGCCAACGAAACTTTTTTGTAATGGAATGGTAAGGGTCTATTTCAGGTTGTGAAAGCGTCTTGAATGACGGGTTTACTCCAACAGGCAGATTTTACAGTCACACAAATTGCTCCAGTTGCCACAGTATATATTCCTGCTTGTCAATCATATAGAAAGCTGTCCAATATCAGTATTGTCGGTCTGCCACAAGTGTACCACCTAAACAGGTGGGTGGGGTGTGTGTGTGTGCTGGAAATGTCCTTAAAATGTGCCAGGTCATACTCCACTTGATCTGCAAGAGCGGAGATATGCAGATAATGCCAATTTTTTTCACGTTACACAAAAGAGAGTTATGGAATTCAAAGGTGCCAAATATTTATTACATCCCCATTCTGGTGGAAATGTTGCCTCGGTATGCTCCGTATACACCTGTTTCGTTCATGCGCGCTCTCCTGTTTCTTCCCAAACGCCCCCTTTCCTTCTTTCTGCCGATTCATCCTCCCTTCCTTTTTCTCAAATTTGATTTTTCTCAATCCATTCCCTGTGACCTGGTGTATGCTCAAGATAACCAGCTGAAAAACGGAGGCGGCACAGCATATCGATTTACGAGGTGTACGCCTAAATAATTACCTTAAAGCCACTCGAATCACCTGGAACGTCACGTGAAAAGGGATATATCTCTATATGCTACAATACTATAGTCTTGTTATGTTACCCTCGCCGAAGGAGGGGGTATTGCATTTGCGTCTGTCTACTTGTTTTTGTCCGCACAGAACTTTGGTGTTTTTATCCGCAACCACATGTCGGATTGAGACGAAATTTTCACCAATTGTGTGACTACTCACGTCGATTGTTTTAATGATAATTATGACATCATAGGTCACATGGTGTGGCAGCCATGTTGGAAAGACGGAAAAACTATGGACCTCTATCTCTGAAACCGCACCAAGGAAAAAAATTGAAACTTGGCACACAGCAAGTACTCCTCGTGGGGAATGTGATTGTTTTTTTTTAAAATGACGTCATAGTTACCTTCGTTATGACGTCATAATTGCATATGTAGAACGCTGCATCCGATCGGTATGAAAAATTTTGAGGTCATCTTGGGATATGATGGTTCACAAATTTTTTTTTTCGATGACGTTATTGGCCACGTGATTCGGCAACTTTTTTTTTTTTTTTAACCTTCAAAAATCTGTGAAATGGCTGAACCGGTCATCACTGCCTGCAGTTATAAAGTGGCAGTTCTAATTGTCTGTTATTATGTAACACACCAGTACACAAACGCCAAACAACACACCACGCAAAACGAGTCCTGGCGAGGGTCTGCAATGTCTGATTGCTCTTTTTCTTGTATATCAACTGCTGAACACACACACACACACACACACACACACACACACACACCACCTGTTAATGAGTACTCTAGGACCAAAATTGTTTCACTAATGGTAACAGCCCTAAAAACGCCATTTTCATTCGATGGGTTTATTAATGAAACCTATTATATGCATTCCAGTTGAGCTTTATAATAATATATATTGTTTTAACGAGTAATCGTTTGTTTCTTCTCTATGTCCTGTGTTGTAAATGAAAAGGCAATTTGCTGGGAGTTGTGCAGCTGCAAATTAAAATTCATGTTATGAATTTTTGGAGTTCAAAGTGCAAGTGACTGTTTGTTTAAATGCGTTTGAATCTTCTAGCAAAAAGTCTGCACACTGCTGCACCTTGCTGCATTGATTAAAAAAAATATATATATATATTGCTGCTTTTTTTAAAGGGCCTGGGTGCATATAAGCAGTTAACAGACTGGATGTGATCCTATTTTGTCTGAGTTATAGGCCACCATGGGCTGGCAGGTGAGCTTCAGTGGTTACCGAACTCACCTTTGAGCTTGGGTTCGAATCTTGACCTGACTCCAAACTGTCATCCTGATGTTTCACATGCAGGACGAGGCTGTTCATCCATCAGGATGGATGCCTGTCAGTTCATCCGTCAGCACTGGTCGTTCGGTGCAGACGTTAAAGACACCATGGTGTTTTTCTGCGACAAGTAGGCGAGTTATTGCCGGCACCCTGGACAAATTACAGATTCTTGCTCTGACTGCTGGGACGGCAATGGCAAACCGCCAAACATAACTACTACAGTCGGCAGCACTGATTCTCTGTCGAGAGTACCGTGTTGCATTGATGATGATGCTAGGTGGCCATAAAGTATATGACCCCCTTCCCCACCCCCATTTCTTTATCTGTTTGTTTTCATACTTGTTGCAGATATTAACTGGAAACAAGTTAACCTGCATGCTTCTCATGAAGCTTCGTTACTATCGTATGTATGAGGAACGTTTCTGTGGCTGGCTTTGAAATGAACCATACAGCTCTAATGGCGTCATTACTGCGTTTTGGTAATACATCGTTCGGTTTGAAGTAAAACCTTATGTAGTGGGAATTTCGTCCCTGCCCTCATGCCTTCACACTGTGATTCTCATCCCTGAATGTTTTCATGCTGTTCCTGTAGTATGTGCAACTAAGATATTTTCCAAATAATCTTTTATTCACAATGGCAACATTGTTCCAAATCCTTCCAGATTTACTTCTCTGTGAATAAAATGTCTGTGCCAAGGTTTAAAGTGTGTTGCTGCTGTTTTGTTTTGGGTTTGTGTTTTATTTTTTTTTTTGTCAATGTGCTGCCATTTTGGAACATTTGCCATGCTTTGTACTGTATTGGTGATGCCCCACTGCTGTATCACTTGCGTGTTTTAAACTTTAAGTTGATGAACAAGTTGTTCGTTGGTGAACAAGCTTTGCCACGAGGGGCATGCAACACAGTAAATTGAAGGCCTTGAAAGCCAAATCGAATTTTAGAAAGGTGGTTCCCCTTCCGGTTTATAATGCCCTTCATTTTGGACTGAATGGAACGTTTCACACCTGCATTCACAGAGGCAGTTTCAACTTTTGGTTCACGAGCAGCCAGCCACGAGTGACCACTATATTCGTTGTGTCTGTGTGTCTGTCTGTGTGTCTCTGTCCAGAGCATAACTCCGTGCACTTTGATCCGATCTTGATGAAACTTGGTTATATGTTCGATATCAATGTCTAGTTGTGTTTTCCTGGATGAGGGCGAGCCACGCCCAAAAAATACCATTTTTAGGGGTAGTTGGATTTAAAATCTATCCTCTCCTGAGGAATTGACTGAATGGAATGGTTCTTCGGTATTTGAATAGCAAAATGAATTATCTAAAACTTGTCGTTGTTCGATTTTCATTTTCGTGTCAAGGTCACAAGGTCAAAAATTAGAAAATTGCGAATTTTGACATAAAAATCATACGACCGCCCAAACTTTGAGAGCAGGATGACAATATTTTTATGCATAATCTTGAGGTCATTCCCCACCTAAGTCTTGAAACCATTTTGCTCTATCTCGAACACCTTGCCCGTGGCGCCCCTTCAAGTTTGTTTTTCTCTGATTTCATCAAAGTATGGATAATCCGAGGAGTGCGAAATGCCATATACACCTTATTGACGTTGTATTTTTCCTGGAATGTTCCAGAGGAAGTTTTGCCACAAGGTCATAATCCTTGACCTTTGACCTTTAAAGTTCACAAAGGTCAAATTTTCAAAGTTGTGGGAATCGAACCGGGTTTTCGACCTTCTTCGACGAACTAACTCCAATAAGCGATAGCACGTATCCTGTTTCCTTATTTTAATGTCCACAACATTGTTTTTTGACCTTTAAAGGTTATGCAAAGGTAAATTTTGAAAGTTGTTGAACGAAACTGGGTTTTCGACATTTTGCAGCAATAACCTGTCGCCCGTACCACATCATGTTGATCATTTTTAAACTTGGTGAAAAATTATCACATTGTCTCATCCTTCACTTCTGAAACAATCTACATCGTCAAATACCGCTCGTGAACCATCGTCGTCTTCAGACTTGTCTTTTTTTTTTTTTTAAAATTATACAAGGTGTAATAAGTACTCCATGAGAACTCCCCTGTGGGTTTCACCCTTCTGGGGGGCATCTAACCATCATTGGTTATATGTTTTGTGTTAAAACGTTGAAGAGTCTTCTTCGTTCTTATGCAGTACAAGGCTGTGGGTAGCATCATTGGCTGAAGGCACAGCTGTGCCGCTGATGGAATGCCTTCTGCTGGTTCGGCAGCAATTTGTAATTTCATGTCTCTCTCTCTTTCTCTCTCTCTCTCTCTCTCTCTCTCTCTCTCTCTCTGTCTCTCTCTCTCTCTCTCTCTCTCTCTCTCCTCTCTCTCTGTCTCTCCTCTCTCTCCTCTCTCTCTCTCTCTCCTCTCTCTCTCTCTCTCTCTCTCTCACACACGTACACATGCACGCACAGTGCTGCAGTGCACCCACGCGCACACACGCACACCCCGCCGTGGGTATTTCGTACAGTTCTGTGGGTATTTGTATTAGTTTATTGGAAGAGGCAGGGTGATGCATGGCGTTTTGTTAGTTGAGGCCTTGGGGATATGGTGGGGGAAAAAGGGTATAAATAGAGAGTGAAGGAGAAAGGAAGAGGAGTACCGTTCATAAAATGTGATAGATGGTTAATGTGGGCCATATCAGGAATAGAGGAAGCAGAGGATACTCGTACTCACTGTAGGAAGTGTGAGGAAATGGTCCACTTGAGGATAGTTGTGAGGTTGAAGGAACGAGTAGATAATTTGTAGCAAGTAGCAGAATGTGAGATTTGTTGAGAATAATATATGGTTATGGTTGTGGAATGAGGTTGCTGAGGAGATTGGCAATTGTGAATATGCAATGAGTGCAGGCAGTGGTGAGGGTGCAGTGAGTGTTGGCCGTGGTGAGGGTATAGCAATAGAGATTGGTAGGATTGAGGTCTGGGAGACGAGACGATTAAATATGTAGATTCTTCATTCTGCAGGAAGGATCGTAGACAGAGTTCTGTGCCATTTTGAAGGAGCAGGAGTTGGGGACATTTGTTGGGGAGATGACGTTGTATCGGGTCATGGCAGGAAGACGTTGATTGTGGTACACATCGGAGCAAATGATTTGGAAAAGTTTACTCGGAGGTTTTAAAAAAAGTAGGTGCAGGATATTGTGTAATTGGCTGAAAGCAAAGGGTTGTGAGGTAATGTTTTCTGGGATTCTCCCAAGATGAGGAAATGAAATAGAAACAAGTGGTGCCAGGCACAACAAATCCCGCCCATTTAAGGCATAAAGTTATTTTGGGGATCAAATTTAAATTTGATACATCCTTAACCTGAATGTTGATTATAAGGAATAGAATAAGGAATATTTTAGTCTTAGTTTGAAGTCAATTAAACCATTTTTGACGAAGTTATGACCGTAAAATGATTTTGACCTTTCAAGGCCACGTAAGGTCAAAGTTCATGGTGTCAAATGAAACCCAATAAAGGACTTGATATACGTCTTCCATAGTAAACACGCATATTCCTAACGTTTTTTGATTTATAATGGAAAATATGTAATTTTGACCGATAACAAATGACCCCCAAAACTTCGGACCCTACCGATCTTCACAAATATGCATTTTTCACTATAGGAATGGGTAGGATTATAAGTGACAAATAGAATAAGGTTCACTATAAGCTTAGTTTGAAGTACATCAGATCATTTTTGACGAAGTTATGAGCGAAAAACGATTTGATCTTTTCGTGACCTTGACCTTGACCTTTGATCCAATTGGACCAAAAGTTAATGGGGTCGTCCAAGGTCATTGTCCACCTGTGGATTAATTTGATAGTGTTTGCTAAAGCCGTTTTGCCGTAAAGTTGCTAAACAGACGACAAACAAACCGGACGATTACAATATCCCGCTCCTCCCTCCGGGGGGGGGGATAATTATGAGCAGTGATAGATGTCAACCACTAGTTGAAGAATGGTGTTTGGGGGGGGGGGATAATTATAGCAGTGATAGATGTCAACCACTAGTTGGAAGAATGGTGTTTGAGGGGGGGAAGGTTTTACATTTTAAGAAACGGTGGGAATCATTTCAGGGATAAAGGGAGAGTTTCCAGAATGATGGACATATGCTAAATAGAAAGGGTTTGCAGTGTAAATTGAGGAAGGAATTCAGGCTTTTTTAGGTCAGCAGAGGGTGGGGAAGTAATTAAGGAAGGAACTGATGATGTAATTGTGATTAGTAAGGCCAGGCAAGAAAATATAATTACAGGAAGGCAAAAGTAAAACATTGTTTTGGGTGAGTGTGGGGTTCACAAGGGGGTGACTCAGACCTGCCGACCCTGAAACAGCAAGCCAGGAATAACTCCGCAGCTCGATGGATTGCTAGGCACCCGCGGACGCTGCTTGTGATGACCAGTACGAGCAGGGTCCTCGCGCCCAGTGCTGCGTTACCTTACCTGGTGAGCCAGCTATCTCAATTGGGGAAATGCACGCTCGACATCTCACCTCGTTTACTTATTAAGGTATGACTGAGTGAAACCGTTGGTGGGTGTTGGCAATCTAGCATAGCGAATTACTGGGGTATAATGGCCCATCTATTATATTGTCGTGTCCAGAGGGTTTGCCCCTATCTGGATGGATGGCTAAACGGTTCTCCCTTGGAGGCTTACAGTTAACCCTTTTTGGAGATCAATGGCGCGTGCGGGCATGGAGGGGTGGCAAAGGGGCGGAGGTACACGGGCTGCACTTGAGCCCACACAATCAGGCTACACAAATGAAATTAAATGAGATGGGTAATTTAATGACTAATCAAATATGTACAATGACAATAATTCAAGTTATAATAATGAAAGGAAAACGTGAGGTAATCTAAATGTAATTGAGAGTCGCCTCACACACACACACGGTCATATAAAATAAAGAAATCCCTTTTCGTTCCTTTACTTCACTGAGTCCCGGCAATCTTTTTGTTGAGGAAGTGTGCCTGGAACGCGTAGTCGCTGCGCGGGTAACCGTGCCCCAAAAGTGGTGCCAAGCAATCCGTGAGGAAATATTCGACATCAGGGCCCCCGAACCGTGATGTAGCTTCTTCATTGACTGCGCTTGTTGATTCCACCTGCAGAATGGTGCCGCTCCCTTCGGTGATATACACGAGCCTTCGAGGTCCGTCTCTCACGACCAAGCAAGAGTCGATGGCCAGCGTCTTGCTCAGCATGCGGCCAATTTGCCTCAGTACGAATACGAGAATCACGCAGCTATTTCGTCATGCCGAGAGGAGAGGGAAACGAGATCCTCCGTCCCAGTCACGTCCCTCTCACGACTACAACAGCAACCTCACTCTTCTTCATGCGTCGAATGAAAGCCAGCCGTAATGCCCTACACTTTTGACTGCCTATCCTGTCCCGCTTCGAGCCTTCATCTCCGATCATATCTGTCTCCTCCTGCAACGATCTGCCTCCCTCTTTTCTTGCCGAGACTCGCTCTGGTTTTATTTGATTGTCTCCCTCACACCGAACTCTACTTGTGTGTTCGCGTCTCGCTCTGAGTTGCTTCCCCGTTCTGAGTAACGTGGCCTCTTACGCACTCTTCTTGTTCTGCGTCTCATGTCACACCCATCAATCATCATCCTCGGGTGCGTGACTGCGTCCGCTGTCACCCTTGGAGGCGGGGCTTCTTGCCTACTTGGTCATGTTATAAAAACGAAATTCTTCCATTGCTCATTTGTAACACAAAAAAAAACATAGGGAACATTTACAGGGGGGCGATTACATACTGGGGGAAATTGTCCTTAATCCCTATCTAATTAACACCGCACCCCCC
>CM068955.1:143401808-143416308 GCA_035128595.1 Eptatretus atami | reverse complement strand
AGATACCAGTCACCAAGCAGCTGCTCAAACCAGCAATAGTAGATCCCAGAGTACGGTTGACGCAACAGAAGCTGAAACGGAGAGTCTATCATGACAGATCTGCAAGATCTCTGGCTAACCTACAGCCGGGTGACACTGTTCGCATCAGGAGGAAGAGCACCTGGCAGCCAGCCATCGTTACCAAAGTGTATTCGCACCCCAGATCATACCGGGTTGACAACGGCATCAGGAGTGGTTTACGCAGGAACAGACATCAGCTGTTGAGAACTAATGAGCCACCACCAGTTCTCATGACCCCTGAAGATGACGTCATGACCCCTCATGAGCAAGAACCTGCTGCGATGAGCAATATGAGCAACACCACTCATGAAGACATGAACAGTGGAGCGGGTATGCCACAACCAGCTACACCTGTGAGAGAACATTGCACACCCGACTGCACGCACACTACAACACACGTGCGTCCAACCGTGCAGCATACTAGATGAGAACGTGAGATTGTTTAACATCATTCGTACAAAGATTTTGTTTGTTAAATCCATAAAATTAATTATTTTAAACTGGCTTTGATGACCATTACAGACTTGTACTGATATACCTGACATACGAAGTTGGTTGAACTTTCACTCAAACTTGGTTTCGGGTGGCACTGCAAGTCAATAAGCAGTTTAACATGTTGCTAGAGCTTTGTGGACGCTGACTGTTCATTTGACAACACTTTGACAATGTATGATCTTGCTCTTCATTAAGAAAGGAGGTGAAACAGAATATATTGTTGCGGGCCGGGGATGGGGTGAGAAGTCCACCCGGGGTGGGGGGGGGGGGCGGAAGCTATCTCGGGATACCACCAGACTCCCCGGAATTGCAGGCCGTCGCACACGGACAATTCCGGAACGCGGTGGGTCGCTAACCGACCGTGAACGCCAATAACTCAACCACGTGACTTAGGGTCCTCCGTCTAGTTTACCCGGTTACCTAAGAAAACCATGTGATCTAATTACCGGGGGACACGCCCTCGTACGCCTTGTCCGAACCGGATCATTTTACTGGATCGGATGCAGCGCCGAACGACACTGCCAAGGACGTACCGGCTAAGTTAGGATACGGACCATGCTGGATCAATGAAATAAAAGAACAAAAACGAGCTGGGAACATTTCAACAAAGGATTTATTAACAAGCAGGTGAGGAAAGATATGTGGAACAGTGAATGTTGTTTATTGTTGTCTGTGGCAGGAATAGGATGCATGCATGCACACCACACACACACACACACACACACACACACACACACACACACACACACACACACACACACACACACACCATCCATTGATAGTGGATGGATTTGTACATTCTTTGCACCATCGGATTGGCTCTAACCTTGTTTCGGGGAACCACGGCTTTCTGACTCCAATGATCATTGGGGGTGTTGAGGTGTCAGAGCAAAAACTTTTGGGGCATTTGGTTCCAGACTTACAGGTCCAGTTGGGGGCACTGCAGCAAAACATAACACATGCGAAGAAACAGCCTTTGGCATGGGCTGCGCACGGTAAACACACATGAGTTCCATCACAAGGCACTTCAATGCAGCTGGAAGGTCATGATGCCCATCAAGCCTGCGCAATGGATGCCAACCTATGGTTGTCCATATTGTCATCTTTTCAATGCTGAGCGTCAACCAAGGAAGCAGCATGACGCGTATTTTTAGTCTTTGGCGGTCAAACACCTGCCTAGGTATACAGGTGCACCGCATCGGCGGCACAGTTTGTAAATGGTTCTTCTTGCTCGTTATGCAGTCGCTCGAATAAGTTAATACGTTATTCTCAATCAGGGCTCCGTTTTAATAAGCATCGCATGCTAAAAATACTATTGGTACAATATAATAATATCAGCACATTCGTTAAAATACCTTTAACAACGGGATCTTGTTCATGTCCATCGGGCACGGCACGGCACGGCACGGCACGGATAGATATCCACTGACAGAGCATGCCGTGAGCCGCATCAGGCCAATGAAGTGACTCGTTCAGGTTCATATAAATGGACAGTCAGTCTCAGTTCGGCCGGTGTAAGAACTCATGTTTACCAATCCAGGAGAAAGGTACATTCTCTTACAGTGGGAATCATCCCCACTCCCCCAACTCCCCCACTCCCCCCACTCCCCCACTCCCCAACTCCCCCACTCCCCACTCCCCCAACTCCCCAACTCCCCACTCCCCCCACTCCCCAACTCCCCCCCCCATCCTATTTTTTATTCCGACTCTACTAGACCGGCTTTGTCGTTCTGTGCTCCGAATTACGTGCTGGAAGAGAACTCCGAGAGGGCTTCGATCGAGACCCGTGCTGGAGATGCCCCACCAACACCTCCAGCCCCTTTCTCCCCGCCCCGTCATCCCCACCCCTTCGCTCTCCACTTGTCGCGTCGTTGGACTTGGAAGGTTACGAGACTCTTTGTCGCCCCTACCCCTTCCTTCCCAGTATTTTGACTTCCTTCCCTGGTCCGCTGTGCGTTTGGAGATCAGAAGCGAACGCACGAGAGGGGCTGGGATCGCGCAACGCGCATCGCAACGGAGCTTCGAGAGACAGGTGCACGGGGGGGGAGGGGGGAGGAAAGGGGGTCTTGCTTGCCGTGTCTGTCTGTGCGGATCGTTATTGGAAATGTCTCACGAGTTTCGGTTCTCCCAGTAACTTTGTCTCGCTCTTCAGTACAGAGAACGGTGCCGAAAAGTTCGTCACCGCGCGAAAATGTAAGTTTTACTTCAAAGTCGCTGCGTCAGGTTTTGGGTCAAAGTTGTTAAAATTTTACTTTGCTGCGTTACTAATAAGGGTCTCTTCCAGGTTAAAAGATTACTCAAACAATGTACGAAGATCATGTAACGGAGCACGTGCGTGCGGGGCCATCGTGCGTAGCCGGTAAAGCGTGCGTGCGGGGCCATCGTGCGTAGCTGGTAAAGCGTGCGTGCGGGGCCATCGTGCGTAGCCGGTAAAGCGTGCGTGCGGGGCCATCGTGCGTAGGCGGTAAAGCGTTGCATGCGGGGGCCATCGTGCGTAGCCGGTAAAGCATGCGTGCGGGGGCCATCGTGCATACCCGTATTGCAGCAAAGCGAGGGGGGGCTCGTGCGTCGCCGTTAAAGCGTGGCGGGGGCCAGGGGGGGGGTCTAGTGTAGCCGGTATAAACGTGCGTGGGGGGGGGGCTCGTACGTAGCCAGTAGAATGTGCGGGAGGGGCTCATGCGTAGCCACAAGAACGTGCGAGCGGGGGGTGGGGGGGGGCTTGTGCTTAGCTGGCAGAACGTGCGGGGGGGGGGGGGGAGGAGAACTCATGCGTAGCCGCTAAAACGTGCTGGGGGGCTCGTGCATCGCCTGTAAAACGTGCGTGGGGGGGGCTCATGCGTAGCCAGAACGTGCAAGTAGGGTGGGGGTGGGGTTGTGCTTAGCTGGCAGAACGTGAGGGGGGAGGGGCTCATGCTAGCCACTAAAACGTGCGGGGGGGGGGGGAGCTCTTACATAGCCTGTAAAATGTGGGGTGGGGGGTCTTGCGTAGCCGGTGGAATGTGCGTGTGGTGGTGGGGTCTCTTGCATAGCCGGGAAACCGTGCATGGGGGTGGGGGTCCTCGTGCGTAGCCACTAAAATGCGTGGTTTGGGGGGGGGTGGGGCTCTTACCTAGCCGGTAAAGTGCTTGTGGTAGTGGGGCGCTCATGCATAGCCGGCTATACACACGCGTGGAGGGACGGGGGGGCTCATTCATAGCCGGTAAACTGCGTTTGCGGGGGCCTCCTGCGTAGCCAGTAAAGCCTTCGAGCGAGCTTCTTATGTATCCTTAAAGCACACGTGCGGGGGACGCATGCGTAGCCGGTAAAGCCGTGTTTGGTATTTGTGCCTAGCGGGGTGTGGGCGGGCCTCGCGTGCGCGTGCCGGAAAAGCGGGGTGCGGGCGGGCCTCGCGCTTGGCCGGCGAAGCGGGGTGCGGGCGGGCCTCACGCTTGGCTGGCGAAGCGGGGTGCGGGCGGGCCTCACGCTTGGCTGGCGAAGCGGGGTGCGGGCGGCCTCACGCTTGGCTGGCGAAGCGGGGTGGGGCGGCCTCACGCTTGGCTGGCGAAGCGGGGTGCGGGCGGGCCTCACGCTTGGCTGGCGAAGCGGGGTGCGGGCGGGCCTCACGCTTGGCTGGCGAAGCGGGGTGCGGGCGGGCCTCACGCTTGGCTGGCGAAGCGGGGTGCGGGCGGGCTCACGCTTGGCTGGCGAAGCGGGGTGCGGGCGGGCCTCACGCTTGGCTGGCGAAGCGGGGTGCGGGCGGGCCTCACCGCTTGGCTGGCGAAGCGGGGTGCGGGCGGGCCTCACGCTTGGCGGCGAAGCGGGGTGCGGGCAGGCCTCACGCTGGCCGGCGAAGCGGGGTGCGGGCGGGCCTCACGCTTGGCTGGCGAAGCGGGGTGCGGGCGGGCCTCACGCTTGGCCGGCGAAGCGGGGTGTGGGCGGGCCTTGTGGCGTGGCCGGCGAAGCGGGGTGCGGGCGGGCCTCACGCTTGGCCGGCGAAGCGGGGTGCCGGCGGCCTCGTGCGTGGCGGCGAAGCAGGGTGTGGGCGGGCCTCGCACGTGGCCGGCGAAGCGGGGTGCGTGCGTGGCCGGCGAAGCGGGGTGTGGGCGGGCCTCGTGCGTGGCCGGCGAAGCGGGGTGCGGGCGTGGCCGGCGAAGCGGGGTGCGGGCGGGCCTCACCCGTGGCCGGCGAAGCGGGGTGCGGGCGGGCCTCGCCGTGGCCGGCGAAGCGGGGTGCGGGTGGGCCTCGCGCGTGGCCGGCGAAGCGGGGTGCGGGTGGGCCTCGCGCGGCCGGCGAAGCGGGGTGCGGGCGGGCCTAGCCCGTGGCCAGCGAAGCGGGGTGCGGGCGGGCCTAGCCCGTGCCAGTGTGAAGCGGGGTGCGGGCAGGCCTCACGTGTGGTCGGCGAAGCACTCGTGTGTATCCAGTAAAGATATTGTCATGATCGACTGGCAATGGGCAGGCCTCGCAGTCTACCTGCATGAGCCTCATGTTTGCTTGGATTGTGTGCGTCAGCCTTGTTAAGTGGCCTGACTTACTGGCTCAATTGTGCGCATCCTTGGATGCATAGTTGCCTCGTGCATTGCCTGGTTCACACTTGCAACTGATGTTTTTTGCCTGGCCTCGTTACCGGCACACGCTCTCAGACCTTGTGTTTGACTTCACTCACTTGCGTGCACTTTCGGGACTTGTGCACGGCGTGGCTCATGCTGGCCTCGATCTTGCCCGACTCATTTTCAGGCCTTGTCATGGGCTGTCTAATGTGTGCACGTGCATGTGAGCCTTGTGCTTGGAATGAATCTTCCCCACCTGCACCTGCACTTGCAAACCACACAGTTGTTCACCCAACCTGCATGTGCAATGGGAAACCACCCAGTGTATGTGTATCCAAGGTGAACCACCAACAAGTGAATGAACGGGCAGGAAAAGAGGAGGTGGAGAGGAAGAAACAGTAATCTGCAAGTAAGAGGATTTGGTTAGGTATGGTTCATGTGATCTTGTGGAAGGTAGAAAAGATGCTCGTGGGGGATATCATGAGATGTTGTTCCATCGAAAAACATGAGAAACAGGACAAATGATGGTGCAAACGGGAGACAGTAGGAACAAGTAAAGAAGACGTAAAATGTCATAGCCCCCGTTGTTTTAGTAATTTTGCTATACGGAGTTGAAGGGCTGGTCCATACTTATGTAGAACTAAAATGGCCACCAGGCTACCAATGAGTCAGCCAGATCGCAAAATAAAGTGAGATGCACGTGTACACCATCATGTACTGTGCTTATCCCAAGTTTGAACAAATTCGGGCCTTGCATGTCTGAGAAAGAATGGGGACACGTTTAAGTAACAAAATGGCCGCCAGTCGGCCATCTTGGATCCGATCTCGAAAAAAAAGAAATGAAATGCTTACGTAAGCCGGCGTTTGAACAATACCGGTAAATGCGTGTCCGAGAAATGGTTGAGGACGTGTTCAACATCGGGGTTTTTTTTTTATTTTTTTACAACTAAAATGGCGCCCAGTCGGCCATCTTGGATCTGATATGAAAATGAATTACGTGCATGCATATGTATGTATACCATCATGATGTGTTGTCATTTTGCCGAGTACGAATAAACTTAGTCCATACATGTCCGGGATATGGTTGCGGACCGCGCACGCACACAGCGAAAATCGAGACCAAATCCATAACCCCCCCCACCCCATTTCGGACTCAGTCCAACGGGGCTAAAAAAATGTGGCAGCACTGATGCAATGGTAAGTGTTGTCAACACTGGATTGGAACCTGCATCATGTGTAGTATTTTTTTCTCATTTTTCACACTGCAAAGCAGCTTGTTCTTTAAATAAATATATATATATATATATATATATATATATATATATAGCTGCAAAAGTAGGTATACAGTAATGAAAAACAAAACGTGCGCACAAAAATTATTTTATTGATTATACAAGCATATCAATAATAACATACCAATAATAAACATATTAATCCCTCAAATGTTCAAACTGTTTGTCCCGGCATTCACACACTCCACTAGTAATCCTTACTGTATACCTACTTTTGCAGCCCCCTGTTATATATATATATATATATATATATATATATATATATATATATATATATATATTATATATATATATATGCATCAGGCGTTGACATTCGGTTGTAATCAATAGACAGAGGAAAAGAGCCCTGATCTTCAACGTGAAAAGGGTATTGGCTCTCAGAGTTTTATGGCATTTACATCTTGCTGGGCTTTCCCAAATCAATTGTTGTTACGTCCTTTGTGGTAAGGGGTGGGATGAAATTAAGACGTCGTTTCAATATCGTTAACATATGACGGGACAAAAAGATTGATTTGTCAGGCTCGAAGGATGTTAAATCATTAAATGGTTTAATAGTGTGCTTTACCTGAGATCCAGCAAAACTTACGATGTCCAGCGTTTTTGTGATAGGGTTGAGCTGTGCTTGCAGCCAAAGGAGGATCACAACCTCCCGTAAACAGAAACCACACAAAAAAAAATTGTGAGTTAATATCCCCGTGTGTTTTTACTGTCCCAATACTTTTTGACAAATATGTTTTTATAATGCCTGGAGAAAATACATTTCTAGATGGATGAATAAATTTGGCAGAGGGTAGAAAGCTAACGGATCGGCAGTGGGGCAACAGTTGGACACAAGCAAGGGATTGAACAAACCGTAAAATAGGAGAGCAGCATGGTGGCAGGAAATAGTCATTTGCAGGTAAACTAGTTGGGTTTGGTTCGGTAAGATTATTCCCATTCTGATATACCATACTCTGTTACAGAGCATCAATGCCGAAGCAGTTTATTGGCAAGGGTTATATACCGAGTGGTTTGCCATTGCCTTCCCAGCAGTAGTTTGGGCAGGAATTTGTAACTTGTCCACAGTGCTGGCAATTGCTTGCCTACTCTTCACGAAGGACAGCATGGGATCTTTACCGTCCACCAACTAATGCTGACTGACTGGACACCCAGTTTAACGTCCGCCCGAGCGACGGCACACGCGTCGATCGTCCTGCCAGTGAAACACCAGGATGCCAGTTTATAGCCGAGTCGAGATTCGAGCCTAGACTAGACAGCTTAGAGGCAAGTAGGTGTACTTCCTTGGCCATCCTGCCAGCCCAGGTAAGGTTAATGAGAGTATAAAAGTTTGTGGGTAACGATGGGGGTGACATTTGCATTGCTACCAATACAAGTGGTCCATTTTGAAAGCCAAACTCTGAAGAGGAAATGTCGAGTATCTTGTGGAGTGTTCTTTATGTGACATATTATGGTTTAATACTATTGCGCCAATAGATGTGTAGCAACTCCAAAACAGCTGATGAAGAGATAGTGAAACAAATTGATCAAAGTTGTCATTGTTCCACAACTTTTGGTGATATTTTGTCAATACTATCTTCAATGTATTTAATCTACGGTGAAGCATGGTGCAGAATCAACACACGTGTGGGTTAGCATCTCGGCCATTGGTGCCATCTATCTAAAAACAAACAATGGAACCCTGATTGCTGACAAGTCCAGGCAGATTCTGCTCCACATACCGTTCCCCGAGGAACATGAATCATCGGCATGAAGTTCCTCAAACCGGAGTCGAGGCTTACACGGTGGAATTGTGGAGGAATTGCAGAGTCCAAAGAACGATGCGACCATAGCTCGGCCGAACGTAAAGTCGAGATATGAACATTATTGAGGCTTTTGTGGAAGCTAAGATGCCTGAGCAATTTGGGATACAGAACATTTGAAACAATATTTTACAATCATGGATTGATAAATTACAGCACTTTGGAAACTCCCTCTTCTGTGTTGAGTAAAGTTTTTCACTTAGAAAAATATTCGAATTTCATCCAGATATTAAGGTGGCTGGCTTGGGACCTAAGGGTCCTGAATTCAGCCCCTGTCTGCCATTGAATTAACACGAGGTGGGATTGACTCGGCCTGTCATCCTTCTGAGGTCAGCAAAATGAGTACCAGCGTACTGGGGGTAATAACCATTCGGGGTAATCTGCGTCGGAGTGGCGACTCATCCAGGACTGTACTCTTGCCAATGAAACTGCCTCGGCGGCCCTATGTGCCTTTACGGCACGAAAGGAATGGTATTATTATATTAATACAAATAATTCCCTATTATTTTGTGTTTTCTATAATTTATGGTACGAGTATTAAATTTGTGTGCAATTCGTCATCGTTTGTGACTTGTGGAAGTAATGCTTACCTTTAGTTCCATAATTACTTCTAAATCTGCAAGTCTATTTATATGATCGGTATTCATGATGCTCACAGAAGTAACTTGGTAAGGACATGGTGTTTGTTTCTGAATAAACAAAGGCCTTGGACAAGCCTGATATGCCACTCCCAGCCAGTTCCTAGTCCTGAGAACAAAATGTGAAGAAAGCAGTTTGTTCAGTTCAGCCGAGATGCTAGACGCAGTTAAACTTCCAGGCCATCTTTCTTCATTCGTCTCGTATTCACTCCTTCACCCATTGCCCTCTCCTGATATGCACCCCTTCATAAACCCGTGCCCCTCTCGTGGCTCCCCTTACATGGCCATGCCGGTGTCGTTCGGGTGCCAAGTGTAGTTGGCGTTGCCACCCAAAGCGCACTGTCTGCTGTCCAGCCAGGTGGCTGGTCGCCGGGTGAGCCGTCCCTGCCTTGGTGCATTTGATTGCTGACACCACCACACTGGCAATTCTTAAAGCATTGCTTTCCTTTAAAACCCATGTCATCTACGCCGACCTCGTGTCGTCATGCCTCATCGCTTTATCACGAGTAGAAACTTGTGCACAAAAATCAAGGCCAACATTAGCTCTACTGTAGATAGCTGCCTTTCTTATAACTATCTTGTTTGATTTGATTCCTTTCGTTTTGGTAAAAGATTGTTGAGACAGTAGAAACTGATAACTTTTGAACGACTGTTTGTGTTTGTGAAACCAACTCTAAAAAACAAAAATTGTCTTTCTCTTTCTGACTGCTGTGTCTGAGTCCAGGATGCGGAAGGTAGTGCGTTACAGTAAGTACCGGCACGTGTACGGTCAAGCTGTCAAGAGTGACCAGTGCTACGATGACATAAGAGTCTCGCGCACCACCTGGGATTCGACTTTCAGCTCCGTGAATCCAAAATTCCTCGCTATCATCGTTGAGGCGAGTGGTGGAGGAGCTTTTATCGTGCTCCCGCTTAGCCGAGTAAGTGAGGCCGACGAGACTGATTTCACTTACCGGTGAAATGTTTGACTTTTTAAAAATTTTATTTCAATGATTATTCATAATGATTATTCAATCAAGATGTTAAATGGTTTCGTGACCCCACCCACCCTCTCCCCACCGATTTAAAAAAAAAAGATCTTGCTCAAACATGATTGTTGTGCTCTGCGCTCGATATTGTTTGTAGATTCTGTTTTGTATTGTCTGCCACGGCATACTTGTATCGTTCCTTTGTCACTGTCACATGGTTTAAGGGAGCGGAAGGTGACGGGGTTTAAGTTGAAGGGAGGAACACTTTTCCATTGTCCATACTTTCTGACATCCAACTTCTTTGAGGCCCTTTTCGTCAGTTATTCGACCACCCCGAGGCACGGATGAAGTTGAAGGTATCCAAATGAATCTCGCAATTCATTCGACAGTTTACTATGTGAGGATGGAAGTTCTTATTTAAAGTCTGGATTGTGCTGTTACAGGCCAGGCCCCCCGAGGAATGCCCTTTAGTATGAAGGGGAACGAAGACGTTTGGCGGAGTTGGTGTCATGGCTTTGGTACCACTGTCACCCTGTGAAACGTTCAATAGGAGGAACCGAATGTGCTCTGACAGCACCTGGAATTGCAGTTCTGTAATTGCTTCTGATCGTCACCGTTTCCTTAAAAGAGGACAAGATTTATGCCTTTTCTTACAACTACCATTTCCTTGTCGGTATCACATAAAAGTTGCACTTGTGTACCTAGTCTAAATTGGTGATTGTGACATAACTTGGCTATAATTCCACGTTGAGGTGAAAATGACTGCCTATATGTAAATGTTAATCATCGGTAGGCTGTAATTTTCCACAGTTAACTGTTGACACAAAGCTGCAGGCCTCTAAGCCTCTAAGTTGACATGCTCACCTCCAAGCTGTCTAGCCAGGGTTTGAATCTCGACATGGCTTTAAACTGTCATTCCTTCCGGTGTTTCGCAGACAGGGTGACTCATCAATGTCATTCCCTTGGATGGACGTTCAATGGGAGTCCCATCTTCCAGCATTCGTTGGTGGGCGTTAAGGATCCCACGGTGTCCCACGTGAAGAGTATGCGAGTTATCAAGAGTAGTAGGCCAAGTAACTCCAAATTCCTGCACCAACTACTGGGAAGGCAATGGCAAGCCACCCAGTCTAGCCCTTGCCGAGAAACTGCTTCGGCAACACCGACGCTCGGATAGAGTATGGTACATCAGAATCGGAATTCTATTTTGCGAATCATTCCTGCCGCAACCCAGGCGTGAATGCCAAATTATGTCCCGCCATTTTTTCCCGTGACTGATGTCGTTGCTTTTGTGCTACCCGTCCCACTCGTGCTGAGATGGTGCAGAAAGAGAGCCTCCTGTACTCTGTTGGAAAGTTATCCAGCACAATTTGATCTCAAATGCAATTTTCCTTTTTCGATAAAATATTCGGCACCGGGACAATGAGCGCAATGTGGTATCCTCACAGTGCACCATCAGAAGGAATTTCACTTATCGAAGGAATTTAATGGGTCCACACCTTGTTTCGTTGTGGTATTGGATAGATGATGATGATTTTTTGAATCCTTTTATCATTAACGGCATTTTGTGATTGTTCTAGAAGCTGTCCAAAAGACGAACAGACCACTAGAGAAAAGGGACCCACATCATTAAGTGAAACTTGGAGGCATTTGGTGATGGTCGTATGCCCTAGTAGAACGTACATGAAATCTTAGGCCAAATTTTCAGGCTAATTTGTAGGATATTGTGTATTCGGGACAGGTTTTTGCTGCTCATAGTTATTGCCTTGTGTTTTGTGCATGCTCATGTCAGGCCTGTGGGAGCTTATCTGCGCCTCGTATTGTGCACGACGCCTCGTTTATTTCTGGAACATGTCCCATGCCCAGCACATGGTCAGCATAGCTGTATGAGCAATGGGTGGAGGGGTGGGGAGGAGAGTGGGAGTGGGAGTGTGGGATGGGAAAGGTGGGTGGTGGTCGTTAGTGGTTGGTTGATGAGGCAGAGACAAAATAGAAAGGAAAATGACAGACAGACACACACAGAGAGACAGACACACAGGGAGACAGGCAGATAGACACACAGAGACATACTTTTGTAACACCGTCTCAAACTATATTCTGAAGGCGATTGTCCTGCTTTAAATACGCACGACTTTAATTGAATAGCTAATATTTTGCTGATTATATATCTTCGACTGGCGGCTTTCCGTTGGAGATTGTAACATGTCACGTACGTTCTGAAATAGAAATGGAGAGCCTTGGGTAAAGCCATGATGGGGGATAAAGGTTTTTTTGGGGGGGGGGGGGGGTGGGTGCATTGTTGGGTGCATGGGAGTAAATAGCCAACTTGAGTGGGAGGCAGAGGGAAGCAAAAGTGTGTGTATAGAGAAGGGAAAGCAAAGGATTTGGCAGGAATTTGGCCTGTAGGTGAAATCTTGACATGTTGGGTTAAGTGCATTTTACGAGGTTCATACCATTTGTGTTTGTACCAACAGTGTGGGACGCGGAGAAAGCAGCTTTTGTGAATTTTTTTTGTAAAATCTAAATAAATACCTTTGTAAGTTGTTCATTCAGAATCATTGGATTTCATTTCCCTAGTTTTCTTCGTTATTCGATTTTCTTCTGAGCTGTTATCTTGTTTTAGTTTCTCAAGACACCTGCTTTGTTTGGATTTCAGTGAACTTGTAACACAAGGAACCTCAACGCAGAAGAAGCTCATTTGGCCCGTTATGCCTGATGTTATGTATTTGGTATTCACCGATGTTTGAGGTTTATTTCCGAGGGGTTTCGTGGAGTACGTACACAGATTCTCCATACGTCACCCACAGGACATTCTATTTGAGATATTGAGTTGGACGGTCACCTGTGTTTTCTATTTTGATGTGGAAGTGTTTTAGGCAACAGGTTTTTTGGTGTAGGCATCGAATGAAGGCTGAGGTATGATTGAATAACAGACTAAACAAGTGGATGTTGCATGGTGGTTTATTACATTACCATGTGCACTCGACGACGGAGCAGGTGTGCCTTATTTGCCTCAGAAATACCCAGAAAGCTTTGCTCTGAGAGAACAAACATTTGGTTCGAACTTTCACACTCTTTATACAACTACTAATCGGTGTATGCATAGGACAAGTTACAGACTACGACGTCGAGGGAGAGAGAGATAGAGAGAGAGAGAGAGAGAGAGAGAGAGAGAGAGAGAGAGAGAGAGAGAGAGAGAGAGAGAGCTGAGAGAGAGAGAGAGAGAGATAGAGACTGAGAGAGATAGAGACTGAGAGAGAGAGGAGACTGAGAGAGAGAGACTGAGAGAGAGAGACTGGAGAGAGAGAAGACAGAGAGAGAGAGACACAAGAGAGAGAGACACAGAAGAGAGAGACACAGAGAGAGAGACACAGAGAGAGAGACACAGAGAGAGAGACAGCAGAGAGAGAGACAACAGAGGAGAGAGAGACACAGAGAGAGAGACACAGAGAGAGACACAGAGAGAGACCAGAGAGAGAGAGAGACAGAGAGAGAGACAGAGAGAGAGAGACGAGAGAGAGAGAAGACAAGAGAGAGAGAGAGAGAGAGACAGAGAGAGAGAGTCAGGGAGAGAGAGAGAGGAGAGAGTCAGAGAGAGAGAGTCAGAGAAGAGAGAGAGTCAGAGAGAGAGACAGGAGAGAGAGAGTCAGAGAAGAGAGACAGAGAAGAGAGAGAGAAGAGAGAGTCAGAGAGAGAGAGAGTCAGAGAGAGGAGAGAAGAGTCAGAGAGAGAGAGAGTCAGAGAGAGAGAGAGAGTCAGAGAGAGAGAGTCAGGAGAGAGAGTCAGAGAGAGAGAGAAGTCAGAGAGAGAGTCAGAGAAGAGAGAGAGAGTCAAAGAGAGAGAGAGAGTCAAGAGAGAGAGAGAGTTAGAGAGAGAGAGTCAGAGAGAGAGAGTCAGAGAGAGAGAGTCAGAAGAGAGAGTCAGAGAGAGAGAGAGAGTAGAGAGAGAGAGAGAGAGAGAGTCAGAGAGAGAGAGAGAGAGAGTCAGAGAAGAGAGAGAGAGGAGAAGAGAGAGAGAGGAGAGAGAGAGAGAGAGAGAGAGAGAGAGAGAGAGAGACGGAGAGAGAGAGAGAGAGAGAGAGAGAGAGAGAGAGAGAGGGAGTTAGAGAGAGAGAGAGTCGCTGAAACGTGGTAACGTGGTCTGAGTAGATGAGCAACTATAAAGACAGCTGCCGGATCATCCGCCGCTCTCCTCGGCTCAGAATCGCACAGCTGCAGCATTGTGCCTGTGGCAGTGGAAGCAAGAGGCAACGCTCGGTTCATTTTCCTTGCCACGAGAAAAATCAATGCTCGAGTACATGGTCGTCGCCTGGTCGTGCTGCACTATATTTAGGCATGGTTTTTCTGGAGTCATTGTTTTACAGCTGTGCCCACTCTCCTATGGGGAAAAGCACAACGCCTCGGTTTCGACCGTACATTCCTGCATCAGTTGACATTGTATGTATGGAGGTTTTAAGATTCTTTCCCTCACGTCCCGCTCCTTTGCTGGGTGCGGCCTTATGGGCGTAGCAGTGAGAGAACAATGGAGATCGTGGCATCATGCTTGCTGTCAGATCCAGAAACGCGTGACGTTTGTGGATTCCTGGAATTGTGATGACTTGTACCTTCTTGCAGGATTTCTTTGAAACGGTTCATCTGGTGTTTGATAAAATTCCACTCCTTCACCACTCTTTAAATGTGTGTATGTGTATCTATGTGTGCCTTCCTCTCTCTCTCTCTCTCTCTC
>CM068955.1:143376803-143387937 GCA_035128595.1 Eptatretus atami | reverse complement strand
GGAAATAAAGCAAAGAATGTGTGAGAAGATAGCTCTAAAGTGAAGTGCATAGAGGCCTGTACACGTAAATGCTGATGGACTAATACCGCACTCGGTCTGGTGTCTCTTTCTGCTTGTTCCATGTTCTGCTCCGCTCCATTCTGCTCACTCACTCCGTTGTGCACCGCACCATGACCACAAGAACAATAACAAGAATGCGCTGCCAGAGAACCGAGCCTGAGCCAGAGAACTGCGAGCTTCCAGAACGCACAGCCAGAGAACCAAGTTTCTCCTTCATCATCCCCCTGGTGGGGGTGGCACCCGGGAGTGGAACATGCGTAGTGATGGGTGTTTCCAGCACCCTCATTATTGGTGTATGGACAATTACCCCAGCGCAAGTTCCGCCTTTGCGAAGGCTCAACAGCTGAAATGGCCTCAGTCGTTCTGCACTCTGCCACACACTTGAGCTCCGAGATGCGTGGCGTCGGGGTATTTGGTTGCGCTCTCCGGCCACGAACACATGCCAGACACCCAATGAGGGCCGTTATTGAGTGCTAGGGCGATCCATATGACGTCAAATGGAGCCTAACGCTCATTTGCACTCAAAGTTAGATGCCAGTACGTCTATACCCGAGCATCTACTGTGTTGCGTCAGGATCCCCCATCTCCTGCCGGTCCAGAGGGAGGTGGCGATCATCGGTGGCGACTGTGGTTGAGTAATGGCAGCAGTGGTGTAGCGTAGCCGATGTAGTGTGGTGATTCGTGATGGAGGTGGTCGGTCATTCATTGTGGCTGTTAGTGGTGAAAGTAAGCGAGCTTGTGTTGTGGTGTGATGGTGTGGGCATTTTTATAAAGGAATCTTGATGGTGTATGAAATGTTGTAATGTTGGAGTTTGAGACTGGTGAAGACTGAGGTGGAACATCTGTTGGATAATGGCGCACGGTTTGAATGGGAAAGGGCATGCATATGCAAATGAGTTGCCTCCATTGCTGTGGTCTGTGGTATGCATGCATGTGTGAAGAAAGGAGAGGTTCATGTGTGTAGCCAAGCAAAATAATGTAAAGAATGAAAGATTGGTAAAGATTGGAAAGAAAAATACTACCTAAAGTGCTCGCAGCACATATTGTTGCATAAACCCACTACACATAAAGGGAAGGCCTATCTTAAATGAATACTAATGAAATAACTATCTTGGGAACTGCTATATGGTGTGTGCCATTGCCTCAGGGGAGTGCCGGTTTCACAGAACCGTAACACTATACTACTATTTTATTTACTTATATCTTTGCATTGAGATACAGTTTGGACATTTGTTAAGAACCAGACTCAGTGGTGTAATGGTTAGAGCATCCGCTCAGAGTCTGGGAGGTTGTGGGTTCAAACCCCCGGCTGAGTTATAAGAAAGACTAAAAATAGTACGTGCTTCTTTCTTGCTTGACGTTAAGCATTTGAAAGGTTAAGATCACAGACAATCCCCAAAGGTGGGCATTGATGGGGAAGAGGAAATTCCTCCTTAGGCAATGCCCCAGTGACTGCAGTGAGAAATGCGCTGCCATTGTTGGCGTTGCTGGTACCCAGAGTACCTCGAGAAGTGAAGACACTTCCCCAAAGCTCAGGGGCTGTCTGTCTCATCTAACAGTCTTGTGTTGTCGCTTATGTTCGTCTTTGTCCATGTGTGTGGCAGCTCCACTCCGAGCATTTGATCATGTAAAATAACATAAAGTTAGAAAAGCTAAATATTTTTGGAAAATGGTGACGATTCAAAATATTGGTACAATTTAATTTTACGATTCAATGAAATTGTCGAATGAATCATGCTTTCAGGCAAAATTTTTGCATTTATTATCTTTTTAAACATTGCCTAAATTCCAGGGAAAATTAACAAAAATTAAGACGTGTTGTAAAAATAAGTAGAAATTGTTAGCAGTGCTATCGGATTTCAAATAGTCCAAATCTACCTTACGCATGGATCTCAATATGTACGTTTTCTGGGAAAATTAAGCTCAAACCCATTGTTTGCAAGCAAAAAGACATGGATCAAATGTCTTTGATCAAATCCCTACATTGTAGCAAAACTTAGACAGAGGGCTATTTAGTTAATTTCACTTCGGTAATTAGATAAATGTCAATTTTTGGAGCCATGTTGCCTTATTTATATTCATACAATTGAGATATAAAATCTCCATTATCCATTGACACATCACAGTAAGGCCTAACTCATGGGGCATTCAATGATATTGTACAATTTGGTGAGAGTCAAACTTTTTTTTACCTCGGAGACCTCGACCACCAAGGTGTGCCAGGTTTATCACAGAGAATGTAATAAAACCTTAAAAACCTTATAAATACAACTGATTCGTTTCCCAATTCTATGGAGGTCAAGTCTTAGAGACAGCACAAGCGACTGCTAAAAATGGTATCAGATATCAACGAGAAACTTTTTTGCAAGTAAGTGTCCGAAGCCTTGGAAGAGATCTGCGTATGCCGGCTTGAGGCTTTGCTAATGGCGATGGTCATTTTAGCTGAAAGTACAAAATATAAAGCATCCATCACCAATATTCACATCACAGTGAAGCCTAGCTCATGGATATTCAATGATATCCAATTTGATAAGTCAAACTTTGGAAGCCATTTTACCTCAGAGACTGCAGCCATGCTCATGTGACATTTTAAACATGTGATCACCTTCCAGAGATTTTTGAGGAGAAGCTTCAAACTCGAAAATCATTTCCATCAATGGGTGCTTAAGCCGTCTGCCAAATTTCATGGTGATCGGTTTAGTAGTTCTGGAGAAAAAGATTGCTTTATCCTTGGATGAAAAATCCAAGATGGCCACCAATACAGGGCAAAATTCAAAAAACAATATCTGTTAGGATCAAGTTCCAAGTGTGTACTAGAAATATGCACAGATTGGCATAGCCAGCTGTAAGTTTTTTTTTTTCAAAAGTCATTACACAAAATCGGTGGAACTCGAATAATAATAATCCGAGCAAAAACAATTGACCTCCTGCCGGACGGCTTGGAAGCCCAATTACATTTATAACTAGATGGGCACTCGGTAGAGCACATACCTCCATCACGTAATGCCTGATCCACAAGAACATTTCGGGCCCACTACATTTTTGAAATATCATGCTATACAGTATGATATCGTTTTTGGCCCTATCTCTCAATGGCGAAGAATCACTTAAAAAATTAAATAATTATCGTATCCGGATCCGGATCTTCATCAAAATCGAATCAATTAGTCTTTGCGACAAACCCAACCTGTCCACCCAGCTTCATCTGAATCCGTCAACAACTTTTTGGGATATTGTGCTATATATTAGTTTAGCGCTATCTCTCAAAGGTGAAGAATCACTTCAAAAAATGATCAGATCTTGATCTGGATTTGGATCTTCACTAAAATTGAATAAATTCTTCCTTGTCACACACTCATGTCCAACAAGTTTCATCCGAATCCGTCCAAAACCTTTTGAGATATTGTGCTATATATTCGTTTAGCCCTGTCTTTCAATATGCCTGGTGTTGGCTTAACGGATTGGTGGTTGGCTTGGGATCCTAGGATCCTGAGTTCAAAACCCACTTTTCTGTTGAATTAATATGCCTCCGCCCCTCCTGCTCTCCCTTACTGGACGGTTTTGGCACGCAGAACTGCTCGTCGCCCTGTCACTGGCCAAAACGAGCGGCAAGTCCATTGATTGGCCCGGGGGCATGGTCACGTCACGCTGACCCCTTTCTCCCTGTCGCGGGATCTGATTGGCTGAGCGGCGGTCACCCCACCCGTAGCACACTGATTGGTCGAGGGCCGCCGCGAGGCTCCTCCTTGAACTCCGCCCACCAAACAGGCAGAGGAATATTATTCTGCGTGGCCTCCGCCCACCAAACAGCCAGAGGAACTGTATTCTGCGTGGGCTCCGCCCACGTACGTGCTGACACGCATGTAGGCCATGGCATCGGCCAGAGCAAGGTGAAGGTGATGCTGGCATTGTTGTAGTTATGAGAAGGGAAAAAATGAAAGAAAACCCTGACTATCAAAGTAACTCACAGCGCATTTACATTTATTCACCCCTTAGACTAGGGAAAGGGAGCTATCTATCCACATTCACTTATCAAAATAACTGAGCTATAGGACCTGAATGTTGTGTGCTCATGGCTTCCAGATTCGCAATAATATATCCAATGGGAAGTTGATGACATGCGAAGTTTCTATTTTTTCATTGAGAGTTTTTAGAGAAAAATATGTTCATTTTTCTTCATTTAATCCAAAATGTCAGAGTTATCAATAAAATATTCCCCATGGGGAGTCTCCTGTATTTTAAATTTTGCATCAATCGGACAAGTGGTTGCAGAGAAAAGCATTTTTAAAGCGAAATTATATAGAGACAGACACACACACAGACGTTGCATTGGTCACATCCACTTTGGGGCGAGACTAACTCGAGGTCATAGAACACAATACTCCATGCAGTGTTCAAGTAAATTCAGTCAATCCTTAAATATCGCAGGTTTGAATATCATGTGTTTTGACCAATCGTGAGCAACCTCTTGTGTACCGATTTAGTTTTCGCTGAGCTTCATTTTGACCAATCGTGGTTTTCAACTGAGTTGTGATGGTTATCTTGCACCACGAGCCTTTTGTTGTTTCTTCTACACTACTGTGACACATAAAAAGCATAAAATGATGGAGAAAAGAAGTGATTATTGTTAACAGTTGTGACTTCACACATGCAATTCGACTTTACACATGTAATTGTAAATCAGCGGGGCAGCTGTGGTGCAGGTGGTACCTGAGACATGCAGCACTGTGTCCAGTACTGCACTGTACCCATCTCCGCATCAACACTCCGTTTGGTGTAATCTTGTGTGCAATCATAATTAATTTCTTTGTTTTCCGTTATTATTGCCCTTAATGATTTTTAACCATGGCTCCCAAGAGGAAAACTGTTGCTAGTGGTGAACCAAATGCAAAAAAAGTCGAGGAAAGTGAAGGTTTTGGATAAGCTTGGTCGAGGCGAGAGTGCGTTTATTTTATTCATTCGCTGGTGCTCGGAGCTACAGAACACCATCGTGTTTCCTTTTGGGAGTGAGAGAAGTGGCTGTGCAAAAATGGCTGCAGGATTTTCCTTCTCTGAGAAAATGCCATTAATATACCAAGTGAGGAGATGATGATGGAAACCAGAGAACTTGTGCCTACATTTTGATCCCGGTCGTCTTTGTTTACATTTTTGTTCTGCACCTGGTGTGTGCGTTGGTGTTTTCTCATACCGTCGAAACCATGGCAGGAGGAAAACGAGGGCATGGTTTTTTTAATTATGTACTTTAAATGTCATCATTATCAAATTGTCGATTTTTATTGCAGAAATTAATTATGTGCACAGTATAATGGAAATTTCCCAAGAGTTTGATGCATGGTGAGAGGCGAGAGACAGCTGACTTGGAATGCAAGCATGATGCCACAAATCTTGCATCGTTAACTCCCTCTGTACCTCTAACGTTTCCTTGCGCTGCAGACGGGACGCATCGACAAGTCATACCCGACGGTGTGTGGACACACGGCGCCTGTACTGGATATTGAATGGTGTCCACACAACGACCACGTCATCGCCAGTGGTTCTGAAGACTGCACAGTTATGGTACATATTTGCGTCACTGTCGATGCTCTACTATGGTCACCAAGTTCAGTGCAAAAAGAACTGCTGCATAGTGTTGCTTCCTGGAGGTTCGGTGACTCTTCACTAAGTTTATGCATGTATGCTGTTATTAGCATTGATAGGCAGGCCTAGTCATGTTCAGGGTCTGGGATTCGATCAGGAGATAGTGTCACGAAAAGCATGCTTTCCCACAAGGTTTGAATCCCAAAATGTGGATCTTCCTTTTGTTGTCGCTACCTGTTCCCACCAACCATAGTGATCAGCATATCTTTGCCATTTCGACCACTGAAAATGAAAATTGCTACCAATGTTCTTTTCATCTTGAAACATATCAAGTTTTGTTTCTTTACACGCCATCTTTGTACAGTAACAATAGTCATAATGATTGAATTTCATTTATTTTTATTCATTCCCCCACTCCCCTCCCACATTATTCTTCCAATTTCATGTACTTTCTTCATCAAACTAAAAATTGTGGTTTCCAGGTGTGGCAGGTGCCAGATATAGGGTTGACGCATCCATTAACAGAGCCTGTCGTCGCCCTTGAGGGACACACCAAACGGGTCGGCATCATCTCGTGGCATCCAACGGCTCGAAACGTTTTACTTAGTGCAGGTTGTAACACCCTTGTCTTGGCTCAACCCCCCTTCCTCTCCCCTCCACCTTGGTCATTCCCCCTCACCACCCAATTTGAAATGAATAGTTGGTGCTGGATGCTTAAGCTTTCTTGCATATTGATTATTGTTGAGGCTTTTCTGGTTATTGATACCATTTCTTGGTCAATGATTGACAGAGCAAAGTTTAATAGTACTTTGGTCCTCCACTCTAGGCTGCGACAATTTGATTGTGATATGGAATGTGGGTACTGGAGAACCTCTTATTGTGCTGGACGACATGCACTCGGAGGTTATCTACAGCGTCTGTTGGAACTATAATGGCAGTCTATTGTGCACTGCTTGCCGTGATAAATGCATCAGAGTCATCAACCCCCGAGCTGGTACCATCCTGGCGGTACGTAACCTGATCGCTGTCTCCGAGATACAACTCTGAGTCAGAGCTCTGGCCTGCTTGCTCTTTGCCCACGCAGTCTGGCATCACAGAAACAGCTGTCGCTCTTATCTAACTCAATTTTAGGGCCATGACAAACTTCTTCCTCTGACCAATTTTGTTGTTTGAACCCCCTTTTTAGTCCATTTTCTATGGTTGTTTATCATTACCACACTTTAAATATAAACCTAATATTTACACATTGCTCAAAGAAACATTGTAATGCCCTTGTAACTTGAATAAAAGCACATCTGGGAAGTCAATAGCAAAGCACCCAGTGTAGTTCCTTACCCAGGAAGCTGCTTCAGCAGTCCCAAATGCACTGTAAGGGGGTGTGGGATCAACCCGTATCAACACAGATCTCCTTATCGTGCATGTCACACAAGATCTTCCATTCGCCTTTGACACGAAGAAATTTTTTTTAAAGCCTGTCTCTGACACCGTTTTTATCCTCAAGGGTATCTTTAGACCACTCTTGTCAAAGTTTTAAAAATGTCTCGCTGTCTTGTTATGTGTCATTTGATCCTCATCTGCCATTTGCCAATTCATTGGAATTGCACAGTCTAGCCGTTTGCCTCATAGTCGATGAAGTATACAGATTGTTTATTGTCCATGCTGATTTAACGCTGCTTTAACTTGATAAAAAGCAGCACAAAAATCCATTTTTTTTTTGGTTCTGTCATTTTCATTCCGCCATTTAACACTGTTATTCTTTCTGCAGTCTTAAAGCCAAGCAGGACAACTCTGGTACTTCCTTGGTAGTATATCTAGCATCGTCATTAGGGTCAGCATCTACTCCAGCTGTTATTCGGCCTTTAAGATTCGTGTGCTGAATGTTGCAATTATAGTGTTGATTTGACCGTTAAGGCAGTGAAGAGATAAGAACCAAATGTTGTTTGTTGGCATGTCACGTACAACAGGAGAGGTTCAAGGCACATTTAGGCAGCCGGCCTTCTCGAGCAGTCTTCACGAAAGATGGCCTCATCTTCACAACTGGTTTTAGTCGCATGAGTGAGCGACAGCTGGCACTTTGGGACCCGGTATGAACTCTAACCTCACTCTTTGTCTTGTGCCTCCAACCTTCACTTCTATCCTTTCCTTCCCTTTCTCTGAACCTGCCTTCATGGCCTCGGTAACCCCAGGAGCGCCTTGCTCCCCACGAAGGCATCCGTCCTATGCGTGCCATATTCACGCGTGATGACCACGTGTTCACCACGGGCTTCACGAGGATGAGTGAACGACAGATGGGCCTGTGGGATCCGGTCAGATTGATGTTGATTGCCCTTGGTTGCATGGATTTTCCACATGTGTGATTCTTGCATGATCAATTTGCAGTGAGCTTGTCCCTTAAATTTTGTTGTTTTGTTCTGAATACGTATTTGCAGAATGATTGACAAAGTATAAAACTTAATCCCCATTTCTTGCTAAGTGTAGTTTAACGGCATGCAAAAAAAATGTAATAACCTGGCAAGTTTTCCTTTGTGGCAAAACTTATGCAGGCATGTTGGGCCTAATAGCCTCCTACTATAATGAAGGTCCTTGTCACTTTGTGCATGGTTTTGGGCAAGTCCGTGCACCAATAAGCTTGATTTGTGTCATTGCAGAAAAACTTTGAGGAACCAATTGCCTTGCAAGAACTGGATACGAGCAACGGTGTGCTTCTACCATTCTACGACTATGACAGCAATGTAATCTACCTCTGTGGCAAGGTTAGCCTTTGTGCGTTTTGCTCAAATACAATGTTATCATTTAAGAATCCGCCACAGATCATGGCTTGTGTGGAGTAGTTATATGATGAAAAATCTGTTCGGTCGCTAATTTTCTGCTTGGGTGAGCTTTACTTTTGAGGAGTCATCAAATATATTTGGACTTACAAAGATGTGTCCAAAAACTCCATAGAAGTTCATAGGCTGTGGCCAGGCTGTTGTGCTCCAGCCATAAAATCCATGATCTCAATGTCTGTGTAGCCATGATAGCTCAGAATAAGTATTGTTTTGAAGTGCAGCATCAAATTAGTTTTGCTATCCAGCTGGTCTGTCCACGTGAGGGCACGTGATATGTAACTATCCACACGAGGGCATGTAACGACCATAAATTGGTGATCGTAGGGCAGGCAATTAGATGGACCGAAAGCCTCTTCCTGCATCGAAGTTCCTTGGAAGGAACATTTATTATATGGATGGCTGTATAAGTCTTCTTTATTCCAATACAAGGGCCAAGCTATGCGTATACCAAGAAGTATACGGTAGTTCATTCCAGCTCTGCATACTTAAGTCGTGCTTGTTGCCAAGTGGTCAGTTGGTTATTTCAAGTGATTGCATTCCCCACAGAAATCCAATGTGACGGTTTGCATTCATGTTTTAACATGTGATTATCATTATTGTATTGTACACAGTCACCATAATATTCTGTTTCCGAAGGTTTTCTGCCATTGCTACATCCTTGGCACCACAGATGCCATTTTATTCAACAAATACCGATTACAATTAACCTGGCTCTTGTTTCAAACTTTCGTTGAAGGAAATATGAAGGCTTTTAAGTATGCAAAAACAAACCGAGTTACCAGAATTGGTCCTTTGTGAATAGGAATATGCAACTTCCCCTCCCCACCCACAACATCCCCACCCCGATTTAAAATGTTTCTAAAAATGGGTCCACATTCATTCTGAATGCATCCTCTTTTAAAATCAAAATTGCCCTATTATTTATTTATATATATAAATTTATATAGGATATATATATCTCTTTATAAAGCCTGCCTATTTCCCAGGGACAAGTGTCCAGCCTTCTGAAAAACAATGAAGGGAAGGCAAGTTACATTTTCATATTCAACAATGACCAATTGTGATAACTTGGGTCCCCTTTGTGTTCATATTTTCTTGAATGAAAATTTACAACAGGGGGGCAGAGTTAATAATAACTGGTCCTTGTTGAATGGTAAAAGGTAGTTGCTGAAGAATGTGCCGAAGTATGCGACTTAAAATGGCGTTGTTTTGCGATAGAAGAGAAATTTGAATCAATGTTATTGAAGAAGCCCGCTCCCACACAATCATGGAAGTCCTCCTTCACCACACAAATGCCGTATTTCTGAGATTGGTGTTGTAAAGATCGTACGGATTTGCATTCCCACCCACTGCACAGTCGAGACATGAAACCTTTTTTGAGACCTTTGTTAACAATGATGAGCTGGCCATCGGGGAGACGCTTTGAAATTATCATTCAGGATGAATAGTTGTGTTCTCAAATAGTTGTGTGCTGGAGGTAAATTGCTTTATCATGAATCTTAACACTTTACCAAGTGTGTATATATATATATATATATTACAGTGCCTATAGAAAGTATACACCCTCTTTCAAAATTTTCACTTTTTTTTTTTCCTCATAGCCTGAATTAAAAAAGCATTAAATCAGACTTTTTCCACCTTTATTTACACATCGTAACCCGCAACTTCCGGTGAAAAACAAATTCGACAAATTTCAGAAAATTAATTAAAATACAAAGCTAGAATATCTTGGTTGGATAAGTGTCCATCCCCTGATGAGTTAATATTTGGTGAAGCACCTTTGACAGCAATTACAGCTGTGAGTCTGTTGGGATAGGTCTTACCAACTTTGCACACCTTGATTAGGCAATATTTGCCCATTCTTCTGCACAAAAACTGGTCAAGCTCAGTCAAGTTGTGTGGGAGCGTTGATGGACAGCAATCTTCAAGTCATGCTTCAGATTTTCAATTGATTTGGATGAGGCTCTGACTGGGCCACTCAAGAACATTTATCTTTTTGTTCCTTAGACACTCCAGTGTAGCTTTGCTGTGTGCTTCGGTCGTTATCATGCTGAAAGGTGAACTTCTGTCCCAATTTCAGCTTTCTTGCAGAGGGCAGCAGGTTTCCTCTTGGATTTTTTTGTATTTTGCTCCATCCATTTTCCATTCTATCCTAACGAGTGCCCGTCCCTACTGATGAAAAACATCCCATAACATGATGCTGCCACCACCATGCTTACAGTAGGATGGTGTTCTTTGGGTGACGTTGCTGTGTTGGGTTTGCGCCAAACGTAACGTTTTGCATTTAGGCCAAAAAGTTCCATCTTGGTTTCATCAGTCAACAAAACTTTTTGCCACATGGCTTCATAATCTCCGGAGTGATTTTTTGCATGTGCCCTCAATGTGTGCCTCCAGAGTTCAGACAGGCATTGATCCTGACTCCAAAGTTCTGTCCAACTTTCCTGTAGGTCTCATGTTGCACTGCCTGGAAGTAGTCTGACACCTCCTGCTTCAGATCATCCAGTGTGGCAGGGTGGTTGGTATAGACAGAGATCAGGTTGATGCAGTTTGGGTACCGCTCCATCCTGTGACTGAGCCAATTTCACAAATCAGGTCTCCTTCTCATGTCATCTTGCCTCAGTTTATGCCTAATATAGATGATGTATGGGAAAAGCTTCAGTTCCTTAGGC
>CM068955.1:143360155-143376778 GCA_035128595.1 Eptatretus atami | reverse complement strand
TTCTGTCTCTGACTTTCTCTCTGTCTCTTTCACTACGTCTCTTTCTTCGTGCCCTCTCCTTTCTTCTTCTCTTTCCTCTCCTGTCTCTTCTTCTGTCTTTCTTCTTCCTATTCTCTCGTCTCTTCTCTCTGCCTCTTTCTCTCTGACCTTGTGACTCTCTCTCCATCTCTCTCTCCTGTTCTTTTCTCTCTTCTGTTTCTCTGACTCTCTCTCCGACCTCTCTCCTCTCTGTTCTGACTCTCGTCTGACTCTTTCTCTGCTCTCCTTGACTCTCTCTCTCTCTGACTCTCTATCTCCCTCGTCTTCTCTCTCTCTCTCTCTGTCTCTCTCTGTCTCTTTCTCTCTGTTCTTTCTCTCTGCTCTCTATCTGACTTTTCTTCTGATCTTCTCTTGTTATCTCGCTCTTCTCTCTTCTCTCTCTGTCCTTTCTCTCTGTCTCTCTCTCTGACTTCTCTCTCCTCACTGCCTCTCTCTCTGTCCCTGACTCTCTTGATCTCTCTCTCTGTCTCTCCTGACCTCCTCTCTCCCTCTCTCTCTCTCTCTCTCCTATGACTCTCTTTCTTCTGTCTCTGACTCTCTCTGTCCTTTCTCTCGGTCTCTTCTCTGTTTTTCTCTTTCTTCTCTGACCTCCTGTCTCTTTCTCTCTGTCTCTCTCTCTGTCCTCTCTGTTTGCTCTCTCTCTCTCTGACTCGTCTCTCGATCTCTCTCTTGCTTCTCTTCCTCTTCTCCTCTCCTTTCCTTCTCTCGACTCTCTCTCTCTTCTCTGTCTCTCCGCTCTGTCTCTCTTCTCTGTCTCGTCTCTCGGATTCTCTCTCTCTGATCTCTCTCTCTGACTCTCTCTCTCTCGCTGACTCTCTCTCCTGACTATCTCTCTCTCTCATCTCTCTCTCTGCTCTTCATCTACTCTCTGACTCTCCTCTGACTCTTCGTCTGACTCTCTTCTCTGACTCTCTCTCTCCCTCGTCCCTCTCTGACTCTCTCTATTCCCTTTCTTTGTGAAAGATGGTGCTTTCTCGTTGAACATGCTTATCCACTCCCTCAACCCTCCTTCCATGTTGCCCACCGTTTTGGGGTGAGTAAAGCTCAGGAGCTTTGCTTCTGAGTGAAACAAGAGTGCAACATGATAATCTCCCAAACTCCATGAAAAATTTAAAGCTGTAAGATTACAAACTTTTCTTGGTACTTTTGACTGCTTGCTCCCGTGACGGCTACTTTTGTTTGTCATCAATAATGAAGAAGTAGTTTAACCACTGTTCTGATCTCTAATTAACCTGCGTACTTGGAACTGGTGATCATTGATTGGGATTGGGGTGGGGGGGGCGAAATCTGCATTTGTGACTTGCACTTGTCCAAAGCTATTGATTTTTTTCAGACAGCAACAACAGCCACCTCTGTTTTATTAAATGCTCTTTCTGCTTCTACTCTACTTCAGCTTCCCACTTCTACTTCTTCGGCTGTCCACTTCTTCTTCTGTTTTTCTTCTTCTGCTTCTTTTCTACCTGTCTACACTTCTTTAATACTTCACTTCTTCATTTTCTTTTCTTTTCTTCTTCTTCTCTTCCGTATTTTTCGTTTCCTTCTACTCTTCTTTTTGATGTCATTTGGATTTGGTAGGAAGTAGATCTCCACAGTCGAATCGTGGACCCCCTATATTGATTCCAGGCTGTCAGTTGCTGAAATGTTATCGTACGATGGGCTGTGGCTTTCATGCAAGTAGAAATAAATGATTTGGATTCAAAAGGTATTTTAACTTCAACCTTAGTATGTACGTGAACATCCTCGTTTCTCGGCGGAGTCAGCAGGTGTTCAGTTGAATGACCGGTACAGTTTTATGGAAGTATTACAAAGTGTAAGAGTGTTGATGTCATGCTTAGCTTAATGGATATGCATTTATTTTGACGGTTCCAGGGTCCAGGAAGTTAAGCCAAAAAGTTGGCGAGAAACTGGTTTTCCCCACAGAGTAGTTATTTTGTTTGTTATCGCCCCCCTGCCTCCACTATCTTAAATCTTCCTTTCGATTTGAAGAAATAATTTTTATTTTCTCAGAAGTCACTTTTTTGGCACATTTTGTGCGTTTATATGGCAATGGTGCATTGTTATCAGCAGATAGGGGCACGTAGATAACATCTCTATCGACATTCATATATATTATATTATATATATATATATATATATTTTTAAAACAAACAAATTAAACAATGAAACTTTTTGAGATAGCAATTTCTGCTGATCATTTGTGCTTTTTAACTGTTTACCCATTGTAATCAACTAGTTATGCCAGGCGATCCATTTGCATCGGTGACTCAGAAATCCTTAGCCTGATTACATTTTTTATGAATTCGCAGTGAGATCTCTACATGGTCGGTTTTACTGGAGTTTAAACTCTGCTTGCATGTGGACTTCGATGTAAAAGGTTAAAGACATTTGAATAAATTATTGACTTGTAACAGCTCTGATTTTCGGATAAGGTGTGCCAGGAGGATTACTTGATGCATCAAGCCCTGATCAAGCTGTAGTGGAAATGTCCTCAAATATTGACACATATAAAAGGTGACTAGACATGATGACAATGTGGGCAAATTTTTCAGCTCATTCGTTTAAAATCTCAGGACTACTCTGTAGTTTGGCCATTCTTATCAAGAGTATCCATCGCCTAATCTGATCTCCATTTCAAATGCAGGCCGGATCGCACGATGTGAAAATTATCTGAGTCAACTAGTAAAGCTGTGGGCTTGTGTTATGAGTCAATCACAAACGGCCCCATGAAAGAAAACTGTCAAAACAATCGGGATCAATATAAATTAAAACGCTGAGTCATAATGGGAACACATTTGGTTTTGAAGCAGCAAAGAAATCCTTCTTGCTTGGCAGCTCTTACCCAATCCTCCACTTCAGATTATACAAACAGACAAAGTGTAAGGGCCGAGCCCTTTTTTTTGCTTACAACAAACTTGCAGTTTTCGTTTGTAGTTTGCATTTGATACACCTGTGAGTTTGATTAACGTTGCTGAAAAAACCACTATCCAATGGTCTTGTGAAATGTCCTGTTCATGCGATCAGGAATATATGGGATCAAACCATATAAAATAGTGAGAGAGAGATACTGTGCGTGTAGAGAGGGTGTGTGTGTGAGAGTTGTGTGTGTGAGAGAGGGAGCGAGAGAGTGGGTGTGTGGGAGGGAGCGGGAGAGGTGGGTTGTGTGAGGAGGTAGAGAAGGTGGGTGTGAGTGGAGTTTAATGTCTACCCGAGAAACTAGCAACACATTCTGAATCACATGCCTGTGAAAACACAATATAGTTTATGGCTGGGTCAGGGATTCAAATCCCAGGCTAGCATACTTAGAGGCGAAGTTTGATGTACCTCTTCAAGCTATCCTGCCGTGGTGAGGGATTCATTGCTGTTGTATTTGTATGGCATGTAACGGTTTCAATTCTCTCTTGAACTCTTTCTAGATCCTTCTAATTTATTTTTTCTCCTAACCTCCAGAGACGCCCCATGGGGGAAACCGCAGTACGGTATCGCCATGGAAGTTGCTTAGAGTTTCGAAGCTCTTGAAGACGCTTGCCAAGTGGTTACGCAATGAAAGCAAGTCCTCCAAACTAAATGGTTGAAGAAACTTAGAAAAAACAGGCAATGCACACATCCCCATGGAGAGTCCCTTGACAAATCCAAATCTACCCTTTGTACTACGTCCGTGTGTGCTGTCTACGTACCTGTTCGTGCTTTCGGCAAACTACCTTCTGATCGGGACACAAACTGTGTGAATAATACCGCAAATCGACCATAGGGCTCTTGCCAAGCGGCTTAAGCACTCAAGCAAGCACTCCAACAAAACGTTTGAAAGGAACAGCTGGTGTCAAACAACGGCAAGCTGATTGTAATGGGACACGAGCGCAAAAACCAAAGCATCGTCGATTTCTAACATTTTCAGATTTCACTTCCAGATTTCGACAGTTATTTAGTCCACGTGATCCGATCTCAAAACAAAAAATCACATTTCGATGATATATACTTTAATTAGGACGTGAGAGTAGATCATAAAAAATTGAATCATATAATGGATGAAATTGCTCCAAGCTCTTAATTTTCAAAACTATAGCACTGACAAAAGTGATACGTACAGCTATTCGTAGTATGAAGAACAGGTATTTGATAATATAAGTGAGGAAAGTGGGAGGAAAAAAAACTTTTGTGCTTTATCATGAGGAAACCATTACGGCCTTTCCAATTGTCAAGGCATTTGTTGAGGCAGGCCTAAAAATATGCAATTAAAACCCAGCAAGTTAACGGGGCTGACCAAGGATTGATGCCTTGATAAGTGGAATTAAATAATGCCATTAATTATCTTCAAAAGGGGTGTGTATAATCAACCAAACACTCGATATTCATTCATGCACTTCCTTTGCATCGCCGAGTTTGGTGGCCGCTAGTTTAATGGTTTTGGAGTTATGGGAGGAGACACTCTGACTGACACACATTGACATTTATTTGTGGTTGTGTGTGTGGTAACATATAATATATATATAATATATAATATATATATATATATATATTGTACAGCAGTGAAAAGCAAGGATTGGTATGGTGTGGCAAAATAAATACAATTATTTACAAACACAAGAGACACAGTGCAGTGACCTCAATCCGTAACAAAACAGGCACCATCAGAATCATTCCTGAGGAAATTTAAATCAGGACAGAGTAAGTAGGTTTGAGATGGTTTTTGACCTCTCTGTAACAGGCGAGGTCTACAGACCAACGGAAACTCATTGGCTGAGGAGGTGAGAAGGGGAGGGGTGAGGTAAACTGGGCATGGTTTCGAGAGGTGGAGGGTGGTGTGGTGAGGGGTGCATTGATATGCAAGTGAAGTGCGGAAGGAGGTGTATAGATTTGATCTGGGGGTGGGGGGGAGGGTTGGAAATAAAGCAAAGAATGTGTGAGAAGATAGCTCTAAAGTGAAGTGCATAGAGGCCTGTACACGTAAATGCTGATGGACTAATACCGCACTCGGTTCTGTGGTCTCTTTCTGCTTGTTCCTGTTCTGCTCCGCTCCATTCTGCTCACTCACTCCGTTGTGCACCGCACCATGACCACAAGAACAATAACAAGAATGCGCTGCCAGAGAACCGAGCCTGAGCCAGAGAACGCGAGCTTCCAGAACGCACAGCCAGAGAACCAAGTTTCTCCTTCATCATCCCCTGGTGGGGGTGGCACCCTGGAATGGAACATGCGTAGTGATGGTGTTTCCAGCACCCTCATTATTGGTGTTATGGACAATTACACCCAGCGCAAGTTCCGGCCTTTGCGAAGGCTCAACAGCTGAAATGGCCTCAGTCGTTCTGCACTCTGCCACACACTTGAGCTCCGAGATGCGTGGCGTCGGGTATTTGGTTGCGCTCTCCGGCCACGAACACATGCCAGACACCCAATGAGGCCGTTATTGAGTGCTAGGGGATCCATATGACGTCAAATGGAGCCTAACGCTCATTTGCACTCAAAGTTAGATGCCAGTACGCTATACCCGAGCATCTACTGTTGTTGCGTCAGGATCCCCATCTCCTGCCGGTCCAGAGAGGTGGCGATCATCGGTGGCGACTGTGGTTGAGTAATGGCAGCAGTGGTGTAGCGTAGCCGATGTAGTGTGGTGATTCGTGATGGAGAGTTGGTCGGTCATTCATTGTGGCTGTTAGTGGTGAAAGTAACGAGCTTGTGTTGTGGTGTGATGGTTGGGCATTTTTATAAAGGAATCTTGATGGTGATGAAATGTTGTAATTGTGAGTTTGAGACTGGTGGAAGACTGAGTGGAACATCTGTTGGATAATGGCGCACGGGTTTGAATGGGAAAGGCGATGCATATGCAAATGAGTTGCCTCCATTGCTGTGGTCTGTGGTATGCATGCATGTGTGAAGAAAGGAGAGGTTCATGTGTGTAGCCAAGCAAAATAATGTAAAGAATGAAAGATTGGTAAAAGATTGGAAAGAAAATATACCTAAAGTTCTCGCAGCACATATTGTTGCATAAACCCACTACACATAAAGGGAAGGCCTATCTTAAATGAATACTAATGAAATACTATCTTGGGAACTGCTATATGGTGTGTGCCATTGCCTCAGGGGAGTGCCGGTTTCACAGAACCCGTAACACTATACTACTATTTTATTACTTATATCTTTAGCATTGAGATACAGTTTGGACATTTGTTAAGAACCAGACTCAGTGTGTAATGGTTAGAGCATCCGCTCAGAGTCTGGGAGGTTGTGGTTCAAACCCCCGGCTGATTATAAGAAAGACTAAAAATAGTACGTGCTTCTTTCTTGCTTGACGTTAAGCATTTTAAGGTTAGATCACAGACAATCCCCAAAGGTGGGCATTGATGGGAAGAGGAAATTCCTCCTTAGGCAATGCCCCAGTGACTGCAGTGAGAAATGCGCTGCCATTGTTGGCGTTTGCTGGTACCCAGAGTACCTCGAGAAGTGAAGACACTTCCCCAAAGCTCAGGGCTGTCTGTCTCATCTAACAGTCTTGGTTGTCGCTTATGTTCGTCTTTGTCCATGTGTTGTGGCAGCTCCACTCCGAGCATTTGATCATGTAAAATAACATAAAGTTAGAAAAGCTAAATATTTTTGGAAAATTTGACGATTCAAAATTGGTACAATTAATTTTTACGATTCAATGAAATTGTCGAATGAATCATGCTTTCAGGCAAAATTTTTGCATTTATTATCTTTTTAAACATTGCCTAAATTCCAGGGAAAATTAACAAAAAATTAAGACGTGTTGTAAAAAATAAGTAGAAATGTTAGCAGTGCTATCGGATTTTAAATAGTCCAAACTACCTTACGCATGGATCTCAATATGTACGTTTTCTGGGAAAATTAAGCTCAAACCCATTGTTTGCAAGCAAAAAAGACATGGATCAAATGTCTTTGATCAAATCCCTACATTAGCAAAACTTAGACAGAGGGCTATTTAGTTAATTTCCACTTCGGTAATTAGATAAATGTCAATTTTTGGAGCCATGTTGCCTTATTTATATTCATACAAATTGAGATATAAAATCTCCATTATCCATTGACACATCACAGTAAGCCTAACTCATGGGGCATTCAATGATATTGTTACAATTTGGTGAGAGTCAAACTTTTTTTTACCTCGGAGACCTCGACCACAAGGTGTGCCAGGTTTATCACAGAGAATTGAATAAAACCTTAAAAACCTTTATAAATTACAACTGATTCGTTTCCCAATTTCTATGGAGGTTCAAGTCTTAGAGACAGCACAAGCGACTGCTAAAAATGGTATCAGATATCAACGAGAAACTTTTTTGCAAGTAAGTGTCCGAAGCCTCTGGAAGAGATGCGCGTATGCGGCTTGAGGTTTGCTAATGGCGATGGTCATTTTTAGCTGAAAGTACAAAATATAAGCTCCATCACCAATTTCACATCACAGTGAAGCCTAGCTTCATGATATTCAATGATATCCATTTGATAAGTCAACTTTGGAAGCCATTTTACCTCAGAGACTGCAGCCATGGCTCATGTGACATTTTAAACATTGTGATCACCTTCCAGAGATTTGAGGAGAAGCTTCAAACTCGAAAATCATTTCATCAATGGGTGGTAAGCCGTCTGCCAAATTTCATGGTGATCGCGTTTTAGTTCTTGGAGAAAAAGATTGCTTATCCTTGGATGAAAATCCCAAGATGGCCACCAATACAGGGCAAAATTCAAAAAAACAATATCTGTTAGGATCAAGTTCCAAGTGTGTACTAGAAATATGCACAGATTGGCTATAGCCAGCTGTTAAGTTTTTTTTTTCAAAAGTCATTACACAAAATCGGTGGAACTCGAATAATAATAATCCGAGCAAAAACAATGACCTCCTGCCGGACGGCTTGGAAGCCCAATTACATTTATAACTAGATGGGCACTCGGTAGAGCACCATACCTCCATCACGTTAATGCCTGATCCACAAGAACATTTCGGGCCCACTACATTTTTGAAATATCATGCTATACAGTTATGATATCGTTTTTGGCCCTATCTCTCAATGGCGAAGAATCACTTAAAAAAATTAAATAATTATCGTATCCGGATCCGGATCTTCATCAAAATCGAATCAATTAGTCTTTGCGACAAACCCAACTGTCCACCCAGCTCATTCTGAATCCGTCAACAACTTTTTGGATATTGTGCTATATATTAGTTTAGCGCTATCTCTCAAAGGTGAAGAATCACTTCAAAAAATGATCAGATCTTTGATCTGGATTTGGATCTTCACTAAATGAATAAATTCTTCCTTGTACACACTCATGTCCAACAAAGTTTCATCCGAATCCGTCCAAAACCTTTTGAGATATTGTGCTATATATCGTTTAGCCCTGTCTTTCAATATGCCTGGTGTTGGCTTTAACGGATTGGTGGTTGCTTGGGATCCTAGTGATCCTGAGTTCAAAAACCACTTTCTGTTGAATTTAATATGCCTCCCCCCTCCTGCTCTCCTTACTGGACGGTTTTGCGCACGCAGAACTGCTCGTCGCCCTGTCAACTGGCCAAAACGAGCGGCAAGTCCATTGATTGCCCGGGGCATGGTCACGTCACCTGACCCCTTCTCCCTGTCGCGGGATCTGATTGGCTGAGCGGCGGTCACCCCACCCGTAGCACACTGATTGGTCGAGGGCCGCCGCGAGGCTCCTCCTTGAACTCCGCCCACCAAACAGGCAGAGGAATATTATTCTGCGTGGCCTCCGCCCACAAACAGCCAGAGGAACTGTATTCTGCGTGGGCTCCGCCCACGTAGTGCTGACAGCATGTAGGCCATGGCATCGGCCAGAGCAAGGTGAAGGTGATGCTGGCATTGTTTTGTATGAGAAGGGAAAAAATGAAAGAAAACCCTGTACTATCAAGTAACTCACAGCGCATTTACATTTATTCACCCCTTAGACTAGGGAAAGGGAGCTATCTATCCACATTCACTTATCAAAATAACTGAGCTATAGACCTGAATGTTGTGTGCTCATGGCTTTCCAGATTCGCAATAATATATCAATGGGAGTTGATGACATGCGAAGTTTCTATTTTTTCATTTGAGAGTTTTTAGAGAAAAATATGTTCATTTTTCTTCATTTAATCCAAAATGTCAGATTATCAATAAAATATTCCCCATGGGGAGTCTCCTGTATTTTAAATTTTGCATCCAATCGGACAAGTGGTTGCGAGAAAAGCATTTTTAAAGCGAAATTATATAGAGACGACACACACACAGACGGTTGCATGGTCACATCCACTTTGGGGCGAGACTAACTCGAGGTCATAGAACACAATACTCCATGCAGTGTTCAAGTAAATCAGTCAATCCTTAAATATCGCAGGTTTGAATATCATGTGTTTTGACCAAATCGTGAGCAACTCTTGTTGTACCGATTTAGTTTTCGCTGACGCTTCATTTTGACCAATCGTGGTTTCAACTGAGTTGTGATGGTTATCTTGACCACGAGCCTTTTGTTGTTTCTTCTACACTACTTGTGACACATAAAAAGCATAAATGATGGAGAAAAGAAGTGATTATTGTTAACAGTTGTGACTTCACACATGCAATTCGACTTTACACATGTAATTGTAAATCAGCGGGGCAGCCTGTGGTGCAGGTGGTACCTGAGACATGCAGCACTGTGTCCAGTACTGCACTGTACCCATCTCCGCATCAAACACTCCGTTTGGTTGTAATCTTGTGTGCAATCATAATTAATTTCTTTGTTTTCCTTTTATTGCCCTATGATTTTAACCATGGCTCCCAAGAGGAAAACTGTGCTAGTGGTGAACCAAATGCAAAAAAAGTCGAGGAAATGTCAGAAGGTTTTGGATAAGCTTGGTCGAGGCGAGAGTTGCGTTTATTTTATTCATTCGCTGGTGCTCGGAGAGCTACAGAACACCATCTGTTTCCTTTTGGGAGTGAGAGAAGGCTGTGCAAAAATGGCTGCAGGATTTTCCTTCTCTGAGAAATGCCATAATATACCAAGTGAGGAGATGATGATGGAAACCAGAGAACTTGTGCCTACATTTGATCCCGGTCGTCTTGTTTACATTTTTTCTGCACCTGGTGTGTGCGTTGGTGTTTCTCTCATACCGTCGAAACATGGCAGGAGGAAAACGACGGGCATGTTTTTTATTTATGTACTTTAAATGTCATCATTATCAAATTGTCGATTTTTATTGCAGAAATTAATTATGTGCACAGTATAATGGAAATTTCCCAAGAGTTTGATGCATGGTGAGAGGCGAGGAGACAGCTGACTTGGAATGCAAGCATGATGCACAAATCTTGCATCGTTAACTCCCTCTGTACCTCTAACATTTCCTTGCGCTGCAGACGCGGGACGCATCGACAAGTCATACCCGACGGTTTGTGTGACAAACGGCGCCTGTACTGGATATTGAATGGTGTCCACACAACGACCACGTCATCGCCAGTGGTTCTGAAGACTGCACAAGTTATGGTACATATTTGCGTCACTGTCGATGCTCTACTATGGTCACCAAGGTCAGTGCAAAAAGACTGCTGCATAGTGTTGCTTCCTGGAGGTTCGGTTGACTCTTCACTAAGTTTATGCATGTATGCTCGTATTAGCATTGATAGGCAGGCCTAGTCATGTTCAGGTCTGGGATTCGATCAGGAGATAGTGTCACGAAAAGCATGCTTTCCACAAGGTTTGAATCCCAAAATGTGATCTTCCTTTTGTTGTCGCTACCTGTTCCACCCAACCATAGTGATCAGCATATCTTTGCCATTCGACCACTGAAAATGAAATTGCTACCAAGTTCTTTTCATCTTGAAACATATCAAGTTTTGTTTCTTTAACACCATCTTTGTACAGTAACAATAGTCATAATGATGAATTTCATTTATTTTTATTCTCCCCCACTCCCCTCCCACATATTCTTCCAATTTCATGTACTTTCTTCATCAAACTAAAATTGTGGTTTCCAGGTGTGGCAGGTGCCAGATATAGGGTTGACGCATCCATTAACAGAGCCTGTCGTCCCCTTGAGGGACACACCAAACGGGTCGGCATCATCTCGTGGCATCCAACGGCTCGAAACGTTTTACTTAGTGCAGGTTGTAACACCCTTGTCTTGGCTCAACCCCCTTCCTCTCCCCTCCACCTTGGTCATTCCCCCTCACCACCCAATTTGAAAGAATAGTTGGTGCTGGATGCTAGCTTTCTGCCATATTGATTATTGTTGAGGCTTTTCTGTTATGATACCATTTCTTGGTCAATGATTGACAGAGCAAAGTTTAATAGTACTTTGGTCCTCCACTCTAGGCTGCGACAATTTGATTGTGATATGGAATGTGGGTACTGGAGAACCTCTTATTGTGCTGGACGACATGCACTCGGAGGTTATCTACAGCGTCTGTTGGAACTATAATGGCAGTCTATGTGCACTGCTTGCCGTGATAAATGCATCAGAGTCATCAACCCCGAGCTGTACATCCTGGCGGTACGTAACCTGATCGCTGTCTCCGAGATTGCAACTCTGAGTCAGAGCTCTGGCCTGCTTGCTCTTGCCCACGCAGTTCTGGCATCACAGAAACAGCTGTCGCTCTTATCTAACTCAATTTTAGGGCCATGACAAACTTCTTCCTCTGACCAATTTGTTGTTTGAACCCCCTTTTTAGTCCATTTTCTATGGTTGTTTTATCATTACCACACTTTAAATATAAACCTAATATTTACACATTGCTCAAAGAAACATTGTAATGCCCTTGTAACTTGAATAAAAGCACATCTGGGAAGTCAATAGCAAAGCACCCAGTGTAGTTCCTTACCCAGGAAGCTGCTTCCAGTCCCAAATGCACTGTAAGGGGGTGTGGATCAACCCGTATCAACACAGATCTCCTTATCGTGCATGTCACACAAGATCTTCCATTCGCCTTTGACACGAAGAAATTTTTTTTAAGCCTGTCTCTGACACCGTTTTTATCCTCAAGGGTATCTTTAGACCACTCTTGTCAAAGTTTTAAAAATGTCTCGCTGTCTTGTTATGTGTCATTGATCCTCATCTGCCATTTGCCAATTCATTGGAATTGCACAGTCTAGCCGTTTGCCTCATAGTCGATTGAAGTATACAGATTGTTATTGTCCATGCTGATTTAACGCTGCTTTAACTTGATAAAAAGCAGCACAAAAATCCATTTTTTTTTGGTTCTGTCATTTTCATTCCGCCATTTAACACTGTTATTCTTTCTGCAGTCTTAAAGCCAAGCAGGACAACTCTGGTACTTCCTTGGTAGTATATCTAGCATCGTCATTAGGGTCAGCATCTACTCCAGCTGTTATTCGGCCTTTAAGATTCGTGTGCTGAATGTTGCAATTATAGTGTTGATTTTGACCGTTAGGCAGTGAAGAGATAAGAACCAAATGTTGTTTGTTGGCATTCACGTACAACAGGAGAGGTTCAAGGCACATTTAGGCAGCCGGCCTTCTCGAGCAGTCTTCACGAAAGATGGCCTCATCTTCACAACTGGTTTTAGTCGCATGAGTGAGCGACAGCTGGCACTTTGGGACCCGTATGAACTTCTAACCTCACTCTTGTCTTGTGCCTCCAACCTTCACTTCTATCCTTTTTTCCCTTTCTCTGAACCTGCCTTCATGGCCTCGGTAACCCCAGGAGCGCCTTGCTCCCACGAAGGCATCCGTCCTATGCGTGCCCATATTCACGCGTGATGACACGTGTTCACCACGGTTCACGAGGATGAGTGAACGACAGATGGGCTGTGGGAATCCGGTCAGATTGATGTTGATTGCCCTTGGTTGCATGGATTTTCCACATGTGTGATTCTTGCATGACAATTTGCAGTGAGCTTGTCCCTTAAATTTTGTTTGTTTTGTTCTGAATACGTATTTGCAGAATGATTGACAAAGTATAAAACTTAATCCCCATTTCTTGCTAAGTGTAGTTTAACGGCATGCAAAAAAATTGTAATAACCTGGCAAGTTTTCCTTTGTGGCAAACTTATGCAGCTTGTTGGCCTAATAGCCTCCTACATAATGAAGGTCCTTGTCACTTTGTGCATGGTTTGGGCAAGTCCGTGCACCAATAAGCTTGATTTGTTGTCATTGCAGAAAAACTTTGAGGAACCAATTGCCTTGCAAGAACTGGATACGAGCAACGGTGTGCTTCTACCATTCTACGACTATGACAGCAATGTAATCTACCTCTGTGGCAAAGTTAGCCTTTGTGCGTTTTGCTCAAATACAATGTTATCATTTAAATCCGCCACAGATCATGGCTTGTGTGAGTAGTTATATGATGAAAAATGTTCGGTCGCTAATTTTCTGCTTGGTGAGCTTTACTTTTGAGAGTCATCAATATATTTGGACTTACAAAGATGTGTCCAAAAACTCCATAGAAGTTCATAGGCTGTGGCCAGGCTGTTGTGCTCCAGCCATAAAATCCATGATCTCATGTCTGTGTAGCCATGATAGCTCAGAATAAGTATTGTTTTGAAGTGCAGCATCAAATTAGTTTTGCTATCCAGCTGGTCTGTCCACGTGAGGGCACGTGATATGTAACTATCCACACGAGGGCATGTAACGACCATAAATGGTGATCGTAGGGCAGCAATTAGATGACCGAAAAGCCTCTTCTGCATCGAAGTTCCTTGGAAGGAACATTTATTATATGGATGCTGTATAAGTCTTCTTTATTCCAATACAAGGGCCAAGCTATGCGTATACAAGAAGTATACGGTAGTTCATTCCAGCTCTGCATACTTAAGTCGTGCTTGTTGCCAAGTGGTCAAGTTGGTTATTTCAATGATTGCATTCCCACAGAAATCCAATGTGACGGTTTGCATTCATGTTTTAACATGTGATTATCATTATTGTATGTGTACACAGTCACCTAATATTCTGTTCCGAAGGTTTTCTGCCATTGCTACATCCTTGGCACCACAGATGCCATTTTATTCAACAAATACGATTACAATTTAACCTGGCTCTTGTTTCAAACTTTCGTTGAAGAAATATGAAGGCTTTTAAGTAGCAAAAACATAACCTGAGGTTACAGAATTGGTCCTTGTTGAATAGGAATATGCAACTTCCCTCTCCCCACCCACAACATCCCCACCCGATTTAAAATGTTTTTAAAAATGGGGTCCACATTCATTCTGAATGCATCCTGTCATTTTAAAACAAAATTGCCCTATTATTTATTTATATATATATATTATATATAATATATATCTTTTAGAAAGCCTGCCTATTTTCCAGACATAGTCCAGCTTCTGAAAAACAATGAAGGGAAGGCAAGTTACATTTTCATATTCAACAATGACCAATTGTGATAACTTGGGTCCCCTTTGTGTTCATATTTTCTTGAATGAAAATTACCAACAGGGGGCAGAGTTAATAATAACTGGTCCTTGTTGAATGGTAAAAGGTAGTTGCTGAAGAATGTGCCGAAGTATGCGACTTAAATGGCGTTGTTTTGCGATAGAAGAGAAATTTGAATCAATGTTATTGAAGAAGCCCGCTCCCACACAATCAGGAAGTCCTCCTTCACCACACAAATGCCGTATTTCTGAGATTGGTGTTGTAAAGATCGTACGGATTTGCATTCCCCACCCACTGCACAGTCGAGACATGAAACCTTTTTTGAGACCTTTTGTAACAATGATGAGCTGGCCATCGGGAGACGCTTTGAAATTATCATTCAGGATGAATAGTTGTGTTCTCAAATAGTTGTGTGCTGGAGGTAAATTGCTTTTCATGAATCTTAACACTTTACCAAGTGTGTATATATATTATATATACACGTGCCTATAGAAAGTATACACCTCTTTAAAATTTTCACTTTTTTTTTCCTCATAGCCTGAATTAAAAAGCATTAAATCAGACTTTTTCCACCTTTATTTACACATCGTAACCCGCAACTTCCGCGTGAAAAAAACAAATTCGACAAAATTTCAGAAAATTAATTAAAAATACAAAGCTAGAATATCTTGTTGGATAAGTGTCCATCCCTGATGAGTTAATATTTGGTGAAGCACCTTTGACAGCAATTACACTGTAGTCTGTTGGATAGGTCTCTACCAACTTTGACACCTTGATTAGGCAATATTTGCCATTCTTTCTGCACAAAACTGGTCAAGCTCAGTCAAGTTGTGGGGGAGCGTTGATGGACAGCAATCTTCAAGTCATGCTTCAGATTTTCAATTGATTTGGATGAGGCTCTGACTGGGCCACTCAAGAACATTTACTTTTGTTCCTTAGACACTCCAGTGTAGCTTTGGCTGTGTGCTTCGGTCGTTATCATGCTGAAAGGTGAACTTCTGTCCAATTTCAGCTTTCTTGCAGAGGGCAGCAGGTTTCCTCTTGGATTTTTTTGTATTTTGTCCATCCATTTTCCATTCTATCCTAACGAGTGCCGTCCCACTGATGAAAAACATCCCATAACATGATGCTGCCACCACCATGCTTACAGTAGGATGGTGTTCTTTGGGTGACGTGCTGTGTTGGTTTGCCAAACGTAACGTTTTGCATTTAGGCCAAAAAGTTCCATCTTGTTTCATCAGTCAACAAAACTTTTTGCCACATGGCTTCATAATCTCCGGAGTGATTTTTTGCATGTGCCCTCAATGTGTGCCTCCAGAGTTCAGACAGGCATTGATCCTGACTCCAAAGTTCTGTCCAACTTTCCTGTAGGTCTCATGTTTGCACTGCCTGGAAGTAGTCTGACACCTCCTGCTTCAGATCATCCAGTGTGGCAGGGTGGTTTGTATAGACAGAGATCAGGGTGATGCAGTTTGGGTACCGCTCATCCTGTGACTGAGCCAATTTGCACAAATCAGGTCTCCTTCTCATGTCATCTTGCCTCAGTTTATGCCTAATAGATGATGTATGGGAAAAGTTCATTCCTTAGGCGCCAAGTCACATTTGCCACGGCGGCCGTGGGTCTACAAAATCTACGGCCATAGCAATTATAGGCGCCGCCCAGTATTTACACGGTCACGCGTGTAGCAGACACATATTTTTATTTTTCGGGAGCCGCACGGCCGTATTATAAATTGTGGAGACCGAAAACTTGGGGTGCCGCACGGTCTTTGATTTGATGTCGCACGGTGACCTTAGGCGTTCCTGCGGCGGCCATAGAATTTTTCAAGGCAGACGCAAGGTGCGCCACGAGGGGACCGCAGGGGGCCCTAAGGCAACGTGCGGCCGACGGACGGTCACGAGTGGTTAATTTTTTTTTTTTTACCAGGTTTTTTTTCGGCTTGTCGAATTGCTACGGCGAACGTGAAATGAAAAAAAGTAAACTCCGCGTTATAATTCCACGGCAACCCCTAGAGCCTGTAAAATATAGCCAAATGGTGTAGGGCCACCTGAGGCACTGCAGAAACCTCTGCGGCGCCGTACACGTTTCTGTCAATCAGAGTGGTGTACGGGCCGCCCGTATCCTCGCCGTAGAGCAAATGTGACTTAGGCCTTAGTGAGGATATGCCAGGCTGATGTTCGTTTGATGCCTATCTCCCAGGAGCACCGGCGGTGGGACTTCTTGGGACTGTCCACTGCAGAATCACATATGGCGTCGATGTTGGCTTGGCTCTTGGTTACTGA
>CM068955.1:143325532-143351202 GCA_035128595.1 Eptatretus atami | reverse complement strand
ACATACCGGTGCTGTAGTCTGGACTGTGGGCTCACAGCATTCGTTCACAGGCACTCCACACACACATTCAAGGGTCACGCATACATGCACCCCATCGAACAGAGTCTCTTCATTAATATAAAATTCAATTTCTACCTTAAGCTCCTCGTCCGCACCATGTATGCATGTGCCCACGTACCTGCTTCGTAGAAACAACCATCCATTTCCCTACCATGAAGCAGCTTCGATGCTGGTCCACTGGGCGTACTATCAGAGATATTTCCAAGGAGGAAGATGGAGAACGGACGGGTTGAGCAGTGCAAATCGATGATGAGCAAAGAGCGAGTTTGTGTGAAGGAAAGATGAAGGAGTAACACCGCAATGTTGCTGCAGTTTAGATGAAGGCAAAACATCAACATCACATCGCTGTGGAGCGTTGTGTGCTGCTGGGCGACGGGTGGCAATTGCGTCCTGCACAAGCTGGTGAAACACCGTGGGTTATCAGTGAACGTTTGGAATCAATGGTTGGATAAAATGTCGTGGAACTTCGAGATTCGAACTGCGACGTGGTTGATGGTTCCGAGTGGGCAACATTATGGATGGTCGTCGGAAATTCAATAGATGGATGCAGACTATCCCTCGCACTGCAGACCTCGTCGAAAATTCCTCCCTGACTTCTTGTCTACTTCAATGAGAAAGGAATTAAAAAATAAACTTTTTTTTTTTTATTATTCTGGGCAATGGTCATGATAGACCAGGTTTTTTATGAAAATATTAATTAGTTAATTAGATTATAATATGTTAATTTCTCCACTAGCTTTTTAAAAAAAAAACAAGACGGAGCAGTTGTAACAATGCAGAGCCTACCCAAGGTCTCGTCTATAGTGACAGTAGAATCTTAAACCAAGTGCCAGGACACGATCATTCAGTGGACTATCACACAACCACCGATAAAAACAGTACTTCCTGTTCCTTTTGGGAAATGTAGAGGCTCACAACCATCCAATCGATTCGGTCCTCACGAGTCACAGAACGTACGATGCAATGTGAGTACAGAGTGAAAGTACACTTGTGTAATTCTTATCAATATATATGGTCACGCCAGTAGAGCAATGGTATTAAGATAATCTTGTGCTTAAATTAACGGCTTAAAATGCTGATGCTGAAATAAGACAACTTTGTCAACTGTGCCTGAAGGTCACGCGGTCAGCCATCGGCCTATGCAGTGGCACTCAGACCATGGGGCTCGACTCACGCTCAGAATGCAACCGAGAGCGCAGGTCGCACCGAGTCGAGCTGCAGCCTTTGCGGCATACTCAGGCTGCAAATAGGCAGGTCCGATGCATCCTGACGTAGGCCACCCGCGTTCTAATGTTGCTTCCAAGGCTCGAGCATAGATGGCGCAAAACTGTGACTTGAACGAAATATTTGCTGTGGACTATGCGATGCTGCATAGAATGTGCTCATCTGTCACTTATTATTATCCTTATTATCCAGCAATCTGTGTTGTGTGTGCTGTGCTGTGTGTGTGTGGTGTGTGTGTGTGTGTTGTGTGTGTGTGTGTGTGTGTGTTGTTGTCTGTGTTTGTCTGTGACCGCTGTTTTCTCAAAACCACTGGTCCGATTCGAATCTGAAGGCGTTGCAGGTATATTTGGCTGGGGACCTGAGTGTGCTTTTCAATGGTTTGAATTAATCGGACCAGTCGTATCCAAGTTAGGCATGTTTATGTTACAAAACCAATGGAAGGGGACACGTTGCTGCGTAGGCCGTGGCCGATGCCCATTGTAGCTTCCAATGGACAGGACACGATTGTGCGTAGGCTGTGGCCGGGTTGGGGAAGAGATCCTCGCCGCGTTCCCCTTCACGGTTACAACGTACGGACTTTCCGGACAATTGATGACCTACTGCTATTCAATAAGTTTCTCGATTTTACTTTGGCAGGCATTTAATAGATAAGACATCAAGCCCCATCCAGTTCGTGCGTTTACGAGAGCGATAGGAACGGCCTGTTGCAGGTTGTTTGAAATTATATTTTTTGTTTTTTTGCACGTACGGGCCAGCACGTACGGGCCGCGAGTGCAAAAGGAACGGCGCCTTGTCGTGGTTGTTCGTCTTCTGGCACGCGGTTGAATTTTTGTTTTTTTCGCGCGTGCCGGCCACGCAACATTACGGGCACGGCGAGAGCGAGAGGAATGGCCGCTGTGTGGGGTTGTTGTTTCTGCACAACACATTTTGAAGTTGTATTGATTCGCTATATTGCTAGATATCCCTTATTTCGGCTGGTTTTCAGTCTGTTGGATTCGCTAGATGATCCCTTATTTTCGGGTTTTCCGTCTGTTTGATTCGCTAGATATTCCCTTATTGTCGGGTTTTCGTGGGTGTTTTTGTTTTTTATTTTTTTGATCTGTCTGTCTGTGTGTGTATGTTGTCTGCAAAGCGGGCTCCACAGCACGAACCAGTGATAACATTCGATTGAAACTTTTGCCAACATGTGCAATATTTGTGCTTGCGGAAGTGACGTTTGAATTTTCGTTGCCCAGCAACACCTGTTGCTGTGCAGCGGCCGAAGAATCGCGTGGCAGTATTTTAATACTTGTCTTCAGTTTTGAATGTAGAGAAAACGAGACTTCGGAATTAAACACTTCGAGTATTAGGAAAATTTACCTCTTGCGATTTTGATTGGAAGTTTTATTTTTCAAATGGTAGTCTCCTTCAAAATCGAGGTGTCTATTTTCCGTCATTTTTTATGAGGGGCTGAGAAAGTGGGCGAGCTTAGTGAATGGACGATGGTTGATTGAAAAAGTTGAGTGGCGTAGAGTAAAGTGGTAGTGCGGAGGAAAGTGGGCGTGTTTTATGGAAATGGGAGTGCGCTGTATGAAAATATGTGTGGTCAGGAGGCGTGTGGTCAAACAAGGCAGAGAGAGTTTATCGGGTTCTTCCGTGTGATGTGTGTGTGTGTGTGTGTGTGTGTGTGTAGTGTGTTGATGTGTGTGTGTGTGTGTCTGCAACGCGAGGCTCCACAGCACAAACAGCAAGACCGATAATTTATTTATTTACGAAACGATTCCCACCACACACCCCTCCAATTAATTGATATTGACTAAACAATTCCTCACCCACAACCCCTCCAATTATTTATATTTTACCGAAACGGATTCACGACACCACACACCAGCCTTTAAGTATTTATTTATCCGAAAACGATTCCCCACACACACCACCTCCAGTATATTTATTTATTTACCGAACGATTCACGACCCACACGCACCTTAATTATTTATTTATTTATTTACGAAATGATTCCACCACCACACCACACTCCATTTATTATTTAGCTTTACCATTTCGGATTCTCTCCCGCACACCACCTCCAATTATTTATTATTACCGTAAACGATTGCCCACCCACAACCACCTCCATATTATTATTTATTTACCGAAACGGATGTCCAGATCCACACACCGCCTCCAATTATTTATTATACCGTAAACGAATTCCACGACCCACAACACCCCTTATTATATTTATTTACCGTAACGATCCACGGACCTCACACACTTTAATTATTTATTATATTTACCGAAACCGATTCCCACCCACACGCTCAATCTATTTATTTATTTACCGTAAACGATTCCACGGGATCCACACAACCTTATTATCTTATTTATTACGAAACGCATTCCCACCCCACACCACCCTCCAATTATTTATTTATTTACCGGTAAACGATTCCACGATCCCACACCACCTTTAATTATTTATTTATTTTACGATAAACCGATTTCCACGACCCACACACTACCTCCATATTTATTATTTACCGTAACGATTCCACGATCACACCCACCTTTTAATTATTTATTATTTACCGTAAAACAATTCCACGGACCACAACGTCCGCCTCCAATTATGTTATTTATTTTCTTTTAAAACGATTCCAGGATCACATACCCACCTTTCAATCTATTTATTTATTACGAAATCATTCCCGACACCACACACCACCTCCAGATTATTATTATTTAAAAGTGGGAGTGCTGGGAAGTGGCGTGGCTTATGAAAAAATTGTGTGGCTTCAGGGGTGTGTCAACATGACATTGACGAGACAGGTTTATCGGATTTTCCGTGTGATGTGTGTGTGTGTGTAGTTGTGTGTGAGTGTGGTGTGTCGTGTGTGTTGTGTGTGGGGTGTGTTATGTGTGTGCTGTGTGTGTCTGAACGCGAGGGCCTCCAAGCAACAAACAGCAACCGATTATTTTTCAAATGGTATGTCCTTCAAAAATAGCGAGTGGTCACTTTACCGTCATTTTTTTAATGAGGGAGTGCCAGGTTTGGCAAATATACACAATTAGGAAAACATCTTGCCAGCCAGGAGGAGGAACAATTGTATCAGTGACCATACGTTTGGCAATGAATTCTTCGTCGTGGTGTGGATCAGTCAGACATGGAAAAGCCTCGTATCCAGCGCTTCGATCACCAGCGAATCCTCGTCGCCACCGCTGATTTTTTTTTTTCCACGTACGGCCACGACGTACTGGGCACGGGGAGAAGCGAAGGAACGGCCTGTGTGGTTGTTGTTCTGGCACGCGGTTTGAAGTTTTTACTATTTATTTTATTTTTTTGCCACGTGCGGACGCACTAGTTATGATTCATGAGGTAATGAAGAAAGAACAGTCTAACGACGCCTATCAACAAAGCAATTCGATGGAGTTCTCGACTGACGCGTCATCACCTCCTAACGGTCGAGGTGGAGAGAGCCTGTTATGTTACCCACGATCTCGGTGTTTTACAAACAGGGCTCCTACCCACCTCGACCGTTGGGAGTGATTGACGCGTCAGTACTCGAGAACGTCAATCGATAAAACGAAGAGTTCACGAACACCTGACCGACCAGTCTTTGGAACCAGAGTTGGTGTCAAAGCACCCATGCTCGCCTGTTTGATGTAACATTTATCGTTTTTAAAAGACGAGTCAACTTAATTAATATTTTTTAGTATAACATTGCAGTTGAAGTTTAATTCTTAAAGCAATATTATGAATATATTGTATATTGTTAATCTCAGTTAACAGAAGCGCAAGTGAGCACACTATCGCACCTAACAAGAGGATATTATACAGCAGTTGTCGCTACATACAGGAAAACCAGACATCCTTGGTGCCATCGCAACCACTTTAGATGCGACGTATGTGCAGAACTACAACCGTCTCCACAATCTGTACCTAGTACCACAATTATGAAACGTGAAAGTTTAGAAAACCTTTAGGGAGTTATGAGTGCGGACAGGAACGGATGGAACAGCATTCCTGCTTCGCCATGACAACACCCTATAGTGACGAACGCTATGTCGCGACACACCGTCTCCACAGTCTTGTACCTATTGTACCCAAATTGAACGTGAAAGTTGGAAAAACTTTAGGAGAGTTAGAGTGCGGACGGAACGGATGGAAAAAAGCATCAGGTTGCCATGGCAACACTTTAGATGACGAAGGCTGTCGTGACAAACGTCTCCACGGTCTGTTACACTATCGGTACAAACTAATTGGAAACGTGAAGTTTGAAAACTTTGGGAGTTAGAGTGCGGACAGGAACGGCATCGGACAGGAAGGACAGGACAGAACAGACGGACAGACCGACGGTATCACATATACGCCCGAGTGATAAAATAGAGTGGTTAGATAAACATTTAGAAAGGAACGAGCAGGGGGGAAGCACTCGGGAGAGTGCAAAACTCCGCCTCAATACTGCTGGGTCACTCAGTGACCTATATTCTTATTCATTAAATTATGAATGTCAACAGTCGCTGACAGGTTATAGTTCTTTTCTCCAACATTTTTCTTTTTTTTTGCGGGGGGGGGGGGGGTGTTGGAAATCACTAATTCGTAGAAATGCAAAAAAAAAGAAAATCCGAAAGTTTGAGAAAAAAACGTTAGCAAAAAATTTTTTTTTCTCTAACAATTTTTTTCATGTGGGGGGTTGGAATCACTTAAACATGTAGAATGCTCATAAAAAAAAATAACAATTTTCTCTAACAATTTTTTTTGGGGGGGGGGAAGGGACCACAGTCCAATATCTAATGCATGATCCTTGGACCATACCTTAACCCCCCCACAACGTTTTCGTCGAAATCCTCGAGAGTTATTTTCCGTAATCACAAAAAATTTACAATTTTCACGCTCACGTCACGCTTGACCGCTCACGCCGGGGGTATCGCTATAGCTCATGTTCTCGAACAGGGAGCTAAAAGGAAAATCGAATATTTTTGAAAAAACAAAGTTTTGCAAGATTTATTTTTTTCTCTTAACAATTTTTTTTTGGGGGGGGCGGGTGGAAATCACTTAAAACATGTAGAATGCAAAAAAAACATTTCTCTCGTAACAATTTTCTTTTCTGGGGGGGGGGACCAAGTCCAAAATCATTAATGGCATCATCCTTGGGACGATACCCTCACCCCCCCACGCAAGTTTCGTCGAAATCCGAGTATTCGAGCAGTTTTTTTCCGTATACAAAAAAATAACATTTTCCAGCTCACACGCTTGACGCTCACCGCTCACGCTTAGACGCTCACGCCGGGGGATATCTCTATAGCTCTTTGCTGTTCTTCGAACAGGCGAGCTAAAAGGACATGGAAGGTGTCTTTCACCTTCTTGCTTTGGTTACATCATACAACAACCGGCGCTAAGAGCATCAGTCAGTTTGCCCTCGTGGCGCGCAGCTCCCGGTGCTATGATTATCAAAGTACTTGCTAAACTGACGATTTTTCTATATAGTGCTAAAGAAGGCAATCTTGTGTTCAAGTATTAATTCAAATGAAATAAAATAAATTTTTTAAAGAAGTTCGAGAAAATGTATTTTTTTTTTTCAGGAGTTTACAAGCCGTTGACGCAAGTGTCTTTTACAACCACCTCATTAAGATGTTTCCCTCACTTATTCACGCCTTGCTGTTTTGGCGTTCCTTTTATGTGTCGCTAAAACAGTACGTTTTCCTGTTTTTGAATGTTTTCAATTTTGTTCGACTGGCCAGACAGGCGGCAAAGTTAAAAAAATAAAAAAATTAAACATTAACGTACTTCCCTGTGTGCGATGCATGTGCTCCGGGACAGTCCTGTACAAATTTGCCAAATTCACCACCGAAATACTGCTACACTTGCAGGTTCGTTTCCATCATGTGCTCTTCCTATATCAGTGTGTCGCCATCCAAACTCTGTTTAATTTAAACACAAAATGCGAGTGTGAGACTAGTCCATCTGATAATGGGAGTTTTGTCCTCTGTCGATTACCTCAGCACTCGTGATGTTCCTGTGGACAGAACACATATCAACATGGCCTGGTCACGTGACGAGGGGATTCGTCTAGGATCGAGCGTGGGATACGACTCGATTTTTCTTCTATTTCTTGACTGAACCCTCCATCGTGCAACGAAATTCATTGCCAAGACGGTATTTGTTGTCCCATACTCAAATTGCCTTCCGTCGTCCTGGCAATGATTTTGTTCACCGACCTTCCACCTATGTTCGTCACTATGCCAGCGACTCTTCTGCACCACAACAGCAAACGGTGGCCTCGACAGCCATCCTTTAAAATCCAATGACCGGTAGATGTAAGTATGGACATCTGTAATTTCATTTTGACAGCGACACATACCATTTATCGAAAAAATAATCGGTTTGCCCTTGTCGTAGCTGGATCCAATGGGCTTCAGGGGCTCATATCTCGACCGCATTTGGTCGTGAGTGTAGTATCCCGAGCAAGCACCCTCACGTTGCAGGTACACTAACATCACCACACACACACCACACAAGGACACACACACTACACACACACACCAGCGACGAGACGCGAAAACCTCGATAACACTTCCAAGCTCTTGTTATGACCACACCTCCTGGCGGAGCATCGACCAATGATTTTTCATAAGCACGATCGCCATGCTGTATACTCTGACTGCACTCCCACTTGAAGATAATAACTTAAACTTGGAGGTGAGATGTGGCTGGGTCTGGAATCGTTTTCGGTATATCAAATGAAATAATTGTAAGCAGTGGTGGTGTGCGGAATCCGTGTGAATCGATTCCTACCGGAAACAATAATATAAATATCTGATACTCGGTCTGCTCGGGTCGTAGAATCCGTTTACGGTCAGCAAACTAATACTGTAGCAAATATCCAACTATGGAGGCAGGGGTGGGTCATTGGAATTGTTGTACGAAGTAAGATGAATTCAATTTCTTCAAAGGTGAGTTGTGTTAGAGGATCCAGTGGTAAAAATTTCGCAATTTTTTCCTGCAGCTCACTATAAGACTACCACTCAGTCTAGACTAAATTAGCGACATTGGTAGTGATTGTTGGCAGAGATTTCGCCTCGCGAAATCGTCGTTACCGGTCATTCGGGTTAAATTACAGTGTCGAGTCACACTACAGCTGTACTAGGGGTAGTTCGCGCTTCTTGTGTGTCCAGTGGCGGGAGTCCGTTTTCAGTAAAAGTAAATAATTACATTAAAAGTGGTCGTGTGCGTCCGTGTGAATCGTTTCACGCCGGTATAAATTCAGACTAATAAGCGGTGATCGACTTGGCAGTGTGCCGGTGCAAATCCGTTTTTCGCCGTGGAATAAATAGAATAAGTTAAAAGTGGTGTGATGGGTCGTTGAATTCGTTTTACGAGGTAAATATAATACCACAATTGCGTGTGGGTGCGTGCGGCTCTGTGGCGAATGTTTACGGTAAATTAAATTCAAAAATATAATGTTGGCGGTGGTGGTCCGATGTGATATCACGTTGTTCAGAGTAAACTAAAAATACTCCACATGTGGTGATGAGGTCGGTCCCTCAATGTCTTCATACACACCAGGGTTTGTGTCGGTGGTGCGAATCTACGCTTTACTGTGGTAAATAAAGTAATAATTGGAGGGGTTGGTGTTGTTCGGGAGTGACGAATCTCCCGAGATGGGTAAGAATAAACTAAATAATTGGAGGTGGTGTGTGGGGTAGGTGGAATCATTTTCGGTTTGAACTAAAATAAAAATAAACGTTGGTGTGTGGATCGTGAGATTTGTCTATATCGGTGTTAACTCAGAACTACACACAATTAATGAGACAGTGTGGATGTCGTTGCGTGGCGGGAATCTGTTATTCTCGGTTAAATAAATAAATATTAAGAGGTTTGGGATAAGTGTATGGTTGATACAGGAATTCGTTTCCTCAACAGGTTATATTAGATGACTTGTAATAAGGTTGGTGTTGTAGCTATCCTGGGCTCATATTATTCTTTCGTCTCAGTGAAATCGATTTCGATACGGTGATACATAAATTAGATATCATTTTGGCCTGGCGCCTGGTAGCTGCTGGTTAGGTTTAGTTCTCGTGTAATTCGTTTTTCCGGCGAGTGTCATATTACCTCTCATTATCTACGTGATGAATATTGAGACCCAACTTGGGTTATCGTCTGCTTTTGGAGTTGTTGCGGAATTTCAAACTTCGCTTTCTTCTTGTTTACTATCCACTGTCTCTCTTGTTCTTCATTCTCCAATCTCGTCGTTCCTTCAATTTGTTGATTCCTTTCTCACTGTTTCATTACCTTGGTTCTTTTGCTTCTTATCCCACTGCTCTCTACTTGTTTTCTCTTCTACCAATCATCATCGTTTCCCTCAATTGGTGGATCCCCTTCCTGCTTCATTCCTTGTTCTTTTTCGTTTCTTATCCCACTGTCTCTTTCTTGTTCTCATTCTCCAATCTCGTTTCTGTTTCCTTCAATTTATTGATTTCTTCTTTCTGCTTCATTCGTTGTTCTTCCACATCTCTCGCATACTCCAACCTTGCTTCTCCTTAGATTGTTTCTTGTCCTTCCTTTTGTTCCTCTCCCACTGTCTCTCATGTTCTTCCTTCTCCAATCCGTCGGTCTTTCAATTGGTTGATTCCTTTTTCCTTGTTTCATTCGTTGTTCTTTCATACTCTTTTCTGCATTTTCATTCTTTCGTTTACTTCTCTCTGGTAATGATACGTTTTCCATTAATAAATGTTGAGTTGAGTGGTTTGTTGTCTCGGTGTAGTGATAGAATCCTCGTTCAGTTGTTTGCTTTGCACCATATCTACATTCGTATCATACCAACCTATACTTTTCCTATTAAGCGTGGTTTGTGTCGATCTTGCGCGCTCGCGTGTGTGGATCCCTGTTTATACGTTCATTTCTGCTCCTTCTATAATTCATATACTTAAATACTTAATTGTGAAGTGTCGTGTTTGGTTTGTTCCCTGGTGTGTGTCTTGGTGTTGTTCGCACACTGCAGGGAAGGTTTTTCACACCTTTTCCGTTTGATTACATCTCCATCCTCTTTTGCTGTCATGCTCCCTCCTCATTTCGGCCCCTTTTTGTTATCTACTTTGTTCTTCAGTGTTCCTGAATTCCTGTTTCTCTATTTATCTTCCGTCTAGGCTTTCTCTGATCTGATTGCCTGATCTTACTCTTCCTTCAGTTGTATCACGATTCCCAATCGTTTCACCGTTTCCTCTTTCCAGCTTTGTTTTTTCCCGATTTTCCTTTCCAGCTTTAGTTTCCCATTTCTTCCAATCTTCCTACCCGAGAATTACTAATTGCTCTTCCTCTATTTTTTGTCAGTTTGCTCTTTTCTTGTTCCAACTCATTGATCTCCACTCTACTTCCCTCATTTCTCCCCTGTAGTCTCTTCGAATGTTCTTCGACTTTTCAACTATATTCTTCCTCCATTGCTCCAGATTATTAGTATCCTCTTTTTTATCTTCTGTCTCGCATTCTCTTATCGATGCCTATCTTACCTTCTCTTCAGTACCAGATATTATCTCCTTCTTTATCTTGCTGTTCTAGAGCATTTCTCTTATCTGATTGCCTGATCACCTTCCTACAGTGTTCGATCCAAATCGTGTTCTGTTTTCTTTTCCAGCTCTTTTCCATTCTTTTCCAGTTCTCCCTTCCTGGGAGTACTAGATTCTCTTCCTCATTTCTTTGTTTCAGCTTTGCTTTCTTCATTTCCAAATTATGGACAACACTACTTATTCCATTTCTCCACTGGGTTCGGCACTCCGTTGAGGCCAATCCCTTATCAGCCACCGAATTCTTCCTGTTCATCGGCACAATGTTGTAACCCCCCGCTCCATAAAATTTTTTCTGAAGCTGGCTGGTGCCGGTTCGTGGCCTCTCCAATTTCAAATTACCTCCTTAAATTAAATATATCTTCACAATATGCCTACACTCTGGTCAGGGCACATCCTCGTCCAGTGTGCTGCGATCTGGGAAGAGTCTTGTCTTTTCAAGTGGTAAGATCAAAATACCTGCTCACACTGACAAATTCTGATTGCCGGACCACGTGGTGTATAGTGTAGGAACTCTGGGTAGATTCGTTGAGCTCTTTCCCGTGTTGAAGTGTCCTATATTGATGTCTCGCGCCTATTAGAATAGGCTCATCCGCGCTTCGATTCTGTGCCGAGATATGGGAGCGCGCGTCACCATTTTGCACTCCATTTCTTATAATTTCCAGGTTTTACACCCGATCCGCTCAAAATAAATCAAAGCACTTGACATTTTTCCTCCTTCCGCTCTCGTAACCAATGTTCGGTTGCGAAAGGTGACCAAAAGGTTCAAAATCTCGCCGCTCTCTGTACTTTCCCAAATGTTGCTGATCCCTCGGACGAACGTGAGAAGTCTCTAATCGCGCCTTTCCTTGGCCTCGCGTTTTTTTTTTATTAGATTGGGCTTACGATTGCTGACACGAACAATTCAAAGGGACTTCACAATCACCATTAATTGGGACATTCCGGAACACAACACAAGCAAAATATTCAACGACAATGTTTTAATTAATTCTAAATCCCTTGCTATAAACTACGGAGATACGTATCGGTCGAAGGGGTCCCTACGAGATAAGCCTTAAACGAACATCAGACCAAAGACATAGACAGCAGCAACAATACCACGAGACTTGTGATGCTTCGATGGACGAGAGGGAAAGTGTTCCAAAAGCACGAATGTCGCTCGTAAGAACAGCCGCATATGTCCACGAGTTCGAGATCCAAGCCAGCTGCCGCGCAAATTGAGGTTCGTCCTTTGTCGCGCCTCACGCACGGCACTCTCAGCGCGTTCAGACCCTGCGACATCGACGCTCCAGAGGCGAAGCATCCACGATGGTATGCTCCACCTCGCTTTTCACAAGGCTAGCATACACTCCAGGCCTAGGCCTAGTCTCACCAGGCCTCCTCACGAGCGAACAGACCACAGCCGTCCCCTTACCAACAGCATACCAGATCACGACCTCCCCAGTGCGCTTCATCCAATCCAGCCGAGGCCAGACGGACACCTCATGTAGTCACTTCCCCTGCCTTACCTTCGCCCTGGCTCCGCTCTCTCCAGGCCCCACACGAAGGCAGACCGCCGCGGCCCAGGTTTCAGTTCTCTTCTTGCAGGCATCCCCCACCGGCTTCCTTTCTCTCCGCCGCGAAGCCACCGCACGCTCCAAAAACGCACCATGGCTCATCCAGCAGTCACGGCTCCAGCAACAGACCCGTCGTATCTGCCTTCCTCCAGTGTGCTCTTCTGTCTTTGAGCGCAGCCCACCGCTCCGTCCTGAGGACACAAGCCACGCCACCCGTCTCTTAAATGCTCAGATCGGCCCACGACTCCACTCTACATCCGACCTAGATGCACTCGTCCGAGCAGATACCGTCCACTTTCCCTAACCCCCCACTCAGCATCTCAGCTCCCCGCACTCACACATATCTCATTCCCCATCTGAAGTCTCGTCCCCACTTTTCCTAAGCTCCGCTCGCCACTCTGAGGAACACGACATTGACGGTTCGAAACTGCACATCCACAGCCGAGTGCTTTATTGCCACGTGGCACGTCGTGCCAACTCCTCCTGAACTATTAATCGAAAAAACCCCTCCAAATCCACAAATATACGCGTCGCCTTCGAAGTTAACACATTGTACTCTTTCTATCAATATCCCTACTCGCACACTGTTTAATCTTCCCGAGGCGTCTCGCCGGTCTGCAGATTCTCCGGATCTCGAGGAGGAAACATAGAAAAGGGGGAACGGAAGAGCGTAATTAGAATGCATTCTCAGTAATCCACACCTACCGGCTAACGGCAGGACATTTAATCGGCCGCACTAGCACAACAGCAATGGAGATGGTTGCTTGGCAACGAAACTTCAAACGCGTGACATTCCCAAGTCTTCATCGGAAAATCGGTTTGCTAGGTTATGACTGTGGAAGCCTCGCGTTGACAAACGCACACACAACACACACACACACACACACACACACACACACACCACACACAGACGGAAAACCGACATAGGCTATCGCAGCATATTATACGCGAATCCAAAAACCCGACAACAAGGGCATAATTCGCAATATCATACGAATCCAAAACCCGGAACAAATAAGGATATCTAGCATATATCAGCGTAACTCCAATAGATAGGACCAGAGGTGGCAACCAACATATCTAGTATAACCCCGCCTTCTCGCTTACGCCGTCTTTCAGGTGGCGTAGCGTTAGCAACATGGCCGTTAACATCCTAATTAGATAGCCTAGTCTAGTCTTGACCAGACCCTTACAATCTAATGATAGGAGATAATAACTCTGCAGACTACGCCCTCTCTACTCACACACGCAATGACATCAGACCATTAGCAAAGTACCGTGTCCCCGCTGCTCAGGTGCAAGACAGAATCAGAACCTTCAGTATAAACCATAAGGAAACAATTCTTGCGTGCAAATTATAACAATCTATAAAAACTCCGTTACATTGCTCTAAAATTAGTCCGCACAACACACCCTGTAAATGTAAAAGGCAGTGGTGTACACCTGAAACCTATTTGAAAAAAAGAAAAAATGTATACCTCCTCGGCATGTCGGAAGTTAGAAAAACTCCTTTTTGGTACATTCCTCGGCATAGGTGGTTTGAAGATATGCTGTAGGCCTAAGAGGTTCACCCGCGGATTGGGCGAGTTCGTACAGGAGGTTTGCTGGTTGTGTGAGAAAGACGCTACTGAAAATTCCATAACTGGACATGATTCGCTTTTGGTGCGTTGGTCACATGTTTCTGTTGGATATGAACAGCTTCAACTTGTCATTGACGAAGCATAACAACTTGCTCAGCCTATACTTCCCAATATGGACGTGCTGAAGGACGATCTTCGTCAGTAGTATTACTCTTCACAGATCACAAATAACTCTGGTGGTCAACAATGCAGTTCCTAATACATAACTTCCTCATAGTTCGAAGCAGACGGATCTTATGGCTCAATAATACTAGTCGCATGCATATAACGATAGAAGATGACACATACCATCCCTCACACGTCCTAAACTCCTATACAAGGGACCCACACCTGGTGACCGGCACCCCGCCTCTGAGTGCTGTCACTCACACGCGCGCCTACCTCCTCGAGAAGACGGTCTATTATGCGGCACATGTGCGCTGGCATCGCGGCACACCATCCCCGAATTACTGGGGCAGGAATATCCCGACCAAACAGCTGTGCAAACTCTTTGATGAGCACCTCAAGCAAGGGAAAAATTACAGGCTGGAGCTCCCAACGCACCACCTGTATTTTGACAAATTTAACCAGAATCTTCGACCAGCATGTCATTGACTCAGGACCTGCAGACCGATTCAATGCCAGCTCATCTCGTTGAACCGTTGAACAAAGATTGCGGCTTATGATGGAGGCACCGTCTTTGCGGCTTGATGTTACAAATGCTAAGTTCATCCAAGCAATGTATCTTCAGGAAGCCGAACTCTAAACAAGGACTGGATAAACGAATACATTTACATACAACGAAAAACAAGAAATATCTGATCCATGTTAAGAGATAATTCCAAGAACATAAACCCCACATATCCCGTTCGCCCTTCCCCATCTTTCCCTTAGCTCTCCCGCTTCTTGCCGTAACTGACAGCTTGGAAGCTCGCCCAGACGCTAAAATACGTCATGGCTACTTACTCATCACTTGTAAGCAGAGACTAGTTGCCACTGGAGTCTGTGCCCCTACTCTTACTTCAGTACACTAGGCATCTATTTGTTGCACTACTGCGGATGGATGCGATGCCCAGCATGACAATGTCAAACTCCACCACTCACGGGCGTGTTATTTGAAGAGCTCAACAGGGCTCACAAACTCAAAAGATCCCAATTAAGTATCTTACTCACAAGTCTAGCATGCCTCTAACCGTTAACAATCAACACACCATGTTTATTACCCTCCTCGTTACGCGCTCTCGCTCGCGAATCGTCTCTCCACAAGATGCGTAATCATCGCTCGACGCGTGGAGATGAATATAATCAGATAACCGCAATTCATGCGCTCGCTTAGCCAAAAATCGTTCGTAGTAGAGGCGGATACTATGTGTTCAGATATCTCCCTCGGAAGCCTAGCGAACACGCTACTACTGCAAGCATCGCAATTTCCATTTTCCATAGTATACATAATACATTTATAATAATATTCACTACACAAACAAGCTCCTCAACAACCACGCACACTCCCCTCACAGCGCCAACACAACACTACACCGAACAGCCACCAACCATATTAATTCTACATCACAGCCTCTTTTACAAAGGATCTCCAACAACCTCCTTCGTCTACTTCCCAGTTACCCATCGAGGATAGGAAGCTCCGATAGGGCCGGTCACGTTCCTACCGCGGACGAAATGATACCAATTATCATTCGACCAACTCGATTCTCGTGGGCTTTTTTCCGGTTTTTCCCTTTGCGACTCTCTGTGTGAATCAGGTAATGGGATAAGAAGAGTCAGACTCTCTGCCTGCTAATTTTGAGTAGTATGAGGAAATCGCTGGATTATTTAATTAATATTTGAAAACAGCGGTGTAGGGCAGAAGACGCGGTGGGGGTTGGTTGAGGTGCACAGCCCCTTCTCGTCCTAGCGGAGGAACCCTTTCTCGACCAGGGAGGTGAGGCGCGACTACTGTGTCGCGGGTACGGTGATGAGTCCTGCCGCTCGCCGTGCAAACAGTAGGGGCTCGAAGCGGTTGAGTTTCGTGGTTGTTCTTTGGTGGTTGGATTACAATCGATAGCTTGTGTTCTCGCGAAGTCTTGTGTGTCTCAGCGTATCGAATAGTAGGTCCTTTCTGGGTCTCAGGTCGCAGAGGACTCCGTGTGTTCTCGCCTCTGTGCGCGCGATGCCTCGCGCTCCGCTGTCCCTGGAGACAAGTGTCCAGACGAGCGCCGTGGGGCGAGAGTTGGCAGCTCCGAAGCTCCCAGAGCGCGTGGCCGCTTCCCGTTCCCCTCAAGAGGCCCGCTTTCGGTCGTGTCAGCATCTTTGCGGGCGACTACTTTTACTTTTGCTGAGGGTCTTACTGCGCTGGTTCCTGTGGAACTACTCGTACCTGGCCCACGAAGTTCAACAAAGGGCGCGTATTTTCCTTATATCGTTGGTGTGATATATTGTGTGTGGGATTTGGCTCCAGTCCGTAAACGTAGAACTGTGTATGGTATTTGACCGTTGTTCAGTGCGGTTATTTGGTGTATGTAAACTCATGCGATTTGCTTCTGACTTTTGACTTCTTTGTGCATCGATTGACATGGTTATGGCTGTATTTTAGTGCTTCTTTGTATGCTGTTGTGTGGTTGTGCTTGAGGATCACAAACGTAAGCTGCACTCTAGCATACATGACAACTGATTTCACCGCTTCGCCTCGATCTCTTCCAATTCTTACTTAGACAACCTCCACTACTTGCAATCACACGTACGCGGATATCGAAGGGGTTTCAAAAACAAACGACCCGTTAATTAATCGGACCAACCTTACAAGGCGACCAGATAACACTATACCCGCTCGGTATCCATGTAATACCGACCGAACCGCTTACAGCCGAGTTCGTCATCGGACGTCCAGGCCCTGTGAGCCGTGGTTTACGATCGCCACCAGGCATACGACCCCCTCACTCCAGGGACTTAGGATAGATGTCATTCATTCGAGCCGAGACAACCCTCACATCCTGCTAGCTGGCAAGTGGCAATTCCGCACCGATCGTGAGTCGAGGATTAAACAACCCTCCACCACGTGACTAGTCTCCCGGGCGAACTAGTCTCACTAGATAACGACGGTCAACCGAACTCGGCAACTATGCTCCGCTCACCGGTGGGCGAGAGTTCGAACACCGACCATTCTGAGTTACCGTGAGCCCAGAATTCGCACGACCGGCTCGGAGGCGCAGACATTCGACCAAATTACACATACCACATTTGCACAGTCATATTACAAATCGTACTATAACTGACGCACAGCAAATTAACTTAAATGGCCGACGACGCAGTGCCACCATCTAAACTAGCAACCACACAAGCTACACCATAGGCCGACGGCACAACAACAGCTTATCACCCCAAAAAACAAATAAAAAAAAAACATGACACACGCTAGCATCCCAAATTACTTGGAAAGATCACAACCACTCCTGCCACAATATTTGAACTCAGTTCAAGGACGTCTTGCTGTGTGGCCTCGAAGTGATAATCACCAGTGGTGGATCTTTAAATTTGAGGAACAGGATCCTATCACACTCGATCCTGCTGCGGCGAGATATCCTTCGCTTATTTACGCATACACTGGTGGCGGAGCGCTCTCTCGCTCCACGACAACCCGCGACTTCCAGATTATAGAACAAGTCTGCAGTTCAGTTTAGAATGATCCTTGTGTTCTGGAATGCACATAGTCTGACTCTGGCTGACGTGTGACGAGAGATTTGGAGAAATTGGTTCACGTGTGGTAGTCCGAAGTGTGTGATCTCCAGAGCGTCGTTCATAGACCCGGAATTATACGGAATATTATCAGTGGCTAGTTGCAGACGCTAGGCTCATCGGGCACATGCGAGTGCTTCGACATCCCTAGGAGCCAAGTAGCACATGATGACGTTAGCTTTTAGTAATCGCGATCTAATCTATTCGCCGCGGTTCCATATGGTGTGCACTCTGGGTGCCCTAAGCTCACTATCGTCGGATGATCATGTCATCGGACTCAGAAGGTATCACCAGTGAGTTCAACTCTCTTGGTGTCTCAACAAAGTTACAAGACGAAGCGATACCAAGGGACTTAGCAACTCATGGTAGCCGAGCGAAGGCCTGGGAGAATGCTACGAGCGCCACACACTCCCGATGACCCGAAAGGCTCAAGTGTTCCATGTAATCACCCTGGGAGGACTATGTGATTCGACATGCATGCCATAGCGCAATACCATACTCTGTGCGAGCGTTTCAGTGCTGCTGTGGACAGTCTCTTGGCTACTTTGGCACAATTACTGTACTGGTCGAACATCTCCTTGACCACAGCTTAAAGAGAATAGCAGTCAGGAGATCACAGGAGGCTCCGAATAGCTGAAAGAAGATCCGATATGACTCGCTTGATCTTGATCTCGCCGCGGTCTATCGAGATCCCGACTACAGAACATGAATAGACCTAGTCATCCAGTCGTCTCTGCAACAGGATCAGTGCTTGCACCTCTCCATCAAAGCGTGTCGTACTCTCTTGGTACCTGAGACTAATCAGCTCTGCGGCAGTCACCAATCATACATGACCGGAATCCCTCCCCCTCGCACTCTCATACCCCTCACGTCCCACTCTCCATCTACCCGCTGTCCACCCCTCTGAACCCTCTACCCACCCCCTATACCCTCTTCCTTCCTCAGACCCTCCTCTTCCCTCTTCTTCTCTCCCCCTCCATATACCATCACGCTCGCAAAACGACGGGTTGATTCGTTTCGTGACTCAATGAAGCCCGGGATGACAGATATAGTAGGTCACAGTGAGATAGCTGAGTGCAAGCATCATCTAAATTTCCTCAGCTCGACTAAAAGGCTCAACAATTCGTTCGTCACTGGTAAAAAAAACCAACACACGGCCTCCTGGCCAGGGAATTTATCATGGCGTCCTCAGTTTGCTCCCAGCTGTAACACTCTAGTTAGTAAACCCAAAGTCTCGCAATCGGTGTTTCACGTAACAACTGTCTAGATTGAGCATATTATCAACATTATCGAAATAAAGGCCTCCACCCCACGGTGCCGGCCCACACTCTCGTCGACGAGGAATCGCGGTGGTCTGTCCCTGGATCCATTGAAGATCCCCTGACCGTTTGAGCCCGTTCGGCTGAACTGAATTAACACCAGGTGGGTCGACTCAGCCTGTCCATCCTAATCTGAGGTCCGTGAAAATGCTCTCGCCCTACTGGTAGAGTGGGCACAGCAATCAGCGCACAGCTACGCACCAAGAAATGATCGAGCTTTTCCTGGCGCCAAAGTTCTGCCATAATGCAAGAACAGAGAATCTCCAAAACGACTGTACGATCTCATCATTGCTCAGAAACCACTATTCCGAACAAAACAAGACATCATCATTTAGGAAATCATTTAAGTTTAGTCAAATGACCGTTCAAGAGATAATGGAATGCGCCCTCACTCCTGGCTACACTCGGCCTCTCACAAGTACGGGCTTTCATTCCACACACTTGATGGCAAGTCGTTGGTGAGCTCTCTATGTTCGCAGATAACCTGGCAACAACAACAACCCTGACTATCAGCTTGGGAAACAGCTGCGTGACCTTTAAAACCCAAGACAGATCAGCAAGGCACGTCATCAATATCCCAAGGACTCGACTTCAAGCCACGGCTCGACACTTGCATTCGGATCGGGTCCACTGAAACGACGCCCGCACACATATACACACAACACACACCACACACACACACACACCAAGGAAATCAGAACTGCGCTCACACCGCACCGTGCTCTTAGAACTCGAACGAAGCAGAAAATACAACTTCAAATAACAACAACCATCACAATCAAAACGTCTCTGTGTATGTCGCATGTGTGTATTTGTATGTGTGTGCTGTTGTGTATGAGTGTGTTGGTATGTGTGGTGTATGCGTAATCGTGTGTGTATGATGTGGTGCTGTGTGCTATGTGGTTGTCATTGTGTGATGTATGTTGTGTGTGTGTTGTCATGTGTGTTTGATGTTGTATTGATGTGTGTGTATGTGTAGTGTGTGATGTGTGTGTGTTAGTATGTGTGTGTGTGTGTATGTATGTGTGTGTGATGTGATGTGTGTGGCTGGTATGTGTTCGGTGTGCTGTATGTGTGTGACGTGTGATGTATGTATGTGTGCTGTATGTGCATGTGTGATGTGTGTGTGTGTGTGTGGTGTGGCTCTGCTGTGTGTGTTGTGTGTGTGTGTTGTGCATGAAAACACAAATAAAAACCACATTCAAGATTAATAACGACAGTTCCAGAAAACGCTACATAAAATAATATGATTTTAAATCATAAACACATAAAATCTTGCTTGAATTTGAAAATTCCTTTTAAAGGAGAAAAAACAAAAAAAGTAAAGTGCGCCAAAGATGTCTCGAAACTAGTTTAGCCGCGAGTACTTGAACGCACGGCTGATCATCAATCCGCACGGCTGATCGCATACAACGCGCCGACAAGTACATTTTGCGAGGAAGAGATCATTTTGGAGAAGACTGCAAAGGTATTATTTACCCAGAACAAAATCGAGCCACGTCCGACGGCAAGCATCCACACCTGTAAACCGAACAAGGAAGCCTCGGCTAGCCGCCTACCGCTAGGCCGCTTCTGTCAAACCCCCACACCCGTTTGCCAGACCTTCAAAATTTATTAAATAATCCAGCGATTTTTCACTCATTATTTAATAAAAATTATTATTATTAATCGATGATCAACAACACGGAATTACTACCAGAAGCAGAATGTAAATGTCGGTGGTCGGTCTATCCACCAGATAACAGTCGAAGAACCCGTTTGATCTTTTAAAACTTATATAAGCAAATTATATGTGTTACCTTCACAACTTGTAGCGAAGGTTATGTTGTTGATCGCTGTGTATATTATTTATTATTTGTGACAATATGTGTCGTTTGTTTATCTTGTTATGTTCATTGCTAACTCAAAGTAATTGAAACTGAATCGCAGCAAATTGGTGGATGATTGGTTATATCGAGGACCATTTGATTAGATTTTGGGAGCGATTCGGGTCAAAGGTTCAACGGTCAAAGGTCATGAAAAGTCAAAAATCGTCTTCTTACCCATAGCAGCAGGTCACATTTGTATTCAATTTGCATGCAACAATTGCCAAATGTTCAGAAAGTCAATGCCCCACTTATGTGATGATGTTGACATGACACAATGACCGCGTAATTAACCCTTCATTAAGCGGTTGAGTCAAAGCGTCAGGGGGGAGGGGGGTCACGACATTGCAAAATTGCGGTTTATAGTTCATAACACCGGTCAATTTCTATCCATATTGCAATGAATCCAAACGCCAAAATGATTGACTGTTCTGTTCCCCACACTCAAATAGCCAATTAACAAAATTAGAGTAAAAGGTCAAGTCGAGGTCATGAAAAAGGTCACAATTTCATTTTGCCATAGTGCGGTGATTTTTATCCACATTTGCATGCAACCAGATGCCAAAATGTTGTGAATTCCAAATGCCCAATTTCTTGGTTGGATATACGACTGTGACACAATGACGTCCATTACCTTTCTTAGCGGTTGAAGTCAAAGGTCAGGGGTGTCAACGACCTTTATTATCATTAACGCGGTCAATTCTACTATACAATTTGCATGTAAGTAGATTCAAATCGTTCTTAGCAATTCAATTCCCGATCCTGTGATGTTTGTATATTTGACTTCTTAAATGTGACAGTTGTCATCAGAATTACTTGACACCGACACCCAAAAGGTCAGGAGTTCAACGAAAAATTGTACACATTTGTACGTGAATCATGTCAAACAGCGGGGATTTAACTGTTTTTAAGCCACATAAACACACATTGAGATGGCAGCATGTGGATATGGGCATTAAACTACCCTCCATCAGGTTTCTGGGGGGGGGAGACAAAAAACTGTAGCGTTGGCGACGGTATGCGCTTACTGATGTGCCACATTCTAGATTGTTCGATGCCTGGTGGTGGCTGGATCGAGAATCGGCTTCTTCCTTCCTTCTCTCCGGGCAGAGGACTCCGCCGCGCCGCTGAGCGGTGGATGGCATTGAAAAGTAAGTGAACAACGGAGGAGTTTTGTCGGCTTCGTAAAGGGGCCGCCCCAAAAAGAAAAAGTGGTAAGAAAACTGAAGAGGACACGGTTGAGCAGTCGGGCTTCGAGGCGAGCAGAAAGAAGGAAAGACAGTGGTGATTCTGAAGGGGAGAGGAACTGACCTGAGGGTTTAGGCTGCAATCTGCTTCGAGAGGACCCTCGCGCTGCTGTGTGAGTCTGGAGTCAGCTTGAGGCGTGCTCGGGCTTCGAGACGCGAGCGTGCGCCGGAGCAGAGAGAAAACGACGAGTGTGGAGGCAAAGATCGTGCTGGATGAGCAGTCGGTTTCTGAGCGTGCGGGGCTTCGAGGCGAGCAGAAAAAAGGGAAAGCGAAGCCGTGGGGATGGATTCTGCAGAGAGAAAACTGAACTGGAGCGCGCCGGGTCTGCCTTCTTGTTGGCCTGGAGAAGCGAGCCAGGGCCGAAGGAAAGGCAGGAAAGACTACATTGGTCCGTCTGCCCTCGGCTGGGTATTGAGAAACGACTGGTGGGAGTCGTGATCCTCTGTGTAGGACGGCTGTGTGGTCTGTCTGCTTCGTGAAGGGCTGGTGAACAGGCCAGGCCTGGACTTGTTATGCCTAGACCTTGTGGAAAAGCCAGCTGGAGCATTTACCATCGTGGATCTTTCGCTCTGAGAGTCGACATGTCGCGGGTCTGAACGACGCGACGAGTGCGTGCGTGAGGTCTGCGCACAATGGACGACCACCTTCAATTTTGCCACGCGGCATGCTTTGAGCTTGGGACGTCGAATCCGCTGGACCATGGCGTTACGAGGCGACATTCGTGCTTTTGACACTTTCCCTCTGCGTCATGAAGCGATCCACAAGTACTCCTGTCTTGTCTGCATGCTTCTGTTCTTGTCTGCCATGTCGTTTAAGGCTTAACTCGGTAGGGACCCCTCTCGAAACCCGTAAATCCGTATCTCCGTTTAGTTAAGAACGGGTTATAGATTAATTAAACTTGTCGGTTGAATATTTCGCGTTGTGTTGTGTTCCCGATGTTCCCAATAAATATGGCTGATTCGGTATGGAAGTTACACCAACATTGATTAGTTCGTGTCACTAGCCAATAGACTACGCCCAATTCGTAAAAAAAAAAAAAACAGGCCAGGATGTGGTTAGATCCCTCCGTCGCCGATCCGCAACTTTGCGTAGTCAGGGCGGGATATATGGACCCTGTAGGTACATTTCGCACCCCGACATGGTTCCGAGAGGCGTGAAAGAGAGAAAAAAATGGTCCAAATTTGCTTTGATTTTATTTGAAGCGGATCGGGTGTAAAACTGGAAATTATAAGAAAAATGGAAGTCGCAAAATGGTTGGCGCGCTTCCAATCTCGGCACGACACGAAGTGGGATGGGCTTAATAGCGCAAACAACCGGCCAAACGAGGCGGAGGCTCCCAACCCCGGTTCAAAACCACGTTGGGATCCACGGCATGCGCCATGGCAGGCGAGGCGGATGATTGCCGCGAACATTGGCAAGGCTTCAGATCGATTGGGGGATGCCTTGGAACAGTGAGGCATTGGAGAATTATATTCAAAGGAAGGTACAAATGAATTGTACGAGGGCACAACGGCCACAGGACGGCTTCAGAAAAATTATGATGTGACGGGGGGCTTACAACAATTGGCGATGAACAGGAACAATTCGGTGGCTTGGAAAGGGGACTTGGCCACGGGAGTCGACGCACTATGTGGAGAAAGGAATAAAGTAGTGTTGTTACCAATAATTTGGAATATGAGAGAGCAAATGAACAAAGAATAAGGAGAGAAACAGTAACTCCAGGTAGGGAACTTAGGAAAAAGAATGGAAAAAAAAGCCTGGAAAAGGAAAAACAGGCACGATTTGGAATCGGAACAACTGAAGGAAGACGGGTAAGATCAGGCAATAGTAAGAGAAAGCCTTAGAACAGAGATAAAAAAGGACGATAATATATCTGGAACAACCTGAAGGAAGACGGTAGATCAGGCAATCCGATAAGAGAAAGCCGAGATAAAAAGAGGAGACAAATATTGACAAAGGAAGGAAGAATAGTTGAAAGTCAAGACAGTTCGAAGATACTACAGGGAGAAATTGAGGGAGTAGAGTGGAGAGTACCAATGGTTGAACAAGAACAAGAGCAACTGAACAACAATCATAGAGGAGAGACAAATTAGTAATTCGGGGATAGGAAGAACTCTGAAGTAAGACATGGGAACAAAAGCTGGAAAAAGAAACAACGGGAAAAAAAACAAAGTGGAAGGAGAAAAACGGGAACACGATGTGGAATGCGGAAAACTGAAGGAAAGAGGTAAAGATCAGGCAATTCAGACAAGAGAAAAGCATAGACGGAAGATAAAAAGAGAACAGCGAATACAGGAACAACTGGACGGAACACAGTTAAGAAAGGGACCGAAATGAGGAGGGAAGCATGCGAAAGAGAGTGCGGAGATGAATCAAGGGAATTAGGCGGAAAAATCTGAGTTGCAGAACACCAAAGCAAAGATGAGGGAATTACAAAACAGCTGGAGGATGTTAAGAGAGGAAAGAAGAGAACGGAGAATGAAACCGTTAAGAACCACACTGGGCAATCAAACAGTTAGGAGACAAGCAACGAGGTTGGAGTACGAGGAGTGGTGAAAGAAACAACGAATAAACAGGAAAGGAACATCACCAATGAAGGAAACGACAAGATAAAAATGAATGCAAGAAAGAGTAGGTTGAAAGAACCAACGAATGAACAACAGGAAAAGGATCACCAATTGAAGAACACGAGATTGGAGAGGCAAGAACAATGAGAAGACAGTGGGAGAGGAAACAAAGGAAGGACAAAGAACAACTAAAGGAAAGCAAGTTGGAGTATGCGGAGATGTTGGAAGAACAAACGATGAAGCAGGAAAGAGAAATCAATAATTGAAGGAAACGAGAATTGCGAAGAATGAGGAACAAAGAGAGGACAGTGGATAAGAAACAAAAAGAACAAGGAATGAAGCAGGAAAGGCGAGACTCAACCATTGCAGGGAAACGATGAGATTGAGAAGAAATAACAAGAGAGACAGTGGATAAGAAACAAAGAACAAGGAAATTTGAAACAGGAAAGGAATCAACAAATTTGGAAGGGAGCGACGAGATTGTCTGGAGAATGAAGAACAAGAGAGACCAGTGGGATATACAGAGAAACGAATTTGAATTGACCAACTAAAGGAGGAGCATAGTTGGAGTTACACGGAGATTGGAAAAAACTCGGAAAGATAACGACAATAAAAGGCTGGAGAGGAAGACGGATCGAATGGGAAAAGAAAATAGAGGCCAGGAGTAGACAAAGCACAATAATGTGGGTGTGTGATATCACACAGGAGTAATGTTAGTGGTGCGGAACTTGGATTGACAGTCACTCGTCGGATGACACCACGAATTAGAGGCAAAACCCTGGTGGGAGGACACTTGAGGGAGCATACGGGTTGTTGAACGAATGAAACACATTTTGAGCAGGTCCAGCATTGTGGAGCTGACAGCCCAGAGGAGTGGGCGAATCGATGGGTGAGCAACCTGCTGGAGAGAAGCGCCAGACCGAGGTGACTTGAACGAAACAG
>CM068955.1:143314049-143322368 GCA_035128595.1 Eptatretus atami | reverse complement strand
AGACACAGGTTGAACCTGTCGATCACCTCCTTTCGAAGCCGACTCCAGACTCACACAGCAGCCATGTCCTCTCCCTACTGATCGCACCACTCGCTTTCCTTTTTCCTTTCGGCGCTCGTGGCCTCAAAACCGACTGCAGTTTTTGTACTTCTCCCAAAACTGAACTACTCCTTTTCGGCGCTCGTCGCCTCAAAGCCGACTGCAGTTTTTGTACTTCTCTCGTTTCACTTCCTCTTTTCGGCGCTGTGGCCTCAAAGCCGACTGCAGTTTTTGTACTTCTCTTCAGAATCACCACTGTCTTTTTTTTCTTCTGCTCGCCTCCAAACCACTGGCTCCTCCCCTTTACGAAGCCGACAAAACTCCTCCCCTTAGTTTTACTTTCTCTTTTTGGCCACTCCCTCTCAGCCGACTGGGCGGGGCCTCGTCCGGAGAGGGGAAGGAAGAAGAGAAGCCTCGGCACCCAACCACTGCACAACAAATAACAGCCATGTGACACCTCCCGACACACATGTAACGTCCATTTTACCGAACAGCCTAGCTAAACATGCATTTAATGGGGGCTCTGGGCTAATCCTATATTTAGTAGCCTACTAAGGGCCATTTCCGTAACAGTATTATTTGAGGTCTGAAAACACTGAATCTTTGTTGTTATTTTTACCAGTTGTCATTTTCTGCAAATGAATGCTCTAAATGACAATATTTTTATTTGGAATTTGGGAGAAATGTTGTCAGTATTTTATAGAATAAACAAAAATGTTCATTTTACTCAAACACATACTATAAATAATAAAACCAGAAAAACTGATAATTTTGGCAGTGGTCTCTTAATTTTTTCCAGAGCTGTATATATGTCGAGGCTCATGGTATCACAGCTGACTGAAATCAAGCAATGATTACACCACTCGTCATAGAGAAGAGCTTTAATGCGCACCAAAGTGTACACGAGAGTAGAAAAGCACAGAATACCTACAGTATACCAGCTCAGTCAAACTCTGGCTCGCAAGCAGTTTTGTTTACTTTATATACTTTTTCCTGCTCATCGTTTTCATGATTTCCCCCAATTTCATCAGGTTTATATTTCCTTTCTTAGACATCGTTTTACTTTGAAGACAACAACATTCAAGCCTGGTTCCTCCTGGCCTGGCAAAGCATTGATCTTTTCACAAACATTGTGATCTGTTATTGGTCAGGCAGATCTTTATCACAATATTTATTATCTTCTCATTCTATTGCAAGATGTACCTTTTTTGACCTGTACCAAAACAGTGTTGATTTATGATCGGGCTTCTCCGAGCTAAAGGCTCAAAGAATGTTGTTACAAGGCAACAAGAAAGCCAGATGTTTGGGAGAGAGAGAGAGAGAGAGAGAGAGAGAGAGAGAGAGAGAGAGAGGAGAGAGAGAGAGAGAGAGAGAGAGAGAGACGAGACCGAGACCGAGACGAGACGAGACCGAGACCGGAGAACGAGACCTTGATTACCAATAATCAAAACCTGTAGCTTACTGATGCAGCTTTAAAATGCTTTGGCTTCCTTCTCTTAAATGCTACATTCAATTTAAGAAAAGGTAATCCTACTAAAAATGGCTGCTCTCATCTTGGGAGCTGTTCAACAGCTCCACATTTGCCCCTCTGTTACTTAGAAACATAGTGGAAAAGGAACACCAACAATCATAATAATTTTTTAGAGATGGAATCTTGATGATCGGCAAGGTGGTAGACGGGAGTCTTTTCTATAGGTGGCACACCCTTATGAGTAGCTCCAAGTGGGCCATAACGTCACGAAAGCTCCGCCCGCACTTTCTAGCCTCATAGAAAAGCCCCCCTCCACCATCCGACCGGCCCACCAATACCCACCCTCTGTAGAATAGTGGATACATTTCACATTATGACTTGAATATAGGTCATGAGGAAGCAAAATTACCTTTCGAAAACAACTCACACAAAAATTATTTCACACACAAAAAAAAAGGTACATATATTTTCAACTAACTATGGTTCTTTATGAACAGCAAACAAGAATATAATTTTTATAATAACAAGTAAGAATCAGCAAACAAGAATATAATTTTTATAAACCAAGTAAGAATATATTTTTTGCTATCTATCGTGTTCTTTATGAACAAACAAAAAGAATATATTTTTATAAACTGCAAGCCAGAGTGAAAGAAAAATTTTAAAGAAAAATCCCCAATATTTTCCAACAAGGCAATGTTTAGATAACATTTTTTTCTCATCTCGGTCATCGGTGTAAGCAATTCGAGACACTACATCCAATGTGAGTTTAAGCAGTGGGTCAACAGTCCCATTAAGTTCACAGTACATTTCAGGGTCTATGGGTTGGGGGAGAAAAGAAGAGTGAATTATCGGGAGGGTAGAGAGCGGAGGGTGTTGACTGCGGCTTGACCCAGCAGGCGTTCCCAAGGTCCGTCTCCGTTTTTGTTGTTTTCTTTGCTGCGGAAGAACATCGTCTCACGCACTCCCTGATTAGATTTTTAATACAAGTGATGACAACAATCACTGCTATAAAAGATCATGAGCCCTATGAACAACAGATGGATTTAACCAGGCTCCCAACTCCCCAATATTCCTTCAACCAAGATCCCATCGACCATCCTTGTTAAAATCATGATATTTTTGCACCTTCAGCTTTAATTTTTTCAGCCAAATTATCAATTTCTTCTGAATTATCTGGAATGTATGTGCAGCATTCTAACACCTATAACCGCACACGTCCTCCTTTTTTCTGCTAAAAGCATATCCAGAGCGATGCGGTTTTGCATAACGGTTGTTTCGTATAGCTACAGCTCGGCACTCGTTTTGTGAAATCCTTCGCTGGTGGTATTAGCAAGCTTTTCCAAAGATGCTGCCAAATTGATAATTTCCCTTGCACTTTTGCCCGCTCCATAAAAGGGGAACGCAATCATGAAAAACCTCTCAACTTCTGAAATGGCTCTTTTCGATCTGACCTGTGGTATAAAAGGGTGATTGGTCAGTGATCCGAATCCTGGGTAGTACAAATCCCCAAAAACATGATCCCTCCATCCCACTCTGGTAGCCATGAGTATGGCCTTATAACCCCGCACACAAAATATGTACATTCAGGGGTGCTGAGGTTCAAGGAGGTTATTTACTCCGATTTTTACGGTATGGTTGTTCATTAATTCGCCCTTTTATGGTCACCATCTCATCACCATGTCTAGCATAGTACTGGCATGTTGATTCTCCTAAGTGGGGTCCCCCCCTGTCCTCTAACTAGACAAATCAATCCATATTTGTTTGTGCATGAGCTGAAAATGTGGGGGGTACTTTTTCTAATCCCTCCCCTTCTTCACTCATCATAATTCGTTACTTTTATTGCTCTCGCCTGGCCCTGTCCCACAGCTTTTGCTTAATAGTTCTGTACTTAGGGTAATACAATGCTCATAGTTTCGTGCAATTATAACCCCCTTCTCTCAATTACTTTTTATTTCTACTATTCTACCTTCCACTGATGCTTTTCTACTTTAGTTAAAACTGGTCTATCTTGTCTACGGACTATGTACCACACATGTCCGCCCCTGGAGTGGAACTGCAAACAAGGGTAATCCGTGTTTTGAGGAGTGTGGAGGTGTGAACACACGCCAACATTCCCTTTGTTTCATTGTCCTAGCGTACTGTAGAGATAATGCCAGGTAAGTGTTCAGTGGATGATCAATCAATTCTTTATGTAGGATTAATTCTCGTCTCTTTCTTTTATCCATAGTTTTCCCATCATCCGTTTTTTTCCTTCATTATCACGCATGCAGCTCATATTGTAAATGCCCACGTGCATCCAAGTGCACAAAAAAATACAGTCATGGTAAGATAGGTGTTGTTCATGTTGTCCCTGTCTCTGCTGGTATTGCCAGTTTACAGTGTGTGGCATGCATCCAAGCCGTCTTACCCTCGCACTTTACTGCAGTCGGAGTAGTCAGCAGTACCTGAAATGGTCCTTTCCACCGAGGTTCCAAGGCTGTTTTCTCTCGTGAAGTGTTTATATCAGCACGTAGTTCCCGGCTGGAAGGTGTGGTACGCTTTTTCCACTGGTTCGGGTAGGGCCTCTTTTTACCCTTGTGTGTATGTCCTTGCGATCCTGCAAAGCTGTTTACAAATGTCAGCAAGTTCTCGTCCATCATTGTAAATCCAACTTATTCATGTTTGTGGGGCGCGGTCACAAGGTAGCCTCATTGGCCTTCCCATTAGTATTTCATGGGGAGATAACCCTGTTTTCCGGTTTACTGTCGATTGCATGCTCATTAATGCCAAGGGTAATGCATCTGGCCATTTTAATCCCCGTCTCCGTGTTATTTTAGGCCAATTTGTTCTTCAGTATTCCCGTTTTGGCCGTTCCACAACACTGCTGACTCTGGGTGATAAACACAATGAAATGTCTGTTTAATTCCCAGTGCTTTACACGCTGCCCGTGTTATTTCCCCGTAAAATGTCCTCCTTTATCGTGAGACCTTATGAGGAATGCCAAATCGGCAGAAAAAAACTTTTTTAACAGGTGCTTTACCACGGTAGCGGCATCAGCCTTTGCGCATGGGTACGCCTTACCCACTTAGTAAAAATGTCTACCACTACAAAACATTGCTGAAACCGCATGATGGAGGCATTTTTATAAAGTAATTTGTAGGTACGCGAACGGTCCCCAAGGGGCTGGGTGAGCTCCCAGCACTCTGTTTTTTTCCCTCTTTCTGCTGGTTGTGCTGCTGACATATCTGGCAGCTCTTACAACCCTTCTGCTACTCCCCCCAATTCCTGGTGCATACCAGGATTCTTGCACCTGTCTCACCGTCCCCCTCTTTGCACACATGTCCATTTAAATGGGCACATGCGTGCAAGCCACGGTAAGATTTCAGTAGGTGCTATGACCTTTCCCCTGTTAGACCATAGTCCGTCTGCATCCATTGTCCCTCCTGCAGCTTTCCATTTGTCACGATCATCCAGCGATGCTGCAGCTTGAATTGCAATATATCTGAACAGCTATACTGATGCAGCTTAACTTGTTCCTTCGGTAGTCGTGCTGGCATTATCAAAGGAATAGGTAGGCTAAGCCGCTTCTTTTGCAGTTTTATCCGCCTGTCATTTTCCTTTGTCTATATCCGTAGTGAGTTTCTGATGTGCACGCATTTAATCACCGCACGTCCGCTGGCGCTGAGATACTCTTTAGCAGCTCGAGAACTAAATCACCATTTTTTATTGGTGTTCCTGCAGAGGTGAAAATCCTCGCATTTTCCATATCGCACCTTTGTCATGTACGACACCAAAAGCATAATTAGAATCATGTATATATTTACCGCGATGTTGGCAGATAGTTCACATGCCCTTATAGGGCACACAGCTCCGCCTGCTGGGCAGAAAATGTGCAGGCAGGCGTCTCGCTTCAACAACTTCACTATGGGTACACACGGCGTATCTGCATGCCCGAGCCGTCTCGGCCTCGATAGGCCGAACCATCAATGAACAGGTGAGGTCCGGGTGTTCAAGGGTTGGTCTTTTAGATCCGGACGCACGGTGGATACTTCTTGTATTGCCTCTGTGCAGTCGTGAGCATCACCGTCATCTTTCGTTGGCAGCAAGGAAGCAGGATTAAGAAACATTACACTCTCAATTCTGCAAATTCGGCTGGTGTAGGAGAGTCGTCTCATATTGCATCAAGCGCGTGTTGGTAAATGTTGTGTTTGCTTTTGGATTATAAGCCGCGATCAGTGAGGTAACCTTAGCGTGAGGGGGTGACCCATTAGATCTCTGCCGTGCGCTTAACCGCGTAGCTTGCTGCGGCCACTGCTTGCAAACAAAGAGGCAAACCACGTTCGACCGGGTCCAGCCTTCGGCTAAAAATATGCATTGGTCGCTGGCGGTCACCGTGAGATTGTGTCAGCACAGCCTGTGCAAACCCTCTAGTTTCGTGAGAATAAGGAAGATGTTTCATAATCTGGCAGCCCCAACGCTGGAGCCGTCGAGAGGGCCGCTTTTAATTTGGTAAATATTCCCCCATCTTCTCAGTCCACTCAATTACATTGGGCTGGGTTTTGCCCACCATAAATACAGTTCCTTCGTCAAAATTGCATAATCAACCAATCCACTGTCTGCATAGGTTGCCATACCTAGGAATCGCATCATATCTTTCTTTGTGCGAGGGCGAGGCACTTCCACAATCGAAGTTATCCTCCTTATCAATTCCCTCTTCCGTGTGAAATGTGGTGTCCCAAATACTTACCCTTTCCTTCACTAATTGCAACTTGTCTTTATTCACTGTGGCCTTTCCTTGCTAATGCCTGGAGCAGCTGCAGCGTATCTGTTTCACACGCTGCTTTATTTGGGGGCAAATTAGAATATCACCATATTGTAGCAGCACTGATTACCCTTGAAGACAACATCTTCTAAGTCCTTATGTAAGGTACGCGAAAATATTGTCGGACTATCCGCGACCTGAGGCAAGACAGTCCATGTAAATTGGCGGCCTTTATACGTGAAGGCAATAAAAACTGGATTCTTTATCAATGGTACGGAAAAATATGCAGAACATAATCGATTACAGTAAATGAGTAGAATTGCAGGTATAGACGTCATCAACCCCTCTGCACTCGGTACAAGGGTGGATACTCTGAATCACTCATTTACTCCCCGTAATCCTGAACAATCTCTCACTTATTTTCTGTGGCTTTTCACTGGAAGTATAGGCGTGTTACATGGGCTTGAAGTTTCGACAATTATCCTCCTTGCTCCTTCAAAGATTCATTACTGGTGCTTTCCGGCCTCCGCTCTTTTCGAAGGGGGTATTGGCGTACATTCGGCCAAGGCATTCCCGGTTTGAGTTTTACCATAGGGGAGTTGCCCAATGATACGGCCCACATCATTGTCATGTCGGGTCCACATCTTGTGGAACTCTTTCTATCAAACCTTCTGCGTTTCCTCCTTCATTTACCGTTTCCATCACCTCTCACGCTTAGGGTGTAATCAACCTCTTCATCAATCCAATAACACCTGTTCCTCAAAATCACAAATCCACCTTCTCGTTCGCATAGCTTGTGCACCTGCCAATGCAGCATCGTTGTTGTGGCAGGTCGCTACTGCCCCTGTAGGCGATAAACCATAAAGCCCAAATCCTTTGGGTGATAATCTTTTGCTGTGGTTATGGTCACATGCGAAATTACTCCGCCGGCGGATACTTTGTCAATGCCTTTGCTGTTCTGTGAGCTTTACCTCCATTGCAACACCTTCCTTACCAATCATCAACGGCAAATCAAAAGATCATTGTATGTTCCAATACGGAGCAATTTTCTCCGAATTCCACATCATCCCCATTCGGCATCATAATAGATTGTACATGTGGAGGTCGTAGTAGATGTGGGTCATTAGTTGTGCATTGTCTAGCACATTTGCATTTCCTCACTTTTGGCTAAGACTTCCTTTAAACATATCAAAGCATCACTAATCGGCTGTCTTTGTAGCCTCCACAATATTTTCCATTTTCTTGTCTTATTTCTAGAGTATTCTTGACGGTCAGTGTTTTGCCTGGGGTGCTCGGGTTGGTGAGTGTCTTTCACACTTTCCACGAACCTCACACTCCCTTGCACACTTTCCACGTCCTCAATCCCCTCACAGAAATACCTGTCTCTTGGAGGTTTCTCAGGATACCCTCCCAGGGTTTGTACCTTGCAACTCCCTTTAGACATGTCTTCCAGGGATTTCTTAGATGAGCCTGCAAGCGTCAAGTTCATCCTCCTTAGACACTTAACACCCCGGGTACCACTCTTTTTTTTTTTTGATGTGCATAAAGCTCCCTCTTTTCTGTTCTTTTAAGATATATACAGATCACAAAGAGCAGCGAACCTGTATGTCCCGGTGTGAGAAAAGAGGCAGTTCTTACCTTATCTTTAAGTGCCGGCAGCTTCTGTCTCTTTTTTGTCTACCAGCAAGAAGTTCCCTCTTTTGCTCTGTTTTTACCCTTGCCGACTACGCCAAAATGTCGAGGCTCATGGTATCACAGCTGAGTGAAATCAAGCATGATTACACCACCTCATAGAGAAGAGCTTTAATGCGCACCAAAAGTGTACACGAGAGTAGAAAAGACACAGAATACCTACAGTATACAGCTCAGTCAAACTCTGGTCGCAAGCAGTTTTGTTTACTTTATATACTTTTTCCTGCTCATCTGTTTTCATGATTCCCCAACTTTCATCAGGTTTATATTTCCTTTCTTAGACATCGTTTTACTTTGAAGACAACAACATCTCAGCACTGGTTCCTCCTTGGCCTGGCAAAGCATTGATCTTTTCACAAACATTGTGTCTGTT
>CM068955.1:143309049-143311549 GCA_035128595.1 Eptatretus atami | reverse complement strand
AACATTTGGACCGACGTTTCTCGTGATTAAGCGCTCAGAATCGCGCAGCGGACAAGCTCGCCTCGGCGGTTTGTTCCGTACGAGATCCGTCGAGGGTGGAATACCCCGGTAGTTGGATCACGTGGGGTATTTAGGTACATTGAAGATTGGCAATCGACCCTACCTCACGTGATCTGCCGATTGGCGTATCTCGGTTCTTGTACAAGGACCCGTCGCTCGAGTTACCCGGCGGCGATCTATATTCCGGGCGATCGGTCGGGCCGACTCGACTTGCGGTTCCGGTTCAGAGCGTCGGTTGGCAGCCGAGACCGCCCGCCAGCAACAATATAATATTGTTGCGGGGCCGGACGTCGGCCGCGAGCACGACCGCGAGATGGAGCTGCAGCGTCGGCTCGACCGTCGCCCAGAATTCAATGGTACTCTCTCGGAAAAGTCCGAAGAGTACGGGTTCTTTTTTTGAACCGGTGAAGGGTCATATTTCCACTACGTGGTACAGGGTTATTTGCCAAATCTTCAAAATACCTAAAGACCACGTGGCGATCTACCGAGTCTTCACACCCTCGACGGCACCCGTAATGTACCCCTTCACACCATCCATCCCTTCGCCCTCTGTAGGCCCGCTGGACCCACCTTGGTAGATTGCTGAAATCTGAAGGAGGCCATTCTGAGGCTTTGTTGGGCCTTGAGACAGGACGCTAGTTCTCTCCTGTTCCCCATTCCAGAACATGCGAAACGTCAAAGGGGTTGGGAGTAGACTAGGTTGACAGGATATGTTAGCCGGACAAAGACAGGAAGTGGGTTTGGGAGATGAAATTATAAAATAAAAAAAAGAAAAACCAAAAAATTAAAAGGGGCTAAATTTGTTTTATGTTGCAAATTAAGGGAGTGGGTATGGACAGAGATAGGCAAAGGCGATAGGTTGGGGGGAGACAGTAGGTTAGGTCCGAGCCCACTTTCGGAGCGGCCGGCACCACCGCACTCCCTCCAGACCCACGCAGAACGAGACCAGAGGCCGGCCAGCTTCACTTGCCGGCCTGTTGTGCTGTATCGCCTGTTCCGCATTTGCCTTGCCATGCCTTGTTGCCTGGCTTTGCCATAGCCCCATGCCTGTGGCCCTTCTATTTGCATTTGCCCCTGTGTTCATCATCCATCACCATGTGCGCTGGGATCGTCCAGTGTTTGCAAGGACTGCCCTGCAGGCAGCCACACCACGGGGACTGCATTGAGCAGCCCGTGCCCTGTTTCTTGCATCTTCCATCCAGTTCCATCCAGTTCATTTCAGGGAGGAGCCAGGGACTGCTTGGGCAGCCGGCTACCTCCCTGTTCTTGCACAAGGGAGTCAGAGGCCGCATTGGGCAGCCTGGCTACCTCTTCAAATGGCCTGTGGGATGGCATATGGCCAGTGCCGGATTAACCACTAGATCCGTGAGGCCCGGGCCTTGGCCTACGAAAAATATTTGGCCTACGAAAATTTCCGACGACATTTTTTTCAGTCTTAATTATGTGACTCAACATGTGCAGGAAGGCTGTACACACCGTGAGCGAAGGCGGCTGGCATGCTGCCGGACACAGTGATCATCGACATCGAGCGTGGGAACCATATGATCACATCACAACTCAGCCAATCACAGGCGTCGCCGCTATCATCTGGCTGATGGGTGGGGTAACGTTCGCGCAATCGCGCTGAGTATGAACATACTGGCACCCTCTGAACATACTACGCTGTCTGCTCTGATCTACTTGGCAACATTGATCGAGTAAACAGATGTCTCCAACAACCTGGAATAGATGTCAGAGCGGTTAAGGCCAGTCATTAATGATGCCTCCATGATACATGGAGTCGCTTCAAAACGATGAAAGATTCGATGCATTTGAGGACACGCTAAAAATATGGTTGAGTCCATCATTTACGCTGATGATAATTGTCGGCGTCAGAGGCGAAAGAAGGCCTTCGATAAAATGACGAGGAAGAAGAAACCCCAAAATCTGTCAGGGAGAAGTTCAGAGTTGAGACGTACTTCTCTATACTCGATCGCCTCTGACAGAAATCTATAGGAAAGAGAGAGCTATCAGAAAATCACGGATCTGTTTGGATTCATCCCACGGCCAACAGCCTCGACCATGATCACTCTCTCGCAGAGCGGAGAAACTGGTTTCAGCGTACCAAGCTGACGTTGAAATGGACATAGTTCAGGTGAAATAGGACTACTTTCGCTCTGAAAGTTCTACCCAAAGTTCATCGATGCATCGGACATGCTGTAAGGGTATTACTCAGTTATCACGCAGACATTTGAAGCAAGGACATCCCCCAATATTTTTGTTGCCCTCCGAATATATTGTTCGATGTTTGCTGCGAGGGTCAACGCTCCTTCAGCACATAAAAGCGCGTGAAAAATTGTCTTCGGTCGACCGTGTGGCAGGTGCGCATGCCCACGCTCGCTCTGCTCTGTGTTGAATCCGAGATGATGAAGCAAATCGATTTCTCCGAAGTGATCGCGTC
>CM068955.1:143281102-143292089 GCA_035128595.1 Eptatretus atami | reverse complement strand
GAGGAGAACCACGAACTACAGATCGCACAGTACGTAAACACGAAATCACGACCCACACTCTTCCACAATCAAAAACGGCCAAATTTCGGAACCACCACACTCCCTACCTCTTTGTTTCACCACACTGCGTGCCGGGCGATCGTGCCACCCCAAGGCGTTTTCCGGGGTCGCAGGATCCGGGACGCGACCACGCGATTCCGCATCCGGTACTACGCCCAATGAAACGTGCATCGCGGATTCTAACGCGGTGCGAGTTACGGACGAGCAGAACACGTGCTCGGCCTGGGGAACCCCTTCAAACACAAGGGCTTGCTTTGGTGCATGCGCCAAAGTGACGTTAGTACGCGCCCCTGACAAGCTCTCCACGTGGTGGTCAGGCCTCCCGGCAGAGGGAATCCCTGCCGGATGTTACCGTCCAAGGGACGAGCGAGTGCCGCGAACGAGTCAACGCAGTCGACTCGACCCTGACTCAGTCACGGGCCATGCGTGCGGGACGTGTCTCCGAACTCGCTGAGCCGTGAGCTCCATCGGCCTGAGGTGCAAAGAATAGAAAACCGACAGTCTACAGACAGGGCGCGCACTTCGTATTCCCTCCCCTTCGTTCTGGGATGTGGATCATTCAAGACCTAGCTCCCAGGCCGAGCGACCGGGGTGAGAGATCCTCCTCGCACCCACTGTTTCCGCGAGGCTCGCCCCCATTATCGCATCCACTAGGCCTACCAGTACTTCTGGGTTAGTGGGAGGATATTGGGTGTGCTCGTAGCCTGTTAGTTAGACCAGCTTCTAACCACTCCATCCGGGACATGAGATTCTCCCTCTATCTTCCCGTGTCTCTGCCAAACTCTAGTCTCACTCCTCATGCACGACCACTCTAGCTCCGCGTGATGTCTCAACTATTAGTATGTGAGTGGCATGACTTTCCAGGATTATTCGATTTATTCTGTCACGTACATGCGGTCTTCTTTTGGATATGTTTGATACGCCCCACTGGACAGTATCTGGAACTATATTGTGCCAGCTCGGTAGTAGTCTAGCCTGTCATTAGTCTCCTGTCGACCTAGAGTAATATAGCGAGCTTCTACGCGCCAACACTGTACGCCTCTGATATATTGAGAGCTGTCTCGTCAACCCGCCTGCATTGCGGGGCACCTCGACAGCCGTTTAGTCACGGTACCCTCACCCTTCTCGCGTGCGTATACGCTCCAGTGCAAGTGGCGGGATGGCACCATTTGAGCCGTCCACTGTATGACACCGATTCGCGTGCGCCGCCTGCAATTGCCATTATGCCTGCTCTGCAGGCCGTGATAATGCCCGCACTGCCATTCTGCATCTCACCCCGCATTTTTTCATTTCTTCTTTCATTCCGTTCTTCACCTGCTGTATATTCCATTCATGTTATTATTCCATTGTACACGTATTCATTCTACACGCATCCATTTTATTTTCACCAATGCTTGTTGCATATTCGCCAACCAACCATTAATAAGCTGGGCCCATGTTAGGTGGATCTGTGGCAGCGCTTCGCCCTCATCAGGCTGGATTCTCCGGGGGCTGGGGAGGAATTTGACGGAGTGGGAGGGGAGGGGGTGTCGGATATCAAACACCGCGGCCTCTGCCGCTGCCGCGCCCATTTCGGGTTCTGGGTTCGGTTGGGAAATTCATCCTGCGCGGATATGTCCATGCTCGGAGATTTACATCCTGGGCCATGGATTCTTACAATTTCTTCCCTCATTTCTATTTTCTAATACCCCCGGCACCCGCTCCCCTTGAAACGCCATCTTATTTCTCCGGTAAGAAATTAATTTAGATCGCTCGTAATAATTTTTGGGAGGACGGGGGTGGTTGCTCGCACACCCCTGTCGGCGACTCTCCATAAATTTAGTTGAGACCGGAGACCGGGGTGGATCGAATCCCACACTCCTGAACACCAGATGTGTACGAATTCTTGGTCCGCCTGGCGTGCGAGCGATTGCGTAACTCCAATCGCAAACCGCGTCGCCCACACGGAGACGGACAATTCAGTCGTGACCCTCCTTGGAAACTACCGCCAGGAGCTAGTCACGGGTGGGGTGTTAACCTCACCACAAATCGTGCCAATTGCCCACCCGCGCAGATAGGTTTGCTCGCCAAATTCGACCTACCTAAGTACCTGCAGTCGAGAAGTCACACCGGCGATCGTACCTTGCCGCAGGTCGGCCAAGGACACGAACTGCTTAAGCAGGTCCGTTCGTGCTACAGTGATAACGAGCGGTGCTATCGCCGACCTCGACGGATGTGATTCTGTTTACCGGGTGCTACATCCCTCTACACAATTTCTTCCGTGATGCAAGATGGCACTTTCAAAAGGGAAATGGACGCAACGAACGGGAAACAGATTCAACAGGCACATTTATTCAAAACCACACGTATATACAGCCAACACAATGAATCATGCACGTATGTACAGTCAAAGCAAGGCAGATAAAGAAATACCACCGAATAAAGCTTTTATTTGCACACACAGTCACTTAAACAAGTCTACTTACTAGACGGTGCCACCACATGCATTTATACAAACAGCCAAAGAAAAGCCACCCCCAAAGACAAGGGTGGCAGCAGTCCGTGGACCCGAATGTGGCGTGGAGCCTGGATGAACGGTCAGGCCACGAGACCGAAGGTCTTACCCGCTGCCCTCGTGGCGACAGTGGGCTGGTCGCGACGTCTACTCCCCCACGCCTGGCGTGGCCGCGCCTTTCCTCGAGCACCTGGCTTGTCGGTGAGCTCTCTCCGGCGTTCTCCCACCCGGATGCGCAGCTCGCGCCGCACAGCTGGCCACCACGGAACACGGGGTTGCCAGCGCTCTCTCAGCGCGGATGCTCGTATGGGGGATTGCTGGTGCTCTCTCAAGCACGTCGATGCTCTTTTAGCGAGTTGACGCTCTCTTTGCGAGTTGACGCTCTCTTAGCGAGTTGACGCTCGAACGAGCACCTGGACCGCCTTGGCTCCGGCAAACTCTCCCGTGGCTGTGGTCTCCACTTCGCCCTCTTTCCCGCGGTGGTTCTCCACGTAGCCTCTGGTTTGCCTCCGAGCCCCTCTCCGCGTCCCTGCCTCGTTCACCAACTCTGGCAACCGACCCACGACACTTCTCTCGACACTGCCTCGAGCTCCGTAAAACCGACTGGCGTGAGCTCCGTTCTGCTTGCCCATTTATAGGGGCCGTGAAGCGAGAATCGACCCTGACCCTTGCTTAACGTCAACGCTGCAAAGCGACGTGGGAATCGAGACACCACCACACCCGTCGCTCGAAGCGCGAAGCCCGTGACCCCTGACCCGCAAAGCGGACGTGGTAGAAATCACCAAAACACTCGCTCGACAGGCGTGACCCCTGCCCGCGGCGAAGCGGACGTGGTAGAAATCACCAAAACACTCGCTCGAAAGCAGACCCTGACCCGGCGAGCGATGTGTGTAATTACCAAGGCTTCGCTTGACAGCGCGCTTCGACCCTGCGCGTGCCGATGGTGTGTAATTTCACCGAAGCTTCGCCTCGACAGCGCGACTTCGTCCCGCCGAGCGATGTGTTGTAATTCACCAAGGCTCCTGCCAGCGCGGCTTTCGACCCCGGCAAAGCGGACGTGTGGAAAATCATCGGAGCGCCGTCCTGACAGCGTGAAATGCGTTGGTCTCCGGGATGGACTGTGACAGCTCGAAGATGTTCTGCGGTTAAGACGGGTGGCGTTGTTGATGGTAGTGAAGGTAAAGAGGCGAAGGGTGGTGTGTTTGGTTGTGGTTGTTGGAACGATATTGGTGGTGGCGATTTGGTTGTTTTGGGATGATTGCGTCCAAAATATATGTTAGAGAAAGAAAAACGGCTATCTCAAAGCGTCGCAGCCCGGTGAACACGAATAAATTCCCTCTAAACAACGGTGGGGGAACTATCTGGACATAAACTTACGGCATAACTGATCTAAGGACCTTTGCTGCTGTTGTCAAATTTCCACAGCCGTAACAATATATATATATATATATATCTATGTATATATATATTTATATATGTATACGTAATATATATATATATATATTTATATATGTTATACGTATATTATATATATATAATATATGTATTTATGTATATGGTGATATATGTATATGTGTATATATATATAAATTTTTATGTATATGTGTAATATATATTATTTATAATATATATGTATATGCTGTATATATATGTATATTTACGTATATATATGTATATATTTATTATATATGTATATATTATTTATATATTTATATTATTATATTTATATATATATGTATATATTTAATATATTATATATTATATTATATGTATTATATATATTTATGTAAATATATATATTTATGTATATGGATATAAATTTAGTTATATATATATATTTATGTATATGTGTTATATATATATATATTTATTATGTTATAATAAAGTCATATGATATGTATATGTGTATATAAATATATTTATGTATATGTATATATATATATATTAGTATATATATATATCTTTGTATATATTATTATAGTATATATATATATATATATATATAATAAAATATATATACGTAAATATATATAATATACATTACATATATAATACATATATACACTTTACATATATATATGTATATTGGTATAATATATATTTATATATGTAATATAATGTTATATATATATATGATATATTATTTATGATGTATATATTTATTGTGTATATATATATATTTTTATGATATATTATATTTATGTATATATATTTAGTGTTTATATTTATATAATATATATATATATACTATATATATATATATTTAAGTCTTCTTCTTCTTCTTTCGGCTGTCCGCTTAGGGGTCGCCACAGCGGATCATCCGTATGATCCGCATAGTGATTTGGCACATGTTTTACCGCGGAGCCCTTCCTGACGAACCCTGGTCGCCTTTTACGACACACAGGGATATTGGTACAACCTATTTTAACCGGCGGTATTACACCGGCCCAGTATACTGTACTCACTTCGCCGACCTCGAAGGATAGGCTGAGTCAACCCCTGGTTGTATAATTCAGTGGCCCAACGGCGGGCTTGAACTCAGGACCTTTTGGATCCCAAGCCGCTGCCCTAACCACTGCGCCAACACCAGGCTTCAATTTAAGTTTTCAACGCCAATTTAAGTATATATATATATTTATGTTTATATATATATATATATTTATGTATATGTATATATCACCTCAGCTCATTCAAGTAACCTCACTGCATTTCAAACTCTATGTAATTACAACAAATGCATCGGGTGATGGCAGTGTGTTGTTGCCAGGGTGACAGCAGCATCCGGTATTTTGAGGTGACAGATGAAGCTCCATACGTTCACTTCCTGAATACCTTTACGAGTAAAGAGCCTCAGCGCGGGATGGGTTTCATGCCGAAAAGGGGTCTCGATGTGAGCAAGTGCGAGATAGCTCGGTAAGTGAATTTTGTTCCACACTTTATCAATAACGTTCACTCGCGCTCTTCATCTTGAGTGTTTTCAAGGAAAAAATTTTTTTGCTGAAGAGCAAATAATAATAGTATTTCAGACATGTCTTTTATTAATTTATAATTTCTTTAAAAGTGGCTGCTGTAAACCAGCATACCATCAACCAAATATGGTGGGGCATCGGTAGATGCAGAAGGCCATTGAGAGCCCTTTCTCCCCACCCTCCCCCCACTCCCCATCCCCAATCTCATTTTCCCAATTCCTCAGTTTCTACAAGCTACATGAGCGAAAATGTGAGCCAGTTGTAATGACTGTTCCACGTAAGGTACATCTCTCATTCCCATGATTGCCATTCTTTCTCGCTTGTTTTATTTTTTCCTAAAGCTGTGACAGTATGCATACCCCCCACTTATCCATATGCACTGGTGTCTTCTTTCCCATTGCACCCAAGTCGGACATGTTCCAAGATGACCTCTTCCCAGATACGGCAGGACCAGAACCAGCAATGGAGGCTGAAGAGTGGGCCGCTGGTCAGGATGCTGATCCCGTGCTCATTTCACTACGCGAAGGATATATGTTGTCACGTGGACGAGATGCACGCGGTCCTCGGCGTAACCTGCTGGCTGCGCGGCCGAAGGCTCTGCGCCAGCACAGTGTGAACAGTCAAGAACCAAAAAGAAATGAACCAATAAACATGGAATTGCTGAGCCAGGAACCACAGAGAAATGGTAACAAGATACCACCTCCTGTGCCACCCAAATCCCCGGGACTCACGTCCCCTGCTGTTGCGAATGCCACGACTGTGCCAGAAACAGAAAACTCTTCACCTTCACCCTCAGATACTGTAAGTCTCTCAAACTGGTTATTTTGATCTTGTATTATTTGTCTTCTCCCTATGAATGTCTAATTCCCTTACTTTTGAAACTCACTCTGTATACGTGTGGATAGCAGAATGCGCTGGAAGTTATGCAGCAAGAGATTCTACTCCTGAAGAAAATGATTAATAAACAGGACACACGTATTGCGAATCTCGAAGAACAGCTTCAAGGCTTGAACCTGTGGACAACGAAAACTGAACCCACTGGGTCAGTTTGACTCTGTAAACATGCGATCCCTTCTTTCAATTTGTCACCCAAATGTGGACACTCCATATCAAATGCCAACTCGACCTCAGGCTTCGTGCTCACACCTCTAAGCCTAACCATGCTTGTTTTGTCATAGCTATTTTCACCTTTAGCATTTTTATTTGTACCTGGTTGATGTGGCTAACTTGGTAAATAAAGATTAGGTGTTCCCACACATGCCAAATCCTGGCAACGTTGTACTGGAAAGGCCAGTTTTGGAGTTCTCATCCTTGTGTGATTATTTTAACCTCACCTACTAATGCTGGTGCAATTGACTGTAGGTTTACCTTGCTGAACCTACACTGGATGTTGTGTAGCCCATGGGTATAAACCCCTCTCACTTCCCACCCCCAGCTGCAAAATATGCACGGTTTTTTGGTATTATTTTGCTTCTGTGATGGTGCCTTACCATCGGATTCCTGCCTTGGGCTCCTCGGATGTTTTTAATGTAAAGTTATGTAACTTTTAGCACAGTCGTCTCCTGTGAATTATGTTATTTCAATTGTGGCCTATTTGCAAGTTATGGTTTTATTATATTTTAATCTGCCTGTACTTTTTACTGGATGGCAGCATCAAATGACTATGGTTGGCAATCAATTGTAATGAAGCCATACTACATGGAGAAAAGGGCAGTTCAATTTTGTCATTGTGATATTATTGTCTCTACTGCGAGTTTTTATTTTTATTCTGGGGGAAAAATGGGATATGCTTTACACACACTTTAAAGTGCCTTTTGGGATATTTTATTTTGCTATTGCAATTCTCTTCTTCTTGATATGCCATTATTTGCTGAGAGGTTGTGGAGAGTTTTGGGTTTAAGGTTTATTTTAGGAATGAAATTATTTTCGACCCACAACCCCTTATCTAGTGGTCTGTAGGCTCCTCTTCTTCATCTTTTTTTTAAAATTGGTGTTGCTGCTTTGGTATTTGGAATATGCTAAAAATACCATAAAGGTTTTATATGTGGTTTGATTTCTATCAGGGCTTGGTCAATTTCAGGAGGAGGGGGCAGGCAATTGCTGGCTATCTGGTGAATACAAGCAGTTAACAGTGTCACCCTCTACTATTATTATGATAATTGTGTAAAATTGGCATTTTACCTTTTTTGTTTTTTTTAAAAAGTGTTAAGTGTGTCCACAACAGCAAGACTGCCTGACAATCTCCCCAACATAAATTGTATTAAACTGCATGACAATCGCCAAATGAATTGTTGGTTTTGAGGTATGTACACTGTGCGGGACTTTGCACGCATTACACTTGCTCCTTTGCACGCATTACTGCTGGAGTGCCTCTGAAAACACTTGTGCGTAAACATGCAACTTGGTGTGTTTATTAAATAAATTTGGCGTTTTTTCAATAAAAGGGAAAATCCTTGAGTTTTCTTGCTTGTGAAAGATATCTCATCTCATGGTACAAATCCATTGTTCATAGAAACTGCCTTGACACTTGAGGTAATGTCAACAATTCTTGTGATGGATGGAATCAACAAGACAACAATCAAAATATGCTAACAGCACGGAGAAATTGGCGTTAACCCTTCTTCCGAGAAAAAAAGGGCTCTGACGAAGGGTTAATTGCTGAACTGTAAGCATACCTCAATTTGCATACCTCAATTGCATACCTCAATCAAAGTCCTGTTGATGCCATCCATTCCTCTATCTGTCCATGGACGGAGATCTACCCGAACCTTCACAAGCAACTTCATTAGTTTTTCATTGCACTTTGAGCAATCCTTGTGACTCATGAAGGTTCTTTATAATTGGGCCAAGATACGAGCTGTTAGTGGAGGTGGGTTTGGGAGGAGGATAGAGTGAGGGGAGGGGAAGGGAAGGCAGCATGGGGGAGGGAAGGAAGCTTTTGCGGAGGGGAGGAAAGGCAGTGTGAGAAGACAGAAGGAAGCATTTGGGAAGGGGGAGGAAAAGCATTGTACTGGGGCAATAAAATGCACCCAAACAGCAACGTTTTCTTTTTAACCACCGTGTTCCATATAAAACCGGGAGGTAGCAATTAAAAATTAAAACCCATGCTATCTTCCTGGCAAAGGCCTGCCTGCCTGCATGCATGCATGCCCCTCCCTCCCAAATACGTGTTCCTCCAACCTCCTCGTGGTCCATACTAACCATGCACACGCACCGGCGATATACTCATCCTTTCACTCACACACATGTACGGATTTCCAACACACCCACCCACACTGCATAGTGGCATGTCCCATGTGGCTTCGATGCCACGGTATGTCCGCTCTCCATGTGGCTTTGATGCTTTTACATGTCTGCTCCCCATGTGCAGAAGCACATGGTTTGGCGAGACTGCCACATAACCTCCTCCACAAGCATCCCACACCACAGGCCTGGGTTCGAGTTCAGATTGTGCGCTTTGTAATGCAGAAACCCCTCCAGTACACAACACAGTAACACAAGCAGACACACACACACACACACACACACACACACAACACACACACCACACACACACACACACACACACAACACACACACCAGCACACACACACAACACTTGGCTGATATCGGCAACAACCCAAAAACCATGAGTAGCTTTCACTGAAAAGCAATGTTGCATTTATATAGACGTTTCAGGGATATGTTCACAAATATTATTCTTTATAAACAGCTGCATGTGATGGGTGGGAAATTTTTTTTGGCTGTCATTTAGAAAACACGTTAATATGGCAAATGGCTCAGAAATCGGGTGTTATTTCACAACTCACTCAGAACGACGGAGCACGAACCACTAGCTCAGAGCGACGGAGCATGAACCACTCACTCAGGGGGAAGGAGCACGAACCACTCGCTCAGGGCGACGCCGCACGAACCACTCGCTCAGGGCGACGGCGCACGAACCACTCGTTCAGGGCGACGGAGCACGAAACACGTCGCTCAGGGGGAGACGCCACGAGAACACTCGCTCCATCGGGACGACATCGGGCGACGCGCACGAAACACTCGCTCAGGAGACGGAGCACGAAACACTCACTCAGGGCGACGCCACACGAACCACTCGCTCAGAGGCGATGGCGCATGAAACCATCGTTCAGGGCGACGGAGCACGAAACACTCGCTCAGGATGACGGAGCACGAAACACTCGCTCAGGGCGACGCCACAACGAACACTCGCTCAGGGCGATGGCGCATGACCACTCGTTTCAGGGCGAACGGAGCACGAAACACTCGCTCAGGGCGACGGAGCACGAAACACTCGCTCAGGATGACGGAGCACGAATCACTCGCTCAGGGCGATGGAGACCGAAACACTCACACAGGGCAACGGAGCACGAAACAGACGCTCTGAATGACGTGGCGGGCAAAAGCATCCGCAGTTTGTGCGTGATTCTCTCAGAATGAAGTTGCGTGGTACCCCTATTGACTGTAAGGCGTTTGGCAAATGGCTTAAGCACTCATGCAAGCACACCAATTGAATGGTTGATAAGGAAAGGTTGGCCAGGTTGTCGCTGCTTATCATATAGGATCCCTTTATCTTTAAAGCCAGTCTTCACCACACACACAGCAGTTAATTAAATACAATTAATTTGTTTAATTAATGACTTTATCCACAAAAGAGTTGCATCTTAATGCAGAACAACCTTGGAGACATTGCAAAGTTCAATCGCCCATGAAATAAACATTGCAGATAATCTGCCATCTTGCCTGCTCGTCTGTGCACGCGCCACGTGGTACATCAGTTTGAGGTCCGCGCAAATGTTATAACTTTTTCAAAACGTCCTTTTTTCACCAGATTTGCTTTGATTACCTGTGGAGCACGTCGCGAAACCTCCAAAAATACAGACACAGATCTGGCAGACGCTATGGATTGGCAGTCCCTCTGGGGGACAGGGCATGAGGTCCTGCTGTGAATGCATTAAATCATATAGCTCAATGAAGCTCGTTGATTTTGGCACGTTCCTAAATTTTTTGTTCACTCAATATAATTCTCCAAACAGTAGAAAAGGATAAGTTTAATGCTTTGGAAATTTCACATTTTCTTGCGTATCTATGGAGAAGGAGGGAACATAGCCTTGCTTGCTTGAAGTAAATAGGTATATCGGTTTCGTTATAAGACTCGTTATTTCTTCAAATTATCAGATTTCAGAACAAATTTCGACACTTATTTGGTCTGGACGATATCCGATCCTCAAAACCAAAATAATATTTCGATCACATACTTTAATTAGTCCGTGAGAGTAGATTGTGGAAAATCGTATCATATTATGCATGAAATCGCTCCAAGCTCCTAATTTGAAAAATATAGTACTTTCAAAAGCGATGTATACAGCGATTCGAAGCTATGATGAACAGGCATTTGATAATACTAGTGCGTGCCCGTACGTGCGTCCAAAAAAAAATAAAAATTGTGACGTCAATTGTG
>CM068955.1:143261187-143278681 GCA_035128595.1 Eptatretus atami | reverse complement strand
CATATTTATTGTGCTAAATTGATTGATAGCATGTACATGAATATCGGCTAGTCGCGTCGGCCAGCTTTCATCTAGAGCGAGCAGCCATGTCGCCTACCGGCTTGTATAATATATAACTAAAATGTATGAAATATTGAAAATATATAAAATATACCTAAAATATGTGGGATTATAACTAAAATATATGAAATATCCGAAATATATAAAATATACCTAAAATATTTGGAAATATTACAAAACTATATGAAATATCCAAAATATATAAAATATACCGAAAATTTGCAGAAATATAACTAAAATATAAGAAGTATAGAAAATGTATAAATTATACCTAAAATATGCAGAAATATAACCAAAATGTATGAAGTATAGAAAATATATAAAATATAGTACGCATTATTAAATACACCTAAAATAGTGGAAATAGTGTTACGAATCTGGAACCCATCGCACACACAGCCAGAGTCCTTATAGATCAGTTATATCGGTAAGTATGTGTTTCCGGTTGGGTCCCGTCCTATGTTTAATGGGTGATTAATTGTACGTGCGCTGTGAATTATTTTTAGTGAGGTTTTTATACATCCCACAGATTACGACAAGATCGATAACAACACCGACGCCATTGCCCACGTGCGTTCGACCACGTACGTGGGCGGAGATTTCATCGCCTCAGCTCCGACTCCACCCCTTGTCCAATCACGCACAGAGGGCGCTTTCCCACGACACCCCAGCCAATCGGGTGATGCGAGCGAGGTTGCCGTCCTTCGACCAATGGGACTCCTCCACTGTTGAGGGGCGGTCCGCGTGATGTCACCACACCTCCTGGACCAATCAACGGACTTGGCGCCCTTTTGGCCAGCGACAGAGGCGACGAGCGCATTTGCGCGCCAAAACCGTCCAGTGAGGGAGAGCGGGTCGGAGGAGGGTGCTCCTCCCCTCTGGAGAAGGGGGATAATGTCGGCGCGATCGGATGAGAGAAAAAGTGTCGGGACTCGTGTTGGTGGTGCTCGTGGTTGGTCGGAGTTTGTGGTTCCTGAGGTGGTGGTCGTGTTGTTGGTCGACCACCCGCTCTCCGGTGTTCTGGCCTGCTGGCGCTCCTTGGTGGTCACCGGTCTTCCCTCTGGTCTTCTCCTCGCGGCTTGGTGCGAAGCTGACCGTGTGGTTCGGGTCCCTCCACGTGGTTCGCAAAGGAGCTCACAGGCCCTTCGACGACCGAGCTCCGAAGTGCGATCCACAACAATAACTAAAATATATAAGCATAGAAAATGTATAAATTAACCTAAATAGCTGACAAAATAAGAATATGAACATGATAATTAATAACTATCAGAATAAATAAAATATAAATTAAACATTATAATTATACAAAATATCGAAATAATAAAATATATGAAGCATAGAAAATGTATAAATTACTGTATACCTAAAATATGCAGAAATATACCCAAATATAAGAAATATAGAACATGTATAAATTATACATAAAATATGCAGAAATATAAATAAATATATGAAGATTAGAAAATGTATAAATTATACCTAAAATATGTAGAAATATAACTAAAATATACGGGAAATAACGCGAAATATTTGGACACTCGAATGCAGGATTGCCAAGATGGCCGCCGTAGTCGCTTCAAAACGATACAACCAATGAGACGTTCAGATGTATGTATACCCAATTATGTATACTCATAACATTATTGAAACGTGCATTTAATACTTTAATTATTTTACAACTCTTTCATCTTATTCTTCATATCTACAAACATGCAAAATTCCTCCCCAAAATCGCGGTGGTAGCTCCATAGATAAGCTTGGCTAGGGTTCCTCCTTCTGACTCCCATTTCTTGATTTTTCTTCTCCTCTTCCTCGAAGCAATCTTGTCGGCAACGTCAAATAGTTTGGGGAAGTTGTAACAAGAGGATCGAGTAAAACTGAAAACGACGGCACGGACAGCATTTGCTCGAGTACCACGATAGCGTTGTTACCATGGAGATCGCCGTCTGTTCTCTTCGAATGCTTGCTTAAGCGCTTTGAATCAAGCAAGCCGCTTGACAAGCGATAGTAAGCCGCTTGCTAACGGAACACACCTCAGCAGTTCCATCAGAGGACTCGGGATTGGACGTCAAATCTGTTTGATCAGGATATTTTATACGGATTGTACCATCGCGGAGGTATCTTCGAATCTACAAAGCCGTGATTATACTTGTGAAAGAAACTGGGAGGAAAGTGTGAGGTTTCTGAGACAATTTATTTTCCAACGTGGCCTATATAGAGCCGTCATTATTTTAACGGAAGAGGAAGAAGACGCTTTTTTGCGAGGAAGCTCGAGGGAGCTCGAGGGAGTGTTGAGATCTCGCGATGTCTGTCAGTGCAGATCATGTCAAACAGAAGCTCACTGAGTATTTGGAACCAGCACATTTGGTATGTGATCCTTTGCTTATCTTGAAATGCACATTTCGTATGACTTCGGTTTAAATATATATTTCACAGCTCGGTGTGTTCCATCACTCATCATCTTGTGGACCGCTCGCCAAGTGGCTTAAGCACTCCAACGAAACGGTCGAGAAGGAACGGCTGGCTTGGCAAGCGATAGTAAGCTGATTGGTAATGGACCGCACTCCAGGTTAGACAGAGTTACTTTTCCAAGCTTTGAATTTCCGGCTTTCCCTGATGTCACGGGACTTTGAGAAGAGGCGAGTTGGGCCTACCTACCTACCTACCGACCTACCTACCTGTCCCTTCGCTGTGAGGGTTTAATGATCAAAAGACAGCATGTTGGACTTCACTAACCAATTGTACATCTCTCCTAAAAGAGTTTTAATCCGAATAACGATGTAAAATAAAGTGAAACGCGCGAAAAATAAATTATTTTCCTCCTCCTCCTCCTCCTCCTCCTCTCCTCCTCCTCCTCCTCCTCCTCTCCTCCTCCTCTCCTCCTCCTCTCTCTCCTCCTCCTCCTCCTCTCCTCCTCTCCTCTCCTCCTCTCCTCTCCTCCTCTCCTCCTCCTCTCCTCCTCCTCCTGTTCTTGTTGGAATTTTTGTGTGTGTATGCTCTTCGTCATGGGGTTTGACTCAGCTTTAACTGCAGGCAAACAATAGGAGACTATGGGCTTCTCGCTCCCTTCAGGCGTCCTGAACACATTTACATCTGGTGCAGGTTACCCTGTCTTCAGTCATCTTGTTGGCTCGATGTGATGACATTTTTTGAATGCTGAAATATTCAGACTGAATGAGGGACCTGGTAATCGGACTCTGCTTACAGGAAAAAACGGCTCATATTGACAATAAACTCAGCAGACTTCGTCTTGACATTGTGCCTTGATCTGAGACCCGCCTCACCAATACAGGAACGATATAGGAAGAAAACTTCACATTCTTACTGTTCAGACAAACCTGAGAGACAGAAGCAGGAACATGGCGTGGGCTTTCCAATTAAGAATCAACTAGTCCCGCATGTTGATGATCCAATCTGTCACTCAGAGAGGTTGATGTCCTTATGTGTTCCCCTCATTCCATCAGGTCACATGACTTTTGTCAATGTGTAGGCACCAACTATGACACATCCATTAATGGAAAGCGATTTTTATTTATTTATTTATTTTTAATGAGGCACTTGATCACATTGTGTCTACCACATCTGAAGACACACTATTCATACTTGGCAATTTCAATGCCCGTGTTGGCAGAAAGTTTGAATTGTGGCCACAATTTTTGGGTCTCCACGGGGGAGGAAAGATGAATGAAAATTTCTTGAACGCACTGCACCGAACACGGGGTATACACTGAGAACACATGCTTGGTATATGTGTAGCTTTGTGTTTGTCGTAAGGCTATTGCTATTCTATGCTCTCTTTCGCAAGCTGCCAAATGCTGTAGAGTGTAGCAGCTTTGGAAATACGTGCTGAAATCTCTTCTGTCTAAGTGGACTTGGTGTGTATAGAGCTAAGGTAAACAAACTGTTCAACGTCTTGTAGCTCTTTACCATGTAGTTTCAATGGGATAGGGTCACTGTTGCACTGTGACATCTTCAACGTTTTCTTTTTGCTAATTGTGACACCAAACTCGTCACATGCTTTAGAGAAAGCATCAAAGATGTGATGGCCGAATGAGAGACAAGGGTCGCATCGTCAGCAAATAATGGCTCATGGATGAGGATTGTTGTTGTCCCAGTCCTGGCATTCAGGTGAGCAAGATTGAAGAGATTGCCATCACATCTTGTGTGAATGTAGATGCCCCTATTAATTGCATATGACAACAGACAAAGAAATAAACCAATGTCACCCTAGGGTGACCCGTATCTTGCCAAAAGGTGACCAGTGTGACTTCTTTAAGGTCACACTGAGGTGAACAGAGCTGCTATCCACCAGGAGCGACTCCTTGAGGAATATCTGCCTACGAGAGATTCCGATGAGAATCGTTCTACAGAGTAACCATGAAAAATATGCGTTTGCTTATAACGTCACCAAATGACGTCATAATGTCTCAAGCTTGACATATCTAGAAGCACTCATCGAGGTGTTCAATTTGAGGTACTACACGATATGGTTCCTAAAACTTGAAATTTGACCTTGGGGTCAAATATGTTTGACCTAAGGCGCTAACCATGAAGGTCAAGGCCAATCACCACCAAAAATTAATCACTGAGCGCCAGACCATGAACTATATTCCCATGAAGTTTGAAGACGATCCGATCAAAATTACTCAAAAAATAAGGGTTTCGTCGACTCCCCTGATTTGCGACAAAGTGACCTTGACCTTTGACCTTGACCTTCAAAATTTTATGCGCTGAAAGGGACCTCGATAGGCCTCTGATATGCGAAGTTACAAAAATTTCCAATGATAACTGTGCTCTGCAGAGTGATTTATACGTGATTACAGACAAAAAAAACAAAAAAAAAAACATATGAAGGTCAAGGCCAATCGCCACCAAAAATTAATCAGCTGAGCGCCAGACCATGAACTATATTCCCATGAAGTTTGAAGACGATCCGATCAAAATTACTCAAAAAATAAGGGTTTCGTCGACTCCCCTGATTTGCGACAAAGTGACCTTGACCTTTGACCTTGACCTTCAAAATTTTATGTGCTGAAAAGGGACCTCTATAGGCCTCTGATATGCGAAGTTACAAAAATTTCCAATGATAACTGTGCTCTGCAGAATTTTTTATGATGCTTGCAAAATCCATAAAACAAATTTGACCTTAAAAATCATTGGTAGTTGAATTCAATGACCAAACCCGCAAATCATCTTCAAATTTCAAGGCAATCGGGTGAGACCTGACAATTTTGGAAATTTGGCCTCTGTTGACCTCAAAAATAATTGGTGGTTGAATTCAATGACCAATTATTGCAACTCCTCTTAATGTCAAGTCAATTGGATGAAAATTGAGGATTTAGAAATTTGACAAAGATGTTGACCTTTTGACCTAAAAAACAATAGGCTTCTTGCTTATGACGAACTCTACCATGTGGTGAAGTTTTGTGAAGATCGCTTTAAAATTGTGGCCTGTAGGCGATAAACATACAAACAAACAAAGACAGACAGAATGAAAAATCACTCGTAGCACTAGTGACACTTGGCGAAATGGAACAGCACTCGATTGAGCACATACTTCCACCAGGCTGAACAGTTTACATTTTGCATCGCACTGATAGGTCGGATCTGATTCCGGACCTTAACTAATATCGAATCGGCTTGTTCTTGTCACCTAACCAACTCTTCCACCTCGTTTTGTCGCAAGTCGTCGACAACTTTTAGAGATAACATGCTCTCCATAGTTTTTGGCCCCATCTCTCAATGGTGAAGAATCACCTGAAAATTTCTCGAATCTGGATCTGGATTCAGATCTTCACCAAAATCGAATCAATTAGTCCTTGTCACACACCCAACCTGTCCACCAAGTTTTGTGTGAATCCATCCATAACCTTTTGAGATATTGTACTATTTCTAGTTTTTGACCCAATCTCTCAATGGTGAAGAATCACTTTAAAAATTCTCAGATTCAGATCTTCACCAAAATTTAGCATTGTTGTCCTTCGCCGGTCACCTACACACAAAAAAGTTCAAAACGATTACTTGAAAACTGTGGCCAAAAATCGTGTGACAGACAGATAGACAGACAGACAGACCAACATACTTGGCAAAAAAAACCTCAAATTTTTTCGCCTAGTTACAAACGATACAGATCAATATACTTGGCAAAAAATATTTTTTGCCAAGTAATAATGCACAAGACCAACCAATATACTGTACTTGCAAAATGTTCAATTTTCACGAGTAAAAAAGATTCTGAATAGTGTTGGTACCAAGACACACCCCGGCTTTACGCCACTGAGAATGGAGAATAGTTCAACTCTTTTCCATCAAAGATAACACATACCCGCACTGCCATTGTGAAATGATTTGATCAGATTAAACAGAGTAGGTGGACAGCCAAAGGATTCCAATAATAGAAATGAACCATTGCGGCTGACCAGTTCAAAAGCCTTTGTGAAATCAACGAATGCCACATGAAGTTCTGTTTTCTCCATCTTTAGCTCATCTGGACTTCAGTCCGGTGACTTATGTGAGTGAGTGAGTGATTCAGTCCGTAAACACTTCAGTCATCATCGCTCGAACCAAACACGATTTTGATGAAACTTGGCCACAAGCTTCATATCCGATGCCTGACTAAGGTATATTTACCCCATAAAAATCTGTGCCCATTAAGGGGTCTACATGGGTGGTTTGGGAGGGTTACCCCCCAAGATAGGTATGTTCTCTCTTCTCAGAAACTAAATACATAATTCTGATGAAAGTTGACCACAACCTTCATCACCCATGATGAAGGTTGTGGTACGTTTGTGTGTACCAAAGATTGTTCACAACATTTAAAAAAATGGGGTCTAAGGAGGTTACAAGGTGGTTTCCCCTCAAAATAGGTATTTGCTTTCTTCTTAGAAACTACACACATAATTGTGATGAAACGACCACAACCTTCGTCACCCGTGATGTACCAAAGTTTGTTCATGGCATTAGAAAAAGCGGACTAAGGGGTTGTACGGGGGTGCGTTACCACTCAAAATAGGTATTTGCCCTCTTCTCAAAAACTACATACAATTTTTATGAAACTTGAGCACAACTTTCATCACCCGTGATATACCAAAGTTTGTTCACAGCATTCAAAAAGATCCATAGCTATTTACTTTCTTCTCCGTTACATATTTTGTGGGTCGTCCACGCCTCCCAGTGGTTCTCTGGTTTTCTTATCCAGCCACCACCTGGTGAGCACCCACGGGGTATTGCACCCATTTTAAAAACTTTTTTTTACAATGGAAACCACGAAAGCTCGGGGGTTGAGATGCTTCTTCTTCTTCACATAAGATTTACACGCATACACGCAAACATATTGCTTCGGCCTGGAGTCGGGGCGAGAAGACATTGAGGGGGGAAAGCTATCTTGGGTTCCCAACAGACTCTCCGAAATCGCAGGCCGTCACACACGGATAACTCCGTGACGCGGCGGGTCGCTAATCGACCGTAAACGTCAATAACTCAACCACGTGACCTCGGGTTCTCCATCTAAGGTTTAACCGGTTACCTAAAATATTCACGTGACCTAATTACCGGGGAACACGCCATTGCTATGCCTTGTCCGAACCAGGTCACCTTACCGGGTCAGATACAGCCAAGCGACACTGCCAAGGAACGTACCGGCTAGTAGAACGGATCGTTGGGAGGTAAAGTCCCGGTTAGGCTAGGATATGGACCATGCTGGACCAATGAAAGAAAAGACAAAAACGAGCTGGGAACATTTCTACACAAGCATTTATTAATAAACAGGCGAGGAAAAATATGTGGCACAGTGAATGGATTTATTATTGTATGCAAGCAGAGATAGTAAGGAATTTGTGGGGTACGACAACAAGACAAGCAACTTTAAAGCAGACACAGAGCAGACATTCCGATATATCTTTTATACTCTTAACTCAGGCTAGGACAGGTGCCAACACACACACACACACACACACACACACACACACACACACACACACACACACACACACACACACACCACACACACACAATGAAGATGAGATTATCAGAAGAAAGGAGATAAGATGAGGGCTAACGGCCTCGCAATACCTTGCACGGTCGGCCGACCACGCTACCCAGTACGTTTTGGGGGACGCTCTGCCGAGCATCCCAGTTCGAGATTCGGCGTGTTGTCTCCTTCTTGGTTACTGTGCCGGGCTCAGCGCGTGCACTGGTCCAGAGAATAGGTGGAGCTGACAGGCAAGGAAGGTGGTAGGCGGAGCCAGCAGGTGAGAAGGCAGGAGTCAACAGGAGTCAGGCGGGTGGGTGGTAGAAGGTGGAGTCAGCACGCGAGGCAGGCAGAGCATCAGGTGAATGTAGAGATCCCAGCCAGCGAACGGCATCGCGATCCACCTTTTATAAGCCCCATGGTGTAGGGTGGGGGTGACGACCCGAATCGTGTGCTCCTATTGGACCCTGGCCCCACGTTGCCCGGCCCAGACGGCCGGAAGTGGTCTCATTAACATTCCGGCGAGACAAGGATGTGCTGTGGAATTGTCTTGCACCGAACACCGCGACATGAATCGCTTTGCACCAAACTCCCGGGCCGTATTCTGGCGACCGGCTGAGGGTCGCTTCGGTCCTGCATTCCTGCTCGGGCACCCCCGGCACTCTGCGGTTGGCGCTGGTCAATGCGCTTGTTCCGTCCGCATGCCACACGGCCCGAGCGATCTGGGCCGTGCATTTGCGCCTGCTTGGTGGCACCTGCATCGAGGCGGAGGTGCGAGGAGATATTGGTGGCCGAGGTGGCGAGCGAAGGTCGACGGTGAGACGCCGTTGTAAATCAGCGCGCAGACCCAAATAAAGATGTGCGCCATGTGCATCCCGTACATTGCGATGGTAATTATCACAGGGCTGCGCACTTGTCTGTTATCGTGCATTTGCGCCTGCTCTGCTTTGTATCATGGATTGAAGAAAAGGATTGGATGTAAATCAGGGTTGAAAAGAAGACAGATGTAAGTATTAGATGCAGGTTCAAATGAAAGGGCATGCTGCGCGCGTCCTGTACAGTGGATGGAGGTTATCGCTGTGCTGCACGCGTCCCGTGGAGGTTATCGCTGTGATTTTCACAGGCGGTCGTCTGGGTGCGGTGCCTGCTTTGATTTATTTCATGGATAAGAGGGAAGAGTTGGAATGAAGATAGAGATTGAATTAGACCTAGCGAAAGACCCACGCAACGCACTTCGTCCCGTTAACCCATTCGACATGAGGGGTAGGTCTAACTGCATGTATACAAATGAAATAACTGTCTGGGGATCACCATGTTGGATGCCATTGCCTTTGAGGCATGCAGTTTCCAGAACCGCAACAATGTACATGTTAGGCTAATACCATCTGTCTGTCCCACCCTGAAACATGGAAAACACTGTATGAATTTACATGAGAAAAACTGCTGTTGTTTGATTGTTAATGGAATCAAAAGTGGAATTTTTATCAATAAAATTATTCTTTATTCATCAAAATTCAAAAATAACTTCAAACATCATCACCATTTTCAAAAGTAGGTCCGACAAATATTTTTGGAAATAACAATGTAATATACATCAGGTGGAACTATGTCTATAAAATCATCAGTTACACAATCTGCTTTTCTACTTCGTCTGTTTTTCCACCTGAAAAGCCATATTGAAATCCACGTCCTCCGCAGAGCTTAGATCTTTTTGTTGAAGTGAATACGCAATAAATATGTATTTTAGAACTTTCGTGCATCGAAACAGCACGAGAAGCATGGCTCCAATCATTAAAACCTGTGCTTGTTAAACAACCAGTGTCAGTGTCACCCTTGGACAACAGCTTGCAAACGTAGCAAAATATGCAGCCAGTAGCAGGAGAGTAGCATAGCCATTCCCACTTGATCTTTTCTCCGTTGATTATGGTGCGTTCAAACAGTCTTCATGCATTTCTGGGATCTCAGCCCAATGTCATCAGCCAGTCCTCAAACTGCAGCAGCAGCAGCAGCAGCAGTGACTTCCACATCCTTGTTCCCATTACTTTCCGTTCCCTCAGCGACATCAACTTCAGCATTGCCAGTGGTTGTATCTTCAGTTTCGACACCTTCATTTTCATAAAATTCTTCTGTCTGCGGCTGGGAATTTGAAGCGGACAATCCCTTGTACCACTGATCAATTCTCAGCGTCTTCGCAATGACAGCAGCTCGTTGATCTGCCTTTTCCTTCGCCTTCTTCCTTTTTGCTGTGCCACTCTCATGCACATGGTAATGGTGATGGTGATGGTGACGGTCAGGCTGCTGACTCATTATGTTATGTGTTGAAATGAAACAAAAGACAGCGATGTAGAAACAAAAGACAGTTGTAGAAATAAACTACTTCTACATAATCAAAACCTTTCTAAAACCTAAAAAATGACAAATATGTTGCATAAATATGTATGCTGAGTGCTTACATTTACCTACTATCCAGATAAAAGTGTGACAAAAGCCCTGATTTTGTTAAAACTACTACCATTTTTTTAATTGGATGGAAATTGTTGGTATTTATTTAAACAACAAATTTATTTTCACAAAATTGTGGAGGCCCTGGAGCACGTGTTCCACTAGCTCTGTCCTAAATACGGCCCTGTACATACAGTAACTGTGAATCGCTGTATACATAGCTTTTGTATATGCTATAGTTTTCATATTAGGAGCTTGGAGTGATTTTATGCATTATATGATTCTATTTTCCATGATCTACTCTCATGGACTAATTAAAGTACATAATCAAAATATTAAGTTCAGTGTGTTGGATTGGATAATGTGGACTAAATAGCTGTCAAAATCTGGAGTGAAATCTGAAATTTTGCAGGTAGGTCCCATTACCAATCAACTTGCTATCACTTGCCAAGCCAGCCATTCCTTATCAACCGATTTGTTGAGTGCTTGCTTGAGTGCTTAAGCCACTGGCAAGCACCCTACAGTCGATAGCGGAATTATGCACACAGTTCGTGTCCCAATCGGGAGGTACAGTCAGCGGTTGCTGCAAGGTAGAAGTACGTAGACATGTCACATGGACATGTGTGTGCCTGTTTTTGAAAAATGTGTGCATGTGGGTGCCTGTTTTGTAAAGTTTCTTCAACCATTTTGTTGGAGTGCTTGCTTTTGTGCTTAACCCACTTGGCGAGCGCTCGTCAAGCTTCAATCTCTACAAGCTTCCATGGCGGCTCGGTTCTCTGTGGGGATATCTCTGGAGTTAGAAAGGCAAAATTTATTAGAGTGTTAGAACGAGTTCAGGAGAGAATTGAAAAATATTTTCAATGGCTACAAAATACAAAGCAACGAATCCCAACACCATGACAGGATATCTGAGAGGTACGTACGTTCGCTCTAAGCTGTCTAGCCTGGGTTGGAATCTCAACCCAACTATAAACTGTCATCATGGACATCTTCAGGCAGTCTCCACGTGCTGTTTTAACATAACCCATTTCATTCAATCCTGTACGATCCCCCCACCCCCTTCTCCACAAGTCCCACTACCAAACGCAAGGTGAGAATCCCCTCCCCCGTTCCCCTTCAAAATGCAAGTCCAGAACACCCTCCTCTCATGCTTACCTCCTCCCAAACACCCCCTCTCCACTACCCCCTATCCCCTCCTCTCTCTACCCCATCTTCCTCGCTCCCACCTCCTCCTGGAGTATTTGGTGAGGTGTTGCTCTCACCCCTCCCTTACTCGCTCTCCCCCACCCCTTCCTTGCTCCCCCACCCCTCTTCACTCTCCCTCCCTTGCATCCTCTCTCTCTCTCTCTCTTCTCTCTCTCTCTCTCTCTCTCTCTCTCTCTCTCTCCTCTCCCCCTCTCTCTCTCTTCCCTTCTCATTTTCTCCCCCCCCCCCGTTAAAATCTCCATTGAGCGGCAATGGGTTGTATTTGCTCGTAATAAATAAATAATGGTTCCTGAAAGCATATAACAATCCTGTACTGTTCCCTCCCATAAAATACCTAAAATTCGGAAATATAATTGTGAGTCCCATGACTTTTGGCTCTGATTCCAAAATAATTTCACTTGCCTCGTGCCAAGATGTTATAATACATACATTTCCTGAATGTGAAATAATTCCGTCCAGTCATTTTCTAGTAGTCCGGACGCATGGACCCAAAATAAAGCCTCCAAACGGGCTAATGTTTAGTTGGGGCTTAAGATGTGAATTTTTGGAATCCCATCATGTTTACTTTTCGTTATTTGGGTCTCTTGTCAGTTTGTTTCATTAATCTTTTTTTTTTCATATTCCTGTAAGAAATTTCAAAAATGAATGTAGAGATGACCAAGTATACTGCTTAAACTAACAGCTTGGCACTCACCTCAAATGGTTATCCTGAACAGTAAAATAGACAAGAATAAAACAACTTGATATAAACACAAGTTCCAGTCTAAGGAATTTTGATGAAGGAGAAGACCATTAGGCCCATCAGAGCTCTTATTACCAACCCATGGTTGTTTGTCAGTGCTCTATCCCTTTAAATGATGAGTGTCAAGCAAGTATGCAACACGTACCATTTTGAAGTTCAAAGCCAGGGTTCGAACCACTGACTTCCCAGACTTCGAGGAGACGCTCTAACCATTATGCCATCGAGGACTGAAAAGTAGAACTAGACCAAAAAAGGGTGAACAGAAAACGAAGCGAAGTTTAATCCCACATTTGGGGGGGGGGGTTGAACACTTACATTTATAGTTAGGAGTTGAGTTGTTTGTTTTGTAATGAATGGAAATATGTTTTTCTCCCCAGGTTGTTTTTGTCCATAAGGATCTTGCATACATCACACACTGTGTAATAAATAATTACAAAATGCATTTGTATTACATGTCCATCGTTAAAATAAAATAAAAAAAATAGAAAAGAAAAAGGTTGGTCCTCAAATGCATTTATAATTCCACGTTTGTGTGAGAAAATATTAACGGATTGAATTACGATGAATGAGACACCAATCAGGAGTAAAGAATTTTGTTGTGGGTTGATGACGAGACCAATTGCTCTGGTCGGAGATGGACCGGAGCACATGTGAACTAACTGGTGGTCGTTCACCTCAAATCTTCATCCCAGGCAGTCGGAAATAGTGCACCATGGGAGAAGAAATTCTGTTATATGTGCAAGTCATACATTAAAGCCTGCACAATTGTAAATATTGTCCCTGTATCATGTAATCGTGCACATCAATCTGCAATTGCTTTAGCAATGAGTAGGCCTACAATGAGCACAATGTGCCAACCTTTTATGATTTAAATTTGATGATTATGATGGTTACCAAAGTTGATCGTGTGATGTGCTCTTGAAATCTTTAGGCCATGTTCTAAGTTGTACATATCATATCTTCAGGTTATTGTGATCCCCCCCCCCTTCCCTTACTTATCTTTGTTTGTTAGTTGTCAGTTGGTTTGTTCCTTCTGTTTCAACAATCCCACTTGCCCCTTATTGCTGTGTTTTTCATATTGTGTGTGGCTTGTTCGCCCCCGTGTCCATTTTCCCTCCCCTTGATCTCATTCTCACTTCCACTCTGTTGTTGATGCATGTCCTTTCCATTTTGTTCCCTTCCATTCTGCTATAGCTCTTCCACGAGCCTCGATTATGTGTACAAAAAGTGTAGGTGTATTATAATTTTATAAGAGAATACAAGCATTGGGTTACTTTATGCACTTGTGATAGAGGATTTGTTTTCAGAATTGGCATCTCTTCCCACCCACGATACTCCTCCCTCTATCAGGAGTCAGTGGTTAAACCACTTGCACTATTCCAACGGTACCGTTTTTTTTTTTAACCCTTTTTGAAATAGCGGGATGGGGAGAGGGAGATTTATTTACCCATGACCTGACCCTGGGTATTCCAAGCAGAAATGCAAAATTTGGTGGAGGTCGGCCAAGCCATTTTTTATTCAACAAAGAACAGACATACAGACATTGCCTTATTTTATACTAGCAGGGTTACCCGGCGTTGCCCGATGCTGTTCTAATCCTGTTGGCATTTTAAAGAAATCAAATTTTGTTTTTTTTCTACTTTTTTTTGTGGGGGCCTAAGACACTTCCCTACCCCCATTTAAGAATGGGGTCAGAGATATTTTAATACTACTTTTCATATTGTGACAAAAGCTTAGGCACTATAAGAGCATCCAACTTTTTTTTCTTCAAAATTTTATTTTTGCTTAAAACACTTCCCATCACTCATTGATGAACCGTTGAAAGTTTTACGAAGACCGTTCAGCCATGTCTGAGCACATTGGTGACAGACACATAGACAGAGAAACATCTCTCTAATAGTATAGATAGTAGGATCAGTTCACCACAAACGAAGTGTGATTAATGGAAGGAAAACCGGTTAAAATGGAAAAATGCAGGTTTTCATTTTACTCGTAATGAGAAATTGTCATCATGCCACAGGAGGTGGAAGATGTGTCTCAGGGCATGTGTGGAACCAGCTTCCGAGTCATCATAGTGTCACCACACTTTGAAGGAAAACCACGTCTGCAGCAGCACAGGTAATGTGAAGCTCTGTTGCACTTGCATTGTAATCTCGATTTTTCTTTTCATTTAAAGTTCCAGTCTGACTTGTGATGTTTTTCTCATAGTCTCTGCCTCTGTCTCTCTCGCTCACCCCCACACCTCAGGCTTGTAAATTCATGCCTGGAAGAAGAGTTGAAAATCATTCACGCTTTCCAGCTGAAAACTATGACACTTGAGCAGTGGAAGAATCAGAAGATCCAGTAGCGGTTTAATTCACCGCATTGGGAACAAAAGACAGCAGTACGTGGTGGCAGCTAATGCAGATTTGTACAATTCCACGCGGTGCACCGATAGAAGCACGAAGGCAAAGCAATTGGAATGATGTTGCAATTTATATTACACATTTGTCCAGATCTCTCAAGCTTTGATTGGAATCACTTCCTTCAAAAATCAACTTGTGTTTGAGTTGGGTATTGGCAAGGCCAAGGTTCAATGGAACTTTTGGCCGGACAGTATCAAAATAAACCTTCAACTAAATGAGTGTTATGCTTTTGTAATTTCCCATTTCTTCCATTGGAGCGTCAAACTATTTCAGTACACAAATGGATTTTTTTCCATGGATTGAATGTTGGTATTCAAGACCAGTTTGGAAAAGGAACTACCTGATAAAAGTGACAGTTTTAAAATAAATATTTATGTGGGCAGCACAAGTTAGATTTATATTTTCGAAAATTGTGGCTTTGTGAATTTTATAAAACCTGTTTCTGAGAATTTGGCATAAAAAGTTTAGCATACTGTTATTTTCGTAACAGCCAGTTAGAGCTGAGAGATTCTTCCAGATTTATTTTTTCTTCTTCATGAATTTGTCCAAAAGGTCAATTGAGTCTTAAAATGTTGAAATACATGGCCCATCCTCGGATAGAAATTGTGAAAATTATTTGTCTCCGTGTTCCTCATTTTGCTTCCTTCTTCCTGGGTATCTTGCTTCTTCCTCCAACATTATCCTATTTCCTCTCCTCTCTTCAAAAAACAAACAAACAAACAAGCAACAAAAAGGCTTTACTTTTCACTCCACAACGATTCTCATTTCTCCTTGAATTTCCTTCTGTTTCTAGTTCTACATTTTTTTCCCCCACCCCTCTTTTCTCAATATCTCAAAACTGAATCTGCATTAAATATAAATGCTTATTCCTCCTTTTAAAAGAAAAACAACTTGAAATCAATTAAAAATTAAATATGCATTTCAACCCTTGTATCGGCTTCAGAAATGCTACACGTGTTTTCTTTCATCACAATGTCTCTCTTTCTTCACAAGGATTATTTTTTCAGAGGTGCTTCTCTGCTCGGCACTTGGTCCACCAATCAACCCCCCTCCCCCCACCCTTCACAGTGGAGTGTTTCTGCATGTGTTCAACAAAGGATCATATCTCCCCATCCCATGATCTGTGTCTGTTTGCCGAAGTCGGAAATCTGGAATTGGAATAAGCATCCACCTCCACCCCACCCACTCACAGCTTCATTTTGCCATTACTGCATCCTTCCTCACCACAACTTCTCAATGCTTCCGCCTCACTCCACCCTCTCAAACCTTTCCCCACACACTCAGACCTTTCCCCACACCTCACACACTCAAACCTTCCCCCGCACCCTTCACACTCATACTCACACTTTCCCACTCGTCCCACCCCCACAAAGCCTCCCCCCATGTATAGTTGTGTGGACCTCAAACATCTGAGGTATCCACTCCAACCTGACAGATCTCTCAATCCAGGCCACTGAAGATAAAACCAGATATCTGTTTAACAATCTTTCCTTCCACAGGACATCCCTGATTCCTTGGTGCCTCTTCCCGGTTATTGTCTCCTCAGATTTGATAGGCCTGAATTATGCCCCGGCGGTGGAGTTGCACTTTACATCAAGAACACAATTTCTCGCTGTCCATGTACTGATGTTACACCTCCCATTCCCCAGGAGTACATCTGGCTGCGACTTCCCCTCCACTCCCATCTCTTGTTTGTCTGTTTATTGTATCATCCTCCTAACAGTGATGACTCCATTTACATCTCTCTCATACAACATGGATAAACTTTTAACCACTCATCCCAACTCTCACTTCCACATATGTGGAAATTTCAATTGTCACCATGCAAATTGGCTGGGTGTCGATACCTCTCTCACCCTTCATGACACTTCACCAAAGGACTTCTGTGACTCCATGGACTGACTTGATCTGTGAACTTTCCAACCCATATTTCTCCCAATGGCAAATCCTCCCTTCTGGACTTGGTGATATCTAACTTTCCCACAAACGTCTCCTACTCTTCCTCTGATCATGTGCCCTTGGATGGGGAGGTAGATGGGTGGAAGAGGAAAGGGAGGAGAGGAACAAGGTTAGGCAGGCAAAATGATGTTGGTGCTCATCTTCATCCTGCACTGCACTTTTGGTAAGATACTGTATGTTCAGAGGTATGCACACTCACCTCTAAGCCCTGTAGCCTGAGTGTGAATATCAGCCCAGCTATAAACTTTCATAGGCAGGGTGATTCATGTGCACAGTCCCTCGGGTGGACGTTAAAGAGTGTCCCATCTGCCACCATTAGTTGGAGGACGTTAAATATCCCACAGTGTCTTTCATGAAGATTAGGCAAACCAGCACCATGGCCAGGTTCAAAATTCCTGCCCGAACTACTGCTGGAAGAGGGATGGCAAACCCCCCAGCATGACCCTTGCCAAGAAACTGCTTTGGCAGAACCAGCACTGTAACAGAGTATGGTACAATGGATCAGATGTTCCAGGGAATTGCAAGGGCTTCTTTCACGAGCAGCATCAATCCATGTGTCAGGGTGGCCTTTTATCCACATTCTCTGATTCTAGTTTTTGTATTCATCAGTCTCCTTTTGAAGGAAAATACACCACATGGCCAAAAGTATGTGGATACCTGTTCATCTAACATCTCATTCCAAAATCATGAGCATTAATATGGAGTTGCCCC
>CM068955.1:143222717-143259478 GCA_035128595.1 Eptatretus atami | reverse complement strand
GGCCATGAAGTCAGCTGGCACATCTGTCATAACGAAGGCACCGATGACATCAAACAAAAATCACACCTTTAATTCCCATGAGGAATACTTGCCATCTGCCAAGTTTCAATTTTTTCCCTTTTTTCCAACATGGCTGCCACATCACGTGACCTATGGACGTCATAATTATCATTAATAACATTCTACATAGTCGCACCATTGTGAAAATTTCGTGTTAATCGGATAACCATTTGCGAGAGAAACAGAGAAAATTAGCATGGACGGATGTGCGGACAGACAACCCGAAAACATAATGGCTCCAGCGACTTCGTCAGCAGAGGCAAAAAACGATCGCTATTCATGGTAGGGGAGGTTCAGGGGAGGTACACGCCGGGTACCCCTACCTTCTGGATCCGCCCCTGAGTGGAGCCCAACAGATGAGTGGTCTTGCAATTGTAGACGCTACCCTTCAGCAGCTAGATCAGCTACTGAACAAAACATGAACTACTGGGTTGGCTGTATATCAGTGTTTGGAAACGACCGAGGTGTAACTTCCAAAAGGACAAAAATCGCATCGACATGTATACTGAACTGACTATGAAGCACTTCCGGTCCAGTTGAAAATGTTTCATCAGAATTTCCACCCAAAAACTATTTTTGATGCTCGGGAGCACTTATTGCCATGTCACCTGATATGAGGAGTCTTTTCTACCAGGTGGAGAAACTTCACCGATACTGCTTGGTTTGCCCTGTTACTTCGTGGCCTTTTCATCCAAGCAGAGCGCTTATTCAGTTCTCTCCGTTGCTGAAAACCTGCCTCCAAAACACCATGGACAACTGTGGTTAACTTCACGGAAATATTCCACTTGTACTTAAAGATGCAGACAATGCCCTTGCTGGCATTGGCCAGAATGAAATGCAAAGCATACAGCTTAGGGCCGGTCATGTGTGCTCTCAACTGAGCTTTCTCACCACCCTTACTTATACGGTTGCTCTCGTTTTCCTTTCAACATTGCTTCTTACATTTGTTTGTTTTTACTTAAGTTTTTTAAAACAATATTGCATGATGCCAAGTATGTGGCATGCAGGAGCTGCGACTGTCACATCATCAACTTCAGTATTTTTTTGCCTTTAATGATTTGACTGCATTTTTCTTTGCTCATGTATATGTCATCCTTCATTGAAACGTCTCTAACAAGAACAAAAAAAAATGCAAGTAGCACCTGGATGACCTTGGGCTCACTTTCCAACCATTTTGTTTTGGCATCACCACTTTCTCAATTGTCTCATGTAACTCATGTAACCAAAATAATGTAACTTTTCTGCGATTGGTTGTTTGGTCGCTAAGTTTCCCACAACACAGATACATTTGGGTCCTTTCATTGGATGAAATTCAGAGCAAACTTCTTCAGACCCAAAATTCTATATTTACTTGTTTGTTGATTTCATGACCAAATGTTAGCAAACAAGTTCATCAACTGCTTTGTTGGCATTGGGAGACCATGGTGTTTCCATAGTTATGTTGTCACTCACAAGCCATGGATGATATCCTTCCTCTCTATCTCTTTACTCTTCCATCCTTGATATGCAAGATTCACAAAAAATGGAATTTTGATTCGATCTCTGGATAAACATACAGTATTGTGCTGTGGTGACACGACAGTTGTAGTAAAGAAATTCAAGTGATAAATGCACAAAAAAACACAGGCATAGATTCTGAAAGCCAAATGAGCAATCTTGAAGGACAGGCAGGATGGCCGAGAGCAGTGCTTCTCAACCTTTCCAACGTCATTCGCCATAAACAATTGGTTCCAAAAATTTTCACCCCTTCGTGAAGCAATGGATTCAAACTATGGTGAGTTCAAAACCAAATAGTAGGAATTACTTTTAAATTTTAATGAGGATTATACCAGAACCATTATTTTCATACTATTGACAACAATATCATGCCAGAACAAGATACAAGTCAACCAAATAGAGCTACAAACATGGTTGTGATCGTTTTCATGTCTACATTTCAATTGACAAACTTGGATGAGAAGCAAGGTGATCCTCTGACCTCCCACACAGAATCATGCATCCTTTCCTAACAATATGCCTACATCTAATTATACAATGAAACCTAATGTCTCTCTGCTGCATTTGGTCTGTGATGGATCATAGCAAGGATGAATGTTTCCAGGGCTCCCCACATCACAGGATCGAGGTCCATGAAAGCATTCTGCTTCTTCGTTTATCTCGACCAATGCTGAGAATCCATTCTCTGAAATGTATGTGGTGGGCATGTGCACAAGGATGGATATATGGCTTTCCTTGCCAGGGCCTGGTATTCAGGAAATTGAATCGGACATACCCAGAAGTCCCCATAGTAGTCAAATAAAGTGAAAGGAGATGCATGCACAAAATCCGAAGTGACTGAGGTGCCCCGGTTGAGCTCTTTTCATGTGCTCGGACACAAAGGGATTCACAATCCACATCATTTCCTTAAAAGATTCGGCCTCATTTTCTGGAAAGTACACTCTCAGGTTTTTCCCCCAGCAGCATGAGATGGTCCTTAATCTTCCCTTCCAAAGTAGGAGCACTTTCCTCCCACTCACTCTGCTTCAGGAAGTTGTCCAGGGGTGAGAAGTTGGCAAAATTGTTCTTCTCGACATGACCTTTCCGTAAATCAATTTTCCGTTTGAAGCCTTCGATCTCCCCGTAACTTTTCCCTGGATCGACAGGTTCGAATATGGAGGACATGTAATTCAACCTGGCAAACCAATCGTTCATCCTGAAACTTTGAAGCCTTCTCACTTTCTTCTTCAAAGAACACAGAAAATAGTCTTTCAGAGCCAGAACGCAGGAAAGCACTTTGACTCTCGAAAGCCATCGGACTTTTGCATGAAACAGGAAGCTTCTGTATGCAGCATCCATATCTTTACAGACTGTGAGAACAAACAGGATTGCTTGCACGCACAGGGATATCATTCACTATTTTCACAGTATCTTGGAGGACTTCTTCGAGATCGTTCTTTGCAGCGTTTTTCCCAGAACGCACAGGCACAGATAGCCGTTTCGCAGCTAGTGCCTCTCAATAAATCAAACAGTGAGTGGAAAACATTTTGGGGATGTAATTTTGATGTGTGTGTCCACTGTGTTTTTGGTAAGTCCCAACCATAGCAGCAGCTCCATCATTAGTCACAGCCACATATTTGGTCCAATCCAGGCCTGCCTCCTCATTGCCCACATCAGTTGTCTTGTCAAATTGCAGTCCGAAGCAAGAAGCTGCCTTCTTTCCTCCGTGGATATACTCAGCAGCAACTTCCAAACATGGCAGGATCACTTCTCTGCTTCGCTGAATGGCTGCTTCTTCTGCAATATTATGAGCTATCTTGAGAAATGCCAATACCAGCAGCTTCTCATGGGTCCTGGTAGACCACTGCTCCCTCCAGCAAGTTCTGCTGGTTCCAGTGTGCAGCTACAGTAGTTCTACAAGTTGTAAACACATTCATTAACCAGTCTTTCACCCTCCCATTCACCCCACCTTTCTCATTCACCCAGGTTGAGAACACAGGCCGAGACATACGCATGCACACTCGCCTCCAAACTGTCTAAACTGGGTTCACATCTCGGCCCAGCTATGAACTGTCATATTGGGTTTTGCATGCAAGATGAGTCATCAGCATGTGTGCCATCAGACCTAAGATGTTTCTGCTACAAAGCTTTTTCTGGCTCTCCATTGTTGGATCACCAGATATCTACAAAACATTAATTAAGAGATGAGGGAAGAGGAGGAAAGAAAAAGGTGAAATCAAATCATCGGCATAAATTGAGGTGAAAGGAATTAACATAATTTAATGCAGTTGATACAACAAACAATTTTTCATAACCAAGTGATATTCTCACCATACTTTATCTGAATATCAGGCTTGGTTATAATGGAGCAACATACCAAATTTTGTTGGATTTGACTGACACACTTCTGAGATATGGGGTTTTCAATGGCCATAGATGTCTTGAACCTTGTGTTGAAATAAGGGCTTTTTCACGTGGATCATGAGAGGACAAGTAAAAAACATAGGCCAGATGAGAATTTTTAATGTTAACTTACACTATATGGCCAAAAGTATGTGGACATCCCTTCTAATTAGTGGATTTGGCTATTTCAGCCACACCCACTTCAGCCACACCACACCCACCTTCCTTTTCCAAATGTTACGCAATCCTTATTTAAAATAAATAAATTCACTTTTGACTATACACCTTCCATAGCCACGTGCTTCTCCCGTAACCACATGATCTGTTTCCCACCCCCTGCGTTTACCGATCTAAATTCACCATTCACATCACCACTTCCGGTTCTGGGTTTGGAGCAATGGCAGGGTCTCTCAGGGCTCTCTGCTGACTTTCTCAAAGTTAGTTTCCGGTCATTATCTGTCCCATTTTAACTGTTTATTTTCTCACCTACATATTACTGTGTGTTTCTAGTTCGGTTTTGTTTAAAAAAAATCATGATATTTTGTGAGTTTTCGTCGACCTTGTCTTACCGGGTTCCTTGAGGCATACCCATCTTTCCCCTCGAGGTGTACGATCGTTTTTATTTGTATTCTCTCCCTATTACCTTCAATCCTATTTTCCCCTCTTTCCCAACGTCCCCCATCCCTCCCAACACCCCCCACCCTCCCAACTAAGCACTCTGTTTCTTGTCTTAAATCCAAAAAAAAAAAAACGACCTTTCTCCTTGCATACCCACGAGTCCCGATCCTTCTTCTTCTTCTCCCTCTTCTTCTTCTTCCTCTCCTGCCGGCACAACATCTTTATTCGACTTGAGCTGACCCACTCTCGTCATTACCTTAACGATTTCTTCCCACAACCTTCCATTCCCGAATCTTACCTATTCTTCAAAAATACATCAAAAATTAATAATCTTCCTTGTATCCTTTCGATCTATACACCTCCTGTAACCACATGTCTCTCTCCACCCTTTTCCTGATACGTTTCATCGACTCAGCAGCTTCACTCTGCATTTACAGTTTTCAAATTCACCATACACCTCCAGGACTTTACTTCAACCTTCCCTTTTTCCGAATGTTATGCAATCCTTATTTAAAACAAATAAATTCACTTTTGACTATACACCTCCCATAGCCACGTGCTTCTCCCGTAACAACGTGATCTGTTTACACCCCGCCGTTTACCGATCCGATTTCACCATTCACCTCACGATTTTTTCTACAACATTTCCTGACCTAATCTGATGAAAACTCTCTCAAACAATAATAATAATTAATAATAATAATAATAATAATAATAAAAACGATCTCATATAATGCTTCATCTTCCTCTTTCACACGTGTGTACTTTACTGTATCATTAATTCACTACTCTTCTACTATTAAACAGACTGCTCTCATTCGACCTTTCCTCATACCTTCCTAAAAAATCCAACTGTTACAGTGTTTCTTCTCTCCATTCTCTTAATTCACCTTTATTGCATCCATCAAGAAATGTGTTTATCGCATCTCTGACCTAAAATAAAAAAAAAAAACAGTTTGCTATTGAATCGCTTTCCATCAACAATTCTTTTTTTCCAACTTCAGTGCCAACTCACCCCTCGCACCCCTCACTCTCAAAGCAACCATCACACTCTTCTCCCTCCAAGCCTCCCTCTCACCTTCTCAAAATTCCCCCTCACCTTTCTCCCTCAACTCTTCCCACTCACCTTCTCCCACCATTCACCCCCCTCACTCACCCTTCTCAAAGTTGCCCCCTCATCCACAAAGCTGCCTCCTTTCCCCTGCCCTCTCACCTCCATTCATCCACTTCATCTCCTCAACTGCCTTTTGCCCCTCTCCCCCAGCACCACAGAGCCTTTCTCCTTCTCATCCGGCCCCCTCCACGAGCTATTCTGCAATCCCCCACACTCTTTCAAACAACCCTCCTTACCACCCCCCCTCCTCCCTTGTCCTACCCTCCCTCCCCTCCCATCCCCTGCACCCAAAGCTTCCTCCCCTCCCTCTTCATTAACAGTGTGGACCTCAAATATCCAGGGCCTTTGCTCAAACCTTACATATCTTTCCATACAGGTTGCCACTGAACAAACCAGACATAATCTGCCAACAGAAACTTTCCTCCTCAAGACGTCTCTGACTCCCAAGTATCTCTCCCTCCTCCGGTATGACAGACCTGAGCCTCGTCCTGGTGGAGGAGTGCTCTAATCATCAAAGACTCTATTCCTCACTCTCCATGCACTGCCCTCACTCCCCACAGAATACCTCTGGCTACGGCTTCCCCTCCATTCCACCTCATGTTTATATGTGAACTGTACCGTCCACCAAACTGTGATGACTCCATTTGCACCTCACTATCCGAAAACATGACCAACTTCTTATCCTCTCATCCAAACTCTCTTCCTCATATGTGGTGACTTCAATTGTCATCATGCCAGTTGGATGGTGTGGGTACCTCTCCCACCTGTCATGGCACTTCAGCAAAAGCTTTCTGTGACTCATTGAAACTGACTCAATCGGTCAATTCCCGACCCGGACCTCAACCAATCTCTTCTGGATCTGATTTTGACAAACTTCCCTGAAAATATCTGCTGGTTCTTCCTCCGCTCCAATGGTTCTTCTGACCATGTGCTTGTCGAAGTAAACATCTCTCTGGCTGTTATGAGAGAACGACCTCAGCGCCATCGAGTCTGGCATTTCACTCAGGCTGACTGGTAGGGTCTGCAAGCAGCTATCAAACTTCTAGACTGGTCTTCCATCGCACTTCCTCCAACATCAACTCATCCTGGGAATTCTTTCAAAGAAACTTGCCTCCCTCATGCACAGATTTATCCCTCTCATCTTCAGTTGTCCTACCCTTCCTCCCACCCATGGTTCACTGAAGCTTGTGGTGAGGCAGTTGTCCTGAAACAACTTGCATTTGCCTCATGGAAAGCAAACCCAACTGAGGGTAATCTCAGTTCCTTCCATAAAGCTCAGAAACAGCGTGTATCTCCCCTCAGACAGCCAGAAAACAACATCTTTCTAAGCTCAAATCTGAACTCTCAAACTTCTCCCCTCCTCCAAATCTTGGTGGCGTCTAATCAAGTCTGTTTCTGGTGTATGTTCCCATCCGTCCCCTCCCTTACCTCAAATGGCCGCACTGCTGAGACCGCACGTGAAAAGGCTGAATGCCTAAACTCGGTGTTTGCATCGAAATCTTGCCGTCCAACCCATCGCTTTCTGTGCCCACCTTAAGCCGCTGTCACACCTTGAACGTTTTAGCCAGCGTATGGCAACGTATCAAAATGTATGTAAAACGCTGGCGTACGCTGAACTATTGATGTTTTTTCAGTTTTTGGCGTATTTAACGAGTTGGACGTATGCATAACGTATTAGTAAGCGTACACAGAACGTTTCGATAACATATATAGATAACTTATACCAACGAATGCTTAGCGGTTTGTCGGCGTTCACAACGTATGCCCAACGATAGTCTAACGCAGGGGTCTCCAACCTGCGGCCCTCGGGCCACATGCGGCCCCTTAGACGGATTTATGCGGCCCGTGGTGCCATATTAAGTTTAATTTACAATGCGGCCCGCGATACTGGCAAATTGTCAGGGTCAATGATCAAAGCGTTCTTGTAATTTTTATTATGATTTTGATTCATATTAGACACATGTGTTTTTTAACACGATTATTCGTTTATCATATTCATTGGCAAGAAAATATATTCAGCACTAATTTTTGTTTAAATTTCCGCATATAATTTTTTTTTTCGGAATTTAGCGTCCTTCTTTTTGGGTGCGGCCCTCCGCCCCTCACCACTTTGGTTTTGTGGCCCTCCGCCCAAAAGGGTTTGAGACCCCTGGTCTAAACGTATGCATAGCGCGGCAGCATATCGCCGATGATCACGTGGCGTAGCCTATTAAAAGGCTGCCGCTCGACGATTCAAATCATAACCGCACTATACATCGAAGTGTTCAAGGCCCTGTCACACCTTGACGTTTAGCCAGTGTATGAAAAAAATTTGCCGAATACGCTGGCACACGTCGAATACCTTATGGGTAAGTTTTGTGTACGTTAAGAGCACGCTGAAGCACGCTGCATACGTCGTAGTACGCCGAGCACGTCGACAAATTTTAAGCATGCTCAAAATTTTCCGCCGTATGCCAGCGTATGACGCACACGTTCCGCATACGCTGGCCATAATTTGTAGGCACGTTATGCGATCGTTGACACACGTCGAAACACGTTACTTGTAAGTTACTCACAAGTCGAAACACGTCGAGGTAATGTTTAGCGTACCCGAAACTTATTTCTAACCTATGAGTAACGTGCTTTGAACCTATGTGTACGTAATCTCCAACGCATTATTTGACGGACGTAGAATGTATTTGACGTCTTCCGGACAGACGACCACAGAACTTACTGAACGTGTTATAACTTACAGCTACCGTATAATGGCGTCTTGGCAGCGTTTAGGGGAATTGGTATATAAAAATGGGGTTCACACAGGAGGAACCCGTCAGTGTTCCAGACTCCATGTTTTTTTTTTGTTTGTTTTTTTTCTTCGGCATGACGGTGATGTTGACACTTCGATTTCCAGTGCGGTTATGATTTAAATCGTTGAGCGGCAGCCTATTAATTTATTATATTATAACCGCATAGAAATCGAAGTGTCAACATCACGTCATGCTGAAGAAAAAAAAAAAAAACCATGGAGTCTGGAACACTGACGCTAAACATTACCTCGACGTGTTTCGACTTATGAGTAACTTACAAGTAACGTGTGTCGACGTGTGTCAACGATCGCGTAACGTGCCTACAACACGTTACTCATAGGTTAGAAAAAGTTTCGGGTATGCTAAACATTACCTCGACGTGCTTCGACTTATGAGTAACTTACAAGTAGCGTGTGTCGACGTGTGTCAACGATCGCGTAACGTGCCTACAACTTATGGCCAGCGTATGCGGAACGTGTGAGTCATACGCTGGCATACGTCAAAAAATTTTGAGCATGTTAAAATTTGTCGACGAGCTCAGCGTACTACGACGTATGCCAGCGTGCTCTTAACGTATACAAAACTCACCATAACGTATTCGACGTGTGCCAGCATTGACAAATTTTTCATACGTCGGCATACGCTGGCTATATCGTCAAGGTGTGACAGCGGCTTTACCCAGTCGCACCCAACTGTCCCTGGACTCTGCGTCCTTTTCTCCTGACAAGGTGAAGAGCTTGCTGTCAAACCTCAACTCAAATTCTGCAACCGTCCAGACGGCATCAGCTCACGTGTCCTAAAAACCTGCTCCTCTGCTCTTGCTCACCCTCTCTCTGTTCTATTCACACTCTCATTTGCTCAAGGTCATCTGCCATCTGCTTGGAAATCAGCAAACATTACTGCCCTGCATAAAAAAGGTGCAAAAACAGATCCCTGCAACTATAGACCAATCAGCCTTCTCTCAATCATCAGCAAGGTTATGGAATCACCATCGCTTCAGACATTAAATCCTTCCTCTTCTCCAATGGCTTGATTTCTGGTCATCAATTTGGTTTCAGACCAGGTCACTCTACCCTGGATACGCTACTTCTGCTCTCCCACAATGGATGGAGGTCCTCAATGCCGGACAAATCAGCCATACCCTAGACATATCGCGTGCTTTGACACGGTCTGGCACCCTGCCCTGCTCACAAACTCTCTTCCTATGGTATCCAAGGCCATCGCCACTCATGGCTCGCAGACTTCCTCTCCTGTCGCAGTCAACATGTGGCCCTAAATGGAGTTCTTTCATCCCCTCTACCTGTTCAGGCTGGAGTTCCTCAAGGCAGCGTTCTGGGCCTGTTCTTTTTCTGGTTTTCATCAATTATCTCTCTGACTCTCTGGAAAATCCTCTTTATCTCTTTGCTGATGACTCCACCTCGACCGCACCATCTGTCATCCCTCAGAATGGCAATCAGCAGATTCTTCGCTCACTGCAGATCTGGGTAAAATTACAAACTGATCCAACACGTGGAACATGTCTTTCAATCCGGACAAATCTCACACTCACTAAGTCTCTGAGAAAGGACCGTTTTGAACCCCCCCCCATCCACTTTCTCAACAATCCTCTGGAAGAAGTCCTTTCTTTCAAGTTTCTGGGTCTCACTATCTGCCATGATCTTTCCTGAGAAACCCACATTTCCAACCTGGCCTCCAAAGCAAGACTGGGAATCCTCCAACGTGCAAAGTCCTACCTCGGCCACCTGAGCTCCTGACACATACAAAGCTTTCGTCCAGCCGGATGGAGTACTGCTCTTCCCTCTGGGCTGGTGCTCCTGCCTCCCACCTTTCTCAGCTTCACACTGTAGAACCAAGGCATTTTGAATCACGGGCATCTCCACGATGAGGCTGAGCCTTTGGGCCTCTCACTCTCTCATCGCAGGCAGGCTGGTAGTCTTTCTGTCTTCTACAGTCTCCTCTCGGGTCTCGCCCCCCCCCCCCACTGCTGTGTCTGCAATTTGTCCCCACCATATTTCCGCAGGCGCTTAAGGTCCGCCAACAACCCCCTTCTGGTAAAAACTACAAAAATCACGAATCTCTGCTCACCTTCACTCTTTCATTCCCCTTTTCCCCACCTTTGGAATAAACTCCCTCACTCTGTTGAATCCCATTCTTCCCTCCCAGGCCTTCAAAACAGCTGTTCACCACCATCTCTTATCGTCCCCATCCAAAATCCTCGATCTTTTCTACCCCATTATCCACCCCAAACCCACCTCCTTCAAATTCGCTGCTTTCCTTCCTGAAAGTCCCTGTAATGTCCATTCTTGTATACCCCATGTTCCTGCCCCATCCCTCTCTCTTCCATAGATTCTCTGTCTCTGTCCCCACTGTAGACCCGAGAGGAGACTGTAGAAGACAGAAAGACTACCAGCCTGCCTGCGATGAGAGAGTGAGAGGCCCAAAGGCTCAGCCTCATCGTGGGAGATGCCCGTGATTCAAAATGCCTTGGTTTCTACAGTGTGAAGCTGAGAAAGGTGGGAGGCAGGAGCACCAGCCCAGAGGGAAGAGCAGTACTCCATCCGGCTGTGGACGAAAGCTTTGTATGTGGTCAGGAGCTCAGGTGGGCCGAGGTAGGACTTTGCACGTTGGAGGATTCCCAGTCTTGCTTTGGAGGCCAGGTTGGAAATGTGGGTTTCTCAGGAAAGATCATGGCAGATAGTGAGACCCAGAAACTTGAAAGAAAGGACTTCTTTCCAGAGGATTGCTGAGAAAGTGGATGGGGGGGGGGTTCAAAACGGTCCTTTCTCAGAGACTTAGTGAGTGTGAGATTTGTCCGGATTGAAAGACATGTTCCACGTGTTGGATCAGTTTGTAATTTTACCCAGATCTGCAGTGAGCGAAGAATCTGCTGATTGCCATTCTGAGGGATGACAGATGGTCGGTCGAGGGTGGAGTCATCAGCAAAGAGATAAAGAGGATTTTCCAGAGAGTCAGAGAGATAATTGATGAAAACCAGAAAAAGAACAGGCCCAGAACGCTGCCTTGAGGAACTCCAGCCTGAACAGGTAGAGGGGATGAAAGAACTCCATTTAGGGCCACATGTTGACTGCGACAGGAGAGGAAGTCTGCGAGCCATGCACCCAACATAAATTGTATTAAACGCATGACAATCGCAAATGAATGGTGGTTTTGCGAGGTATGTACACTGTGCGGACTTTTGCCACGCATTACACTGGCTCCTTTGCACGCATTATGCTGGAGTGCTCTGAAAACACTTGTGCGTAAACAGCAACTTGGTTGTGTTTATTAAATAAAATTTGGCGTTTTTTTCAATAAAGGGAAAATCCTTGATTTTCTTGCTTGTGAAAGATATTTCTTATCTCATGGTACAAACCATTGTCATAGAAACTGCCTTGACACTTGAGGTAATGTCAAACAATTCTTGGATGATGGAACAACAGACAACAATCAAATATGCTAACAGCACGGAATGGGTTGGCGTTAACCCTTTCTTCCGGAGAAAAAAGGGCTCTTGACGAAAGGGTTAATTGCTGAACTGAAAGCATACCTCATTGCATACCTCAATTAGCATACCTCAATCCAAAGCTGTTGATGCCATCCATTCCTCTATCTGTCCAGACGGAGATCTACCCGAACCTTCACAAGCAACTTCATTAGTTTTCATTGCACTTTGAGCATCCTTGTGACTCATGAAGGTTCGTTTATAATTGGCCAAGATACGAGCTGTTAGTGGAGGTGGGTTTTGGGAGAGGATAGAGTGAGGGGAGGGGAAGGGAAGGCAGCATGGGGAGGGAAGGAAGCTTTTGCGAGGGGAGGAAAGGCAGTGTGAGAAGACAGAAGGAAGGCATTTGGGAAGGGGGAGGAAAAGCGATTTGTATGGCGGCAATAAAATGCACCCAAGACAGCAACGGTTTTCCTTTTTAACCACCGGTTTCCATTAAAAAACGGTAGGTAGCAAATTAAAAATTAAAACCCAGCCTATCTTCCCTGGCAAAGGCCTTGCCTGCCTCATGCATGATGCCCCTCCTCCAAAATACTGTTCCTCCAACCTCCTGTGGTCCATACTAACCATGCACACGCACCGGCGATGATACTCCCCCCCCAATTCCCTCCTCTTTTCCCCCCACCCCCCCCTTTTTTTCCCCCCCCCTCCCTCCCCCCACACATGTACGGATTTCCAACACACCCACCCACACTGCATAGTGGCAGTCCCATGTGGCTTCGATGCCATGATGTCGCTCTCCATGTGGCTTGATGCTTTTACATGTCGCTCCCCATGTGTCAGAAGCACATGGTTTGCGGACTGCCACAAACCTCCTCCACCAGCATCCCACACCACAGCCTGTTCGAGTCAGATTGTGCGCTGTGTTAATGCAGAAAACCCTCGCAGTACACACAAGTAACCAAGAGACACACACACACACACACACCACACACACACACACCACACACAACACAACACACACACACACACACACACACACACACACCACACACTTGGCTGATATCGCAACAACCCAAAAACCATGGAGTAGCTTTCACTGAAAAAGCAATGTTGCATGTTATATAGAACGTTTCAGGGATATGTTCACAATATATTCTTTATAAACAGCTGCAGTGGATGGGTGGGAAATTTTTTTGGCTGTCATTTAGAAAACACCTTAATATGGCAATGGCTCAAGAAAATCGTTGTTATTTCACAACTCCTCAGAACGACGAGCACGAACCACTAGCTCAGAGCGACGGAGCTATGAACCACTCACTCAGGGAAGAGCACGAACCACTCGCTCAGGGCGACGCCGCACGAACCCACTCGGCTTCAGGCGACGGCGCACGAACGCACTCGTCAGGGCGACGGAGCACGAAACACTCGCTCAGGGCGGGGCGGCGGGGAAGGAGCACGAAACACTCGCTCAGGATGACGGAGCATGAACATTCACTCAGGGTGACGGAGCACGAAACACTTCGCTCAGGCGGAGGAGCACGAAACACTCGCTCAGGATACGGAGCACGAAAAAACACTCGCTCCAGGGCGATGGAGACGAAACACTCACACGGGCCAACTGAGCACGATCCACTCGCTCAGGGCGACGGAGCATGAACCACTGCCTCCAGGCGACGGAGCACGAAACACTCGCTTTAGGGACGACGAGCACGAAACACTCCCTCAGGCGAGGGAGCAACGAAAACTCGCTTCAGGATGACGGAGCACGAAACACTCGCTCAGGGCGACGGAGCGACGAAACACTCGCCAGGGCGGACGGAGCATGAATACACTCGCTCAGGATTGACGGAGCAGAAACACTCGCTCAGGCGACGGAGCACGAAACACTCCCTCAGGGCGACGGAGCACGAAAACACTCGCTCAGGGGCGACGGAGCACGAAAACACTCGCTCAGGATTGACGGAGCCACGAATCACTCGCTCAGGGCGATGGAGACCGAAACACTCACACAGGGCAACGGAGCACGAACAGAACCGCTCTGAATGACGTGCGGGGCAAAGCATCCGCAGTTTGTGCGTGATTCTCTCAGATGAAGTGGCGGGTACCCCTATTGACTGTAAGGCGTTTGGCAAATGCTTAAAGACTCATGGCAAGCACACCAATTGAATGGTTGATAGGAAAGGTTGCCAGGTTGTCGCTGCTTTCATATAGGATCCCTTGTATCTTTAAAAGCCAGTCTTCCCACACACACAGCAGTTAATTTAAATACAATTAATTTTTTTAATTAATGACTTTATCCACAAAAGAGTTGCATCTTAATGCAGAACAACCGGAGACATGCAAAGTCAATCGCCCATGAAATTAAACATTGCAGATATCTGCCATTCTTGCCTTGCTCGTCTGTGCACGCGCCACGTGGACATCAGTTGAGGTCCGCGCAAAATGGATAACTTTCAAACGTCCTTTTTCAACCAGATTGCTTTGATACCTGTGGAGCACGTCGCGAAACTCCAAAAAAATACAGACACAGATCTGGCCAGACGCTATGGATGGCATCCCTTCTGGGACAAGGCATGAGGTCCTGCTGCTGAATGCATAAATATAAGCTCAATGAAGCTCCGTGGATTTTGGCACGTTTCCTAAATTTTTTGTTCACTCGAATATAATCTCAAACTAGGATAGAAAGGATAAGGTTAATGCTTTGGAAAGTTCACATTTTCTGCGTATCTATGGAGAAGGAGGGAACATTTAGCTTGCTTTGCTTGAAAACCTAGGTATATCGTTTCGTTATAAGACTTCGTATTTCTTCAAATTATCAGATTTCAGAACAAATTCGACACGTATTTGGTCTGGACGATAGCCATCCCAAAAACCAAAATAAATATTTCGATCACATACTTTAATTAGTCCGTGAGAGAGATTGTGAAATCTCATTATTATGCATGAAACGCTCCAAGCCTAATTTGAAAAATATAGTACTTCAAAGCGATGTATACAGCGATTCGAAGTATGATGAACAGCATTGATAATACTAGTGCGTGCCCGTAACTGCGGTCAAAAAAAAATAAAATTGGTGACGTCAATTGTGACGTCATAGCACCGTGTCCTGTCATTGGTTTGTAAATAAATGGCCATAACTTTGGGAACCACTTGTCCTATAATATCAATCCTTGAAAAGGCACATACTCCGGTTTCCCCAGCAATATACCTGGCAAGTTTCAAATTAGATGGACCAGTGCGTTGTCAGAAACAGCGGTCACAGACAGACAGCACACAGGAGATTGCTGGAATTATAGATAATTAGATCGGACCAGTGGTTGTCGAGAAAACAGTAGTCACAGACAGACAGAACAAACAGAGATTGGCTGGAATTATAGATAGATTAGATCGACAGTGGTTGCGATTAGAAACATGGTCGCAGACAGACAGACACACAGAGATTGCTGGAATTATAGATAGATTAAGATCGGACCAGTGGTTGGCGAGAAACACGGTCACAGACAGACAGACACACAGAGATTGTGAATATAGATAGATTAGATCGGACCAGTGGTTGTCGAGGAAACAGTGGCGCAGACAGACAGACACACAGAGATTGTGGAATATAATAGATGAATGAGGAAAGCGAAAAATAAACTTTATCTTAAGAAATTCGTTGGCGGTGTTTCCATTCATGACATGGTTAGCAGGCCCAAAAAACATGGCGGAGGCTTCAGAACCCCAGCGAGGTTACCCAGAAACGCCTGAGATCCCAGACAGCGAGGTGGGCGAGGATGCGCCTGATGAGATATCATGAAATAAGGTCATTAGATTACACTGGTCGCTGTCATTTCAGAGTCTAGGTTTTCTCAACGGTTCTTATATGTTTTTTTGCATGCTGAATTAGAAATGTTATTTGCATTTCACTCGAGAGTGCGAGGTCAAGTTTTTTCTGTCAATGTAAGTCTGATTTGAATTAAAAAATGCTAAAAAAAAAAAATTTTTTTTTGATTCTTTTTTTCCTTAAAATTTGAGATAGCCATAAAAACTGACCTATTAGCGAAATTAGATAACATTTGAATTCAGCATGCAAAAAAACATATAAGAAACGTGGAAGAAAACCTAGACCTCTGAAAAAAAATATTTCAAATGCAGCCCAGTGTTATCTGAAAAGTAGTGTTTTAATCACCCAAACATCCAAATTTCATTCTTACACTTCCTGGAGTTTTTCGGTAATGTGCATGCCAAAGTTTCAGGCTGCTAGGTTTTATATAGTTTTTTGGATATGAGGGAGACACACACACAATTGACATTTATTCGTATTAGATATTATGAATAAATGATTGCAAACAAATGTTACAACCAGCTTAAAGACCAGATAGATCAAGTAAACATACACGGGATACCCTACACTTTTGTTCTTGATTTCGTGCATCAGCTCTTCCGTTCTTGTGTGACAACGCCCAACAATTGGCCCGGATGTCCGCCCCCCCCCCAACAATATGCAATAAAATCACTGCCGCTTGCGTGTAAGCATTTCCCACAAGGATAAAATTTACCTAAAAATAGCGGAATATAGAACTTAAATGTATGACATATAAATTACACGTAAAATATGCGGAAAATATACCTAAAATATTTGAAATATATATATATATAACTTAAAATGTATTGACATATCCCGAAAGATATAAAATATACCTGAAATATTTGAAATATTGGCTGCTCTTAGAGCACCCTTATTTCTGACATTCCATCTGCTGTCTGCCGCGAAACTGTTGTCAAGCTAAGGGCTTAAACCACTCAACCGATTCAATGAAATTTGGTAGGTAGGCACCAATATTCTGGAATCGTGTGCTTTCGAATATGCGGACCCCGGGCCCTAGCAACGGCCCTTTAAAGTGGTCAAAAAATCGAAAAAAATAAAAAAAAATTGAAAAATCGAAGCTTAGAGTTCTGTTGCGCAAATCTATCTAGCTCCCTTCATGCCAATTTGCAGCCCTAACAAAAAATATTTGTAGGAGGAATAGTTTGGGCGAGTACATTCGAACATTTCAGAAAACGGTTAATGCGAATATCTCTAAGAGAAAGAGTCTGATTTTGATGAAACTTGGGTGAAATTGTGTGTACAATGTGGCTAGCATGTACACAAAAATGAATGGTTGCTATTGCACAGCCTCGTTGCTTAGCAACAGCTAAATACTTTATCGTACATCGTACACTTATTGTGACTGTTACAAAAAAAATCAATACTCCGAAACTGGACCTCCGAGGGACCTGTTTTTTTTGTGCCCAAGGAGAATGCTTACAGCATCATATAAAAAAATAAAACTTTAGAGAATAGATAAATGAATTTACCAGGGCTGCCATTTGTTAGAGTCTCTTTGGAAAACATGCCTGAAATTTCACAAGGCGGGTTTCTGGGCGCCAAACTTAAGAGGCTTGATAATCAATTTATGTGCTAAATGATTGATAGCATGTACATGGGGAATATCGGGCTATCGCCTCGGCCAGCTTTCATTCTAGAGCGAGCAGCCATGTCGCCTACCGCTTGTATAATATAAACTTAAAAATGTATGAAATATTGAAAATATAAATATACCAAGAATATGTGGATTATAACTAAAATATATGAAATATCGAAATAATAAAATATACCTAAAATATTTGGAAATTTTACAAAACTATATGAAAATCAAATATAAAAAATATACCGAAAATTTGCAGAAATATAACGTAAAATATAAGAAGTATAGAAAATGTTAAATTATACCTAAAATATGCAGAAATATAACCAAAATGTATGAAGTATAGAAATATATAAATATAGTACGCATATTAAAAATACACTAAAAAAGGGAAATAGTCGTACGAATCTGGAACCCATCGCACACACAAGCCAAGTCCTTATAGATCAGTTATATCGGTAAGTATGGTTTCTCGGTTGGGTTCCCGTCCTTATGTTTAAGGTGATTAATTGTTTACGTGCGCTGTGTATTATTTTTATGGGTTTTTTTATAATCCACAACGATTACGACAAGATCGATAACACACCGACGCCATTGCCCCACGTGCGTTCGAACAAGCGTTACGTGGGAGATTTCATCGCTCAGCTCCGACTCCACCCTGGTCCAATCACGCACAGAGCGACTTTCCCACGACACCCCAGCCCAATCGGATGATGCGAGCGAGGTGCCCGTCCTTCGACCAATGGGACTCCTTCCCACTTGTGTGAGGGCGGTCCGCGTGATGTCACCACACCTCCCGGACCAACAACGACTTGCGCCATTTGGCCGCACCAGAGGCGACAGAGCCGCATTTGCGCGCCAATAAAACCGTCCAGTGAGGGAGAGCGGGTTCGGAGGAGGTAGCTCCTCCCCTCTGGAGAAGGAGGGTATAATTGTCGGCCGCGATCGATGAGGAGAAAAAGTGTCGGGACTCTGTTGGGCTCGTGGTTGGTCGGAGTTTGTGGTTCCTGAGGTGGTGTCGCTTTGTGGTCGCACCCACCCGCTCTCCGGTGTTCTGGCCTGCTGGCGCTCCTTGGGGTCACCGTCTTCGCCTCTGTCTTCTCCTCGGCGCTTGTGCGAACTGACCGTGTGGGTCGGTCCCTCCAACGTGGTTTCGCAAAGGAGCTCACAGCCCTTCGACGACCCGAGCTCCGAAATGCGATCCACAAAAATAACTAAAATATATGAAGCATAGAAAAAAATGTATAAATTATACTAAAATATGCGGAAATATACCCAAAAGATAAAGAAAATAGAAATGTATAAATTATACATAAAATATGCAGAAAATATAAAATAAAAATATATGAAGATTAGAACATGTAAAATTATACATAAAATATGCAGAAATATAAATAAAATATATGAAGCATAGAAATTGTATTAATACTGTATACCTAAAATAATGCAGAAATTATACCCAAAATATAAGAAATATAGAAACATGTATAAATTATACAGAAAATATGCAGAAAATATAAATAAAATATATGAAGATTAGAAATGTATAAATTATACCTAAAAATATGTAGAAATTATAACTAAAATATACGGGAAATAAAGCGGAAAATCATTATGGACACGTCGAAGCCAGATTGCCCAAGATGGGCCGCCGTAGTCGGCTTCAAAACGATACAAACCAATGAGACGTCAGATTACTGTATACCCCGAATTATGTTATACTCATAAACATTATTGAAACGTGCATTTTAATACTTTAATTTTACAACTCTTCAATCTTATTCTTCATGATCTACAAACATGCAAAATTCCTCCCCAAAATTACGCGGTGGTAGCCCATAGATAAGCTTGGCTAGGGTTTCCTCCTTCTGACTCCCAATTTCTTATTTTTCTTCTCCTCTTCCTCAAGCAACTTTGTCGCAACGTAAATCAGTTGGGAAGTTGTAACAAGAGGCGAGGTAAAAACTGAAAACCGACGCACGGACAGCATTTGCTCGAGTACCACGATTAGCGTTGTTTACCATGGAATCGCCGTCTGTTCTCTTCGAATGCTTGCTTAACGCGAATCAAGCAAGCCGCTGACAAGCGATAGTAAGCCGCTGCTAAGGAACACCACCTCACAGTTCCATCAGAGGACTCGGGATTGGACGTCAAATCTGTTTGATCAGGATATTTTTATACGGATTGTACCATCGCGGAGTAATCTTCGAATCACAAAGCGTGATTATACTTGTGAAGAAACTGGAGAAAGTGTGAGGTGTCTGAGACAATTATTTTCCAACGTGCCTATATAGAGCCGTCATTATTTTTAACGGAAGAGAAGAAGACGCTTTTTGCGAGGAAGCTCGAGGAGCTCGAGGAGTCTTGAGATCTCGCGATGTTCTGTCAGTGCAGATGCTGTCAACAGAAGCCTCACTGTAGTATTTTGAACCAGCACATTTGTATGTATCCTTTGCTTATCTGAAGAGCACATTTCGTATGACTTCGGTTTAAAATATATATTTCACGCTCGGTGGTTCCATCACTCATCATCTTGTGACCGCTCGCCAAGTGGCTTAAGCACTCCAACGAAACGGTCGAGAAGAACGTGCTTGCAAGCGATAGTAAGCGTGATGTAATTTGACCGCACTCCAGGTTGACAAGTTACTTTTCCAAGCTTTTGAATTCCGGCTTTTCCCTGTGTTCACGGGACTTTGAGAAGAGGCGAGTTGGGCATACTCTACCTACCACGCCTACCTACCTGTCCCTTCGCTGTGAGGGTGTTAATGATCAAAAGGAGCACATGTGGACTTCACTAACCAAGTACATCTCTCCTAAAAGAGTTAATCCGAATAACGATGTAAAAATAAAGTGAAACGCGCGAAAAATAAATTATTTTCTCCTCCTCCTCCTCCTCCTCCTCCTCCTCCTCTCCTCCTCCTCCTCCTCCGCCTCCTCCTCCTCCTCCTCCTCCTCCTCCTCCTCCTCCTCCTCCTCCTCCTCCTCCTCCTCCTACCTCTCCTCCCCTCCTCCTCCTCCTCCTCCTCCTCCTCCTCCTCTTCTTGTTGAATTTTGTGTGTGTTATGCTCTTCGTCATGGGGTTTTGACTCAGCTTTAACTGCAGCAAACAATAGGAGACTATGGGGCTCTCGCTTTCCCTTCAGCGTCTGACAACATTGTTACCACCTGGTGCAGGTTACCCTGTCTTCAGTCATCTTGTTGGCTCTGATGTGATGAACATTTTGAATGCTGAAATTTTCAGACTGATGAGGACCTGGTAATCGGACTCTGCTTACAGGAAAAACGGCTCATATATGACAAAAAACTCAGCAGACTTTCGTCTTGACATTGTGCCTGATCTGAGACCCGCCTCCACCAATACAGGAACGATATTAGAAGAAAACTTCACATTCTTACGTTCAGACAAACCTAAGAGACAGAGGCAGGAACCATGGCGTGGGCTTTCCAAATTAAGAATGCAATAGTCCCGCATGTGGATGATCCAAATCTGCTCACTCAGAGAGGTTGATGTCCTTATGTGTTCCCTCATTCCATCAGTCACATGACTTTTGTCAATGTGTAGCACCAACTATGACACATCCATTAATGGAAAGCGATTTTTTATTATTTATTTATTTTTTAATGGAGGCCTTGATCACCATGTGTCTACCACATCTGAAGACACCACTATTCATACTTGGCCAATTTCAGATGCCCGTGTGGCAGAAAGTTTGAATTTGGCACCAAATTTTTGGGTCTCCCGGGGGAGGAAAGATGAATGAAAATTTCTTGAACGCACTGCACCGAAACGGGGTATACACTGAAAACACATGCTTGGTTTATATGTGTAGCTTTGTGTTTGTCGTAAGCTATTTGTATCTATGCTTCTCTTTCGCAAGCTGCCAAATGCTTGTACTTAGAGTGTAGCAGCTTTGGAAATACGTGTCTGAATCTCTTCTGTCTAAGTGGACTTCGTGTTGCATAAGACTTAGGTTAACAAACTGTCAACGTCTTGTAGCCTCCTTTACCATTAGTTTCATGGATAGGGTCACTGTTTGCAAACTGTGACAGTCTTCAACGTTTTCTTTTGCTAATGTGTGACACCAAACTCGGTCACATGCTTAGAGAAGCATCAAAGATGTGATGGCCGCGAATGAGGAGACAAGTTCGCGATCCGTCAGCAAATAATGCCATGGATGAGAATTGTTGTTTGTCCAGTCCTGGCATTTCGTTATGAGCAAGATTTGGAAGAGTTGCCATCACATCTTGTGTGAATGTAGACGCCCCTATTAATTGCATATGACAACAGACAAAAAATAAACCAATGTCACCCGCAGGGTTTTGACCGTATCTGCCAAAAGGGACCAGTGTTGACTTCTTTAAGGTCACACTGAGGTGAACAGAGCTGCTATCCACCAGAGCGACTCCTTGAGGGAGGGAATAAATCGCCTACGAAGAGATTCCGATGAGAATCGTTCTACAGAAGTAACCATTGAAAATATGCGTTTGCCTCAATAACGTCACCAAATGACGTCATAATGTTTCAAGCTGACATATCTAGAAAAGCATATCGAGGTGGTTCAATTGCGGTTACTACACGATATGGTTCTAAAAACTTGAAAATTTGACCTTGGGGCAAATATGTTTGAGCCTTAGCGCTAACCGATGAAGGTCAAGGCCAATCACACCAAAAATTAATCAGCTGAGCGCCAGACCATGAAACTAATGCCCATGAAGTTTGAAGACGATCGATTCAAATTACTCAAAAAAAAAGGGTTTCGTCGGACTCCCCTGATTTGCGGACAAATGACCTTGACCTTTGACCTTGACCTTCAAAATTTTATGCGCGAAAGGGATCCTCTATAGGCCTCTGATATGCGAAGTTACCAAAATTCAATGATAACTTGCCTCTGCAGGAATTTTTTATTGATGCTTGCAAAAATCCATAAAACAAATTTGACCTTAAAAATTCATTGGTAGTTGAATTCAATGACCAAACCCCGCAAATCGATTCTTCAAATTTCAAGGCAATCGGTGGAGACCTGACAATTTTTTTGGAAATTTGGCCCTCTGTTGACCTCAAAAATAATTGGTGTTGAATTCAATGACCAATTATTGCCAACTCCTCTTAATGTCAAGTCAATTGGATGTTGGAAATGGAAAGGATTTAGAAATGACAAAAGATGTTGACCTTTGAACAAAAAACAATTAGGCTTCTTGCTTATGACGAACTCTACATGTGGTGAAGTTTTTGTGAAGATCGCTTTAAAATTGTGGCTGTTAGCGATAAACATACAAACAAAACAAGACAGACAGAAATGAAAAATCACTCGTTATCACTAAGTGACACTTGGCGAAAGGAAACAGCACGGGTCGATGAGCACATTACTTCCCACCGCTGAAACAGTTTACATTTGCATCGCACTGATAGGTCGGATCTGATTCCGGACCTAACTAATATCGAATCGGCTTGTTTCTTGTCACCTAACCAACTCGTTCCACCTCTTTTTTCGCAAGTCGTCGACAACTTTTTAGAAACATGCTCTCCATTAGTTTGGCCCCATCTCTCAATGGTGAAAGATCACCCTGAAAAATTTCTCGAATCTGGATCTGGATTCAGATCTTCACCCAAAAATCGAATCAATAGTCCGTTGTCACACACCCAACCTGTGTCCACCAATTGTTGTGAATCCATCCATAACGCTTGAGATATTGTACTATTTTCTTAGTTTTTTGACCCAAATCTCTCAATGGTGAAAGAATCACTTTAAAAATTCTCAGATTTCAAGCACTTCACCAAAATTTAGCATTGTTTGTCCTTCGCCGGTCACCTACAACACAAAAAAGTTCAAAACGATTACTTGAAAACTGTGGCCAAAAATCGTTGTGACAGAACAGATAGACAGACAGACAGACCAACATACTTGGCAAAAAAAACCTCCAAATTTTTTCGCCTAGTTACAAACGAACAAATCAATATACTTGGCAAAAAATATTTTTTTGCCAAGTAATAATGCACAAGACCAACCAATGTAATACTGTACTTGCAAAATGTTCAATTTCACGAGGTAAAAAAGATTCTGAATAGTGTTGGTACCAAGACCACCACCCCTGGCTTTACGCCACTGAGAATGATGGAATAGTTCAACTCTTTTCCATCAAAATAACACATTACCCGCACTGCCAATTGTGAAATGATTTGTATCAGATTTAAACAGAGTAGGTGGACACCAAAGGGATTCCAATCAATAGAAATGAACCATTGCGGCTTGACCAGTTCAAAAGCCTTTGTGAAATCAAACGAATGCCACATGAAGTCTGTTTTCTCCATCTTTAGCTCATCTGGACTTCAGTCCGTGACTTATTGTGAGTGAGTGAGATTCAGTCCGTAAACACTCAGTCATCATCGCTCGAACCAAACACGATTTTGATGAAACTTGGCACAAGCCTTCATTAATCCGATGGCCTGACTAGGTATATTTACCCCATAAAAAATCTGTTGCCCATTAAGGTCTACATGGGTGGTTTGGAGGGTTACCCCCAAGATAGGTATGTTCTCTCTTTCAGAAACTAATACAAATTCTATGATAAGTTGACCACAACCTTCATCACCCATGATGAAGGTTTGGTACGTTTGGTGTACCAAAGATTTTTCCAACAACATGTAAAAAATTGGTCTAGGAGTTACAAGTGGTTTCCCCTGCAAAATAGGTTATTTTGCTTTCTTCTTAGAAACTACACACATAATTTGATGAAACGACCAACAACCTTCGTCCACCCGTATGTACCAAAGTTTGTCATGCATTAGAAAAAGCGGACTTAAGGGTTGTACGGGTGCGTTAACCACTCAAAATAGTTATTTGCCCTCTTCTCAAAAAACTACATACAATTTTTATGAAACTTGAGCACAACTTTCATCACCCGTGATATACCAAAAGTTGTCACAGAATTCAAAAGATCCATAGCATTTACTTCTTCTCCGTTACATATTTTGGGTCGGTCCACGCCTCCCAGTGGTTCTCTGGTTTCTTATCCAGCCCCACCTGGTTGAGCACCCACGGGGTATTGCACCCATTTTTAAAAACTTTTTTTACAATTGGAAACCCACGAAAGCTCGGAGGGTTTGAGAGCTTCTTACTTCTTCACATAAGATTTACACGCATTACACGGCAAATATTGCTCTGCTGGAAGTTCGGGCGAGAAGACATTGAAGGGGGAAAGCTTAATCTTGGGTTCCCAACAAGACTCTCCGAAATCGCAGGCCGTCACACACGGATAACTCCTGGAAACGCGGCGGCGTCGCTACTTAAACGACCGAAACGTCAATAACTCAACCCACGTGACTCGGGTTCTCCATCTAAGGTTAACCGGTTACCTAAAATATTCACAGTGACCTTAATTTACCCGGGAACACGCCATTGCCTAGCCTTTCCGAACCAGGTCACCTTACCGCGTCAGATACAGGCCAAGCGACACTGCCAAGGAACGTAACGGCTAGTAAACGGATCGTGGAGGTAAAGCCCGTTAGGCTAGGATATGCGACCATGCTGGACCAATTGAAAGAAAGAACAAAAACGAGCTGGGAACATTTCGTACACAAGCATTATTAATAAACAGGCGAGGAAAAATATTGTGGCACACTTGAATGGATTATTATTGTATGCAAGCAGAGATAGTAAAGAATTTGTGGGATACGGACAACAAGACAAGCAACTTACTAAAGCAGACACAGAGCAGACATTGCCGATATATCTTTTTATACCTCTTAAACTCAGGCTAGACATGGTGCCAACACACCACACACACACACACACACACACACACACACAACACACACCACACACACACACACAATGAAGATGAGATATCAGAGAAAAGGAAATAAGATGAGCGGCTAACGGCCTCGCCAATACCTGCACGGTCGGCCGACCAACGCTACCCAGTACGTTTGGGACGCTCTGCCGAAGCGATCCCAGTTCGAGAGATTCGGCGTGTTGTCTCCTGCTGGTTACTGTGCCGGGCTCAGCGCATGCACGGTCCAGAGAATAGGGAGCTGACAGGCAGGAAGTTGTAGGCGGAGCCAAGCAGGTGGAAGCAGGACGTCAAACAGGAGTCAGGCGGGTGGGGTGGTAGAAGGTTGGGTCAGCACGCGAGGCAGGCGAGCATCCAGGTGAATGAGGATCCCAAGCCACGCGAACGGCATCGCGATCCACCTTTTATAAGGCCCCATGGTGTAGGGTGGGGGTGACGACCCGAATCGTGTGCACCTATTGGACCCTGGCCCCACGTTGCCCGGCCCAGACGGCCGGAAGTGGTCTCATTTAACATTCGCTCCGAGACAAGGATGTGCTGTGAATTGTCTGTGCACCGAACCACCGCCGGACATGAATCGCTTTGCCACCAAATCCCGGGCCGTTATTCTGGCGACCGGCTGAGGGTCGCTCTCGGTCCTGCATTCCTGCTCGGGCCACCCCCGGCACTCTGCGGTTGCGCTGGTCAATGCGCTTGTTCCCGTCCGCATGCCACACGGGCCCGGCGATCTGGGCCGTGCATTTGCGCCTGCTTGGTGGCACCGCATCGAGGCGGGAGGTGCGAGGAGATATTGGTGGCCGAGTGGCGGCGAAGGTCGACAGGTGAGACGCCGTTGTAATCAGCCGCAGACCCCAAATTAAGATGTGCGCCATGTGCATCCCGTACATTGGATGGTAATTATCACAGGCTGCGCACGTCTGTTATTCGTGCATTTGCGCCTGCTCTGCTATTGTATCATTGGAATTGAGAAAGATGAGTAAATCAGGGTTTGAAAAGAAAGGACAGATGTAAGTATTAGATTGCAGTTCAAATGAGAAGCATGCTGCGCGCGTCCTGTAACATGGATGGAGGTTAATCGCTGTGGCTCACGCGTCCGCGTGGAGTTATCGCTGGATTTCACAGGGTCTTCTGGTGCGGTGCCTCCTTTGATTTTATTCATGGATAAGAGGGAAGAAGTTGAATGAAGATAGAGATGAATAGGACCTAGCGAAAGACCCACGCAACGCACTCGTCCCGTTAACCCATCGACATGAGGGTAGGTCTAACTGCCATGTATACAAATGAAATAACGTTCGGGGATCACCATGTTGGATGCCATTGCTTTGAGGCATCATTGTCCAGAACCGCAACAAGTACATGTTAGCGAATACCATTCTGTCTGTCCCACCCTAAACTGAGAAAAACACTTGTATGAATTTACATGAGAAAAACTGCTGTGTTTGATTGTTATGAATCAAATGGAATTTTTATCAAAAAATTATTCTTGATCATCCAAAATTCAAAAATAACTCAAACATTCGATTCACCCATTGTCAAAAGTAGTCCGACAATATTTTGGAAATAACAATAATATACATCAGGTGAAACTATGTCTATTAAAATCATCAGTTACACAATCGTGCTTTCTACTTCGTACTGTTTTCCACCTTGAAAAGCCATATTGAAATCCACGTCCTCCGCAGAGCTTAGATCTTTTGTTGAAGGAATACGCAATAAATATGTATTTTAGAACTTTCGCATCGATAACAGCACGAGAAGCATGGCTCCAATCATAAAACCTGTGCTTGTTTAAAACAACCAGTGTCAGTGTCACCCTTGACAAACAGCTTAGCAAACGTTAGCAAAATATGCAGCCAGTAGCAGGAGAGTAGCATAGCCATTCCACTTGATCTTTTCTCCGTTGATTATGGTGCGTTCAAACAGTCTTCATGCATTTCTGGGATCTCAGCCCAATGTCATCAGCCAGTCCTCAAACTGCAGCAGCAGCAGCAGCAGCAGTGACTTCCAACTCCTTGTTCCCATTACTTTCCGTTCCCTCAGCGACATCAACTTCAGCATTGCCAGTGGTTGTATCTTCAGTTTCGACACCTTCATTTTCATAAAATTCTTCTGTCTGCGGCTGGGAATTGAAGCGGACAATCCCTTGTACCACTGATCAATTCTCAGCGTCTTCGCAATGACAGAGCTCGTTGATCTGCCTTTCCTTCGCCTTCTTCCTTTTGCGTTGCCACTCTCATGCACATGGTAATTGTGAGGTGATGGGTGACGGTCAGGCTGCTGACTCATTATGTTATGTGTTGAAATGAAACAAAGACAGCGAGTGAGAAACAAAAGACAGTTGTAGAAATAAACTACTTCTACATAATCAAAACCTTTCTAAACCTAAAAAAATGACAAATATGTTGCATAAATATGTATGCTGAGTGCTTACATTTACCTACTATCCAGATAAAAGTGTGACAAAAGCCCTGATTTGTAAAACACTACCATTTTTTTAATTGGATGGAAATTGTTGGTATTTATTTAAACAAACAAATTTATTTTCACAAAATTGTGGAGGCCCTGGAGCACGTGTTCCACTAGCTCTGTCCTAAATACGGCCCTGTACATACAGTAACTGTGAATCGCTGTATACATAGCTTTGTATATGCTATAGTTTTCATATTAGGAGCTTGGAGTGATTTTATGCATTATATGATTCTATTTTCCATGATCTACTCTCATGGACTAATTAAAGTACATAATCAAAATATTAAGTTCAGTGTGTTGGATTGGATAATGTGGACTAAATAGCTGTCAAAATCTGGAGTGAAATCTGAAATTTTGCAGTAGGTCCCATTACCAATCAACTTGCTATCACTTGCCAAGCCAGCCATTCCTTATCAACCGATTTGTTGATGCTTGCTTGAGTGCTTAAGCCACTGGCAAGCACCCTACAGTCGATAGCGAATTATGCACACAGTTCGTGTCCCAATCGGGAGGTACAGTCAGCGGTTGCTGCAAGGTAGAAGTACGTAGACATGTCACATGGACATGTGTGTGCCTGTTTTTGAAAAATGTGTGCATGTGGGTGCCTGTTTTGTAAAGTTTCTTCAACCATTTTGTTGGAGTGCTTGCTTTTGTGGCTTAACCCACTTGGCAGGCGCTCGTCAAGCTTCAATCTCTACAAGCTTCCATGGCGGCTCGTTCTCTGTGGGGATATCTCTGGAGTTAGAAAGGCAAAATTTATTAGAGTGTTAGAACGAGTTCAGGAGAGAATTGAAAAATATTTCAATGGCTACAAAATACAAAAGCAACGAATCCCAACACCATGACAGGATATCTGAGAGGTACGTACGTTCGCTCTAAGCTGTCTAGCCTGGGTTGGAATCTCAACCCAACTATAAACTGTCATCATGGACATCTCAGCAGTCTCCACGTGCTGTTTTAACATAACCCATTTCATTCAATCCTGTACGATCCCCCCACCCCCTTCTCCACAAGTCCCACTACCAAACGCAAAGTGAGAATCCCCTCCCCCGTTCCCCTTCAAAATGCAAGTCCAGAACACCCTCCTCTCATGCTTACCTCCTCCCAAACCCCTCTCCACTACCCCTATCCCCTCCTCTCTCTACCCCATCTTCCTCGCTCCCACCTCCCCTCCTGGAGTATTTGGTGAGGTGTTGCTCTCACCCCTCCCTTACTCGCTTCTCCCCCACCCCCTTCCTTGCTCCCCCACCCCTCTTCACTCTCCCTCCCTTGCATCCTCTCTCTCTCTCTCCTCTCTCTCTCTCTCTCTCTCTCTCTCTCTCTCTCCCCCCTCCTCTCTCTCTTCCCTTCTCATTTTCTCCCCCCCCCCCGTTAAAATCTCCATGAGCGAAGCAATGGGTTGTATTTGCTCGTAATAAATAAATAATGGTTCCTGAAAGCATATAACAATCCTGTACTGTTCCCTCCATAAAATACCTAAAATCGGAAATATAATTGTGAGTCCCATGACTTTTGGCTCTGATTCCAAAATAATTTCACTTGCCTCGTGCCAAGATGTTTAAATACATACATTTCCTGAATGTGAAATAATTCCGTCCAGTCATTTTCTAGTAGTCCGGACGCATGGACCCAAAATAAAGCCTCCAAACGGGCTAATGTTTAGTTGGGGCTTAAGATGTGAATTTTTGGAATCCCATCATGTTTACTTTCGTTATTTGGGTCTCTTGTCAGTTTGTTCATTAATCTTTTTTTTTCATATTCCTGTAAGAAATTTCAAAAATGAATGTAGAGATGACCAAGTATACTGCTTAAACTAACAGCTTGGCACTCACCTCAAATGGTTATCCTGAACAGTAAAATAGACAAGAATAAAACAACTTGATATAAACACAAGTTCCAGTCTAAGGAATTTTGATGAAGGAGAAGACCATTAGGCCCATCAGAGTCTTATTACCAACCCATGGTTGTTGTCAGTGCTCTATCCCTTTAAATGATGAGTCAAGCAAGTATGCAACACGTACCATTTTGAAGTTCAAAGCCAGGGTTCGAACCACTGACTTCCCAGACTCGAGGAGACGCTCTTAACCATTATGCCATCGAGGACTGAAAAGTAGAACTAGACCAAAAAAGGGTGAACAGAAAACGAAGCGAAGTTTAATCCCACATTTGGGGGGGGGGGTTGAACACTTACATTTATAGTTAGGAGTTGATTGTTGTTTTTTGTAATGAATGGAAATATGTTTTCTCCCCAGGTGTTTTGTCCATAAGATCTTGCATACATCACACACTGTGTAATAAATAATTACAAAATGCATTTGTATTACATGTCCATCGTTAAAATAAAATAAAAAAAATAGAAAAGAAAAAGGTGGTCTTCAAATGCATTTATAAATTCCACGTTTGTGTGAGAAAATATTAACGGATTGAATTACGATGAATGAGACACCAATCAGGAGTAAAGAATTTTGTTGTGGGTTGATGACGAGACCAATTGCTCTGGTCGGAGATGACCGGAGCACATGTAACTAACTGGTGGTCGTTCTCACCTCAAATCTTCATCCCAGGCAGTCGGAAATAGTGCACCATGGAGAAGAAATTCTGTTATATGTGCAAGTCATACATTAAAGCCTGCACAATTGTTAATATTGTCCCTGTATCATGTAATCGTGCACATCAATCTGCAATTGCTTTAGCAATGAGTAGGCCTACAATGAGCACAATGTGCCAACCTTTTATGATTTAAATTGATGATTATGATGGTTACCAAAGTTGACGTGTGATGTGCTCTTGAAATCTTTAGGCCATGTTCTAAGTTGTACATATCATATCTTCAGGTTATTGTGATCCCCCCCCTTCCCTTACTTATCTTTGTTGTTAGTTGTCAGTTGGTTTGTTCCTTCTGTTTCAACAATCCCACTTGCCCCTTATTGCTGTGTTTTTCATATTGTGTGTGGCTTGTTCGCCCCCGGTCCATTTTCCCTCCCCTTGATCTCATTCTCACTTCCACTCTGTTGTTGAGCGATGTCCTTTCCATTTTGTTCCCTTCCATTCTGCTATAGCTCTTCCACGAGCCTCGATTATGTGTACAAAAAGTGTAGGTGTATTATAATTTTATAAGAGAATACAAGCATTGGGTTACTTTATGCACTTGTGATAGAGGATTTGTTTTCAGAATTGGCATCTCTTCCCACCCACGATACTCCTCCCTCTATCAGGAGTCAGTGGTTAAACCACTTGCACTATTCAACGGTACCGTTTTTTTTTTTAACCCTTTTTGAAATAGCGGATGGGGAGAGGGAGATTTATTTACCCATGACCTGACCCTGGGTATTCCAAGCAGAAATGCAAAATTTGGTGGAGGGCGGCCAAGCCATTTTTTATCACAAAAAGAACAGACATACAGACATTGCCTTATTTTATACTAGCAGGGTTACCCGGCGTTGCCCGATGCTGTTCTAATCCTGTTGGCATTTTAAAGAAATCAAATTTTGTTTTTTTTCTACTTTTTTTGTGGGGCTAAGACACTTCCCTACCCCATTTAAGAATGGGGTCAGAGATATTTTAATACTACTTTTCATATTGTGACAAAAGCTTAGGCGACTATAAGAGCATCCAACTTTTTTTTCTTCAAAATTTTATTTTTTGCTTTAAAACACTTCCCATCACTCATTGATGAACCGTTGAAAGTTTTACGAAGACCGTTCAGCCATGTCTGAGCACATTGGTGACAGACACATAGACAGAGAAACATCTCTCTAATAGTATAGATATAGGATCAGTTCACCACCAAACGAAGTGTGATTAATGGAAGGAAAACCGGTTAAAATGGAAAAATGCAGGTTTTCATTTTACTCGTAATGAGAAATTGTCATCATGCCACAGGAGGTGGAAGATGTGTCTCAGGGCATGTGTGGAACCAGCTTCCGAGTCATCATAGTGTCACCACACTTTGAAGGAAAACCACGTCTGCAGCAGCACAGGTAATGTGAAGCTCTGTTGCACTTGCATTGTAATCTCGATTTTTCTTTTCATTTAAGAGTCCAGTCTGACTTGTGATGTTTTTCTCATAGTCTCTGCCTCTGTCTCTCTCGCTCACCCCACACCCAGGCTTGTAAATTCATGCCTGGAAGAAGAGTTGAAAATCATTCACGCTTTCCAGCTGAAAACTATGACACTTGAGCAGTGGAAGAATCAGAAGATCCAGTAGCGGTTTAATTCACCGCATTGGAACAAAAGACAGCAGTACGTGGTGGCAGCTAATGCAGATTTGTACAATTCCACGCGGTGCACCGATAGAAGCACGAAGGCAAAGCAATTGGAATGATGTTGCAATTTATATTACACATTTGTCCAATCTCTCAAGCTTTGATTGGAATCACTTCTTCAAAAATCAACTTGTGTTTGAGTTGGGTATTGGCAAGGCCAAGGTTCAATGGAACTTTGGCCGGACAGTATCAAAATAAACCTCAACTAAATGAGTGTTATGCTTTTGTAATTTCCCATTTCTTCCATTGGAGCGTCAAACTATTTCAGTACACAATGGATTTTTTTCCATGGATTGAATGTTGGTATTCAAGACCAGTTTGGAAAAGGACTACCTGATAAAAGTGACAGTTTTAAAATAAATATTTATGTGGGCAGCACAAGTTAGATATATTTCGAAAATTGTGGCTTTGTTGAATTTTATAAAACCTGTTTCTGAGAAATTGGCATAAAAAGTTTAGCATACTGTTATTTTCGTAACAGCCAGTTAGAGCTGAGAGATTCTTCCAGATTTATTTTTTCTTCTTCATGAATTTGTCCAAAAGGTCAATTGAGTCTTAAAATGTTGAAATACATGGCCCATCCTCGGATAGAAATTGTGAAAATTATTTGTCTCCGTGTTCCTCATTTGCTTCCTTCTTCCTGGTATCTTGCTTCTTCCTCCAACATTATCCTATTTCCTCTCCTCTCTTCAAAAAACAAACAAACAAACAAGCAACAAAAGGCTTACTTTCACTCCACAACGATCTCATTTCTCCTTGAATTTCCTTCTGTTTCTAGTTCTACATTTTTTTCCCCCACCCCTCTTTCTCAATATCTCAAAACTGAATCTGCATTAAATATAAATGCTTATTCCTCCTTTTAAAAGAAAAACAACTTGAAATCAATTAAAAATTAAATATGCATTTCAACCCTTGTATCGCTCTCAGAAATGCTACACGTGTTTTCTTTCATCACAATGTCTCTCTTTCTTCACAAGGATTATTTTTTCAGAGGTGCTTCTCTGCTCGGCACTTGGTCCACCAATCAAACCCCCTCCCCCCACCCTTCACAGTGAGTGTTTCTGCATGTGTTCAACAAAAAGATCATATCTCCCCATCCCATGTCTTGTGTCTGTTTGCCGAAGTCGGAAATCTGGAATTGGAATAGCATCCACCTCCACCCCACCCACTCACAGCTTCATTTTGCCATTACTGCATCCTCCTCACCACAACTTCTCAATGCTTCCGCCTCACTCCACCCTCTCAAACCTTTCCCCACACACTCAGACCTTTCCCCACACCTCACACACTCAAACCTTCCCGCACCCTTCACACTCATACTCACACTTTCCCACTCGTCCCACCCCCACAAAGCCTCCCCCCATGTATAGTTGTGTGGACCTCAAACATCTGAGGTATCACTCCAACCTGACAGATCTCTCAATCCAGGCCACTGAAGATAAAACCAGATATCTGTTTAACAATCTTTCCTTCCACAGGACATCCCTGATTCCTTGGTGCCTCTTCCGGTTATTGTCTCCTCAGATTTGATAGGCCTGAATTATGCCCCGCGGTGGAGTTGCACTTTACATCAAGAACACAATTTCTCGCTGTCCATGTACTGATGTTACACCTCCCATTCCCCAGGAGTACATCTGGCTGCGACTTCCCCTCCACTCCCATCTCTTGTTTGTCTGTTTATTGTATCATCCTCCTAACAGTGATGACTCCATTTACATCTCTCTCATACAACATGGATAACTTTAACCACTCATCCCAACTCTCACTTCCACATATGTGGAAATTTCAATTGTCACCATGCAAAGTGGCTGGTCGGATACCTCTCTCACCCTTCATGACACTTCACCAAAGGACTTCTGTGACTCCATGGACTGACTTGATCTGTGAACTTTCCAACCCATATTTCTCCCAATGGCAAATCCTCCCTTCTGGACTTGGTGATATCTAACTTTCCCACAAACGTCTCCTACTCTTCCTCTGATCATGTGCCCTTGGATGGGAGGTAGATGGGTGGAAGAGGAAAGGAGGAGAGGAACAAGGTTAGGCAGGCAAAATGATGTTGGTGCTCATCTTCATCCTGCACTGCACTTTTGGTAAGATACTGTATGTTCAGAGGTATGCACACTCACCTCTAAGCCCTGTAGCCTGAGTGTGAATATCAGCCCAGCTATAAACTTTCATAGGCAGGGATTCATGTGCACAGTCCCTCGGTGGACGTAAAGAGTGTCCCATCTGCCACCATTAGTTGGAGGACGTTAAATATCCACAGTGTCTTTCATGAAGATTAGGCAAACCAGCACCATGGCCAGGTTCAAAATTCCTGCCCGAACTACTGCTGGAAGAGGGATGCAAACCCCCCAGCATGACCCTTGCCAAAACTGCTTTGGCAGAACCAGCACTGTAACAGAGTATGGTACAATGGATCAGATGTTCCAGGGAATTGCAAGGCTTTCTTCACGAGCAGCATCAATCCATGTGTCAGGTGGCCTTTTATCCACATTCTCTTGATTCTAGTTTTTTATTCATCAGTCTCCTTTTGAAGGAAATACACCACATGGCCAAAGTATGTGGATACCTGTTCATCTAACATCTCATTCCAAAATCATGAGCATTAATATGGAGTTGCCCCCCCCCCCCGTTTGCTGCTAGAACAGCCTCCACTCTTCTGGGAAGGCTTTCCACTAGAAGTTGGAACTTTGCTGTGGGATTTGCTTCCATTCAGCCACATGAGCATGAGTGAGGTCAAGCACAGATGTGTGGGTGATTAGGTCTGGCTCGCAGTCGGCATTCCAATCATCCCAAAGGTGCTTGATGGGGTTGAAGTCAGGGCTCTGTGCAGGCCAGTCAAGTTCTTCCACACTGATCTCGACAAACCATTTCTGTATGGACCTTGCTTTGTGTATGGGGGCATTGTCATGCTGAAATGGGAAAGGCCTTCCCCAAACTGTTGCCAACAAGTTGGAAGCCCAGAATCGTCTAGAATGTCATTTTATGCTGTCGTGTAAGATTTCCCTTCACTGGAACTAAGGGCCTAGCCCAAACGATGAAACAGAGCCCCAGACTAACAGCACTTACAGTTGAACACGGCAGCTCCAGCAGGGCAGAAATTGACAAACTGACTTGTTGTAAAGGTGGCATCCTATGACGGTCCCACAATGATAGTCACTGAGCTCTTCAGTATGGCCCATTCTACTGCCAATGTTTGTCTATGGAGATGGCATGGCTGTGTGCTCGATTGTATTCACCTGTCAGCAATGGCTTTTTTTTGTATACCTTGTCGAGGCTCGTATGAGAGCTAACACACAATGCACAGCAAGGGGTCATGAGACAAGAGGGTGGAGTGGGAAGGACAAAACAGTGGGGACAGAGACAGGAGATCTATGGAAGAGAGAGGGATGGGCAGGAACATGGGGTATACAAGATGGACATTACAGGAGACTTCAGGAAGGAAAGCAGCGAATTTGAAGGAGGTGGGTTTGGGGTGGATAATGGGGTAGAAAAGATCGAGATTTGGATGGGGACGATAAGAGATGTGTGGAACAGCTGTTTTGAAGGCCTGGAGGGAAGAATGGGATTCAACAGAGTGAGGGAGTTTATTCCAAAGGTGGGGGAAAAGGGGAATGAAAGAGTGAAGGTGAGCAGAGATTCGTGATTTTTGTAGTTTTACCAGAAGGGGTTGTTGGCGGACCTTAAGCGCCCTGCGGAAATATGGTGGGGACAAATTGCAGACACAGCAGTGGGGGGGGGGGGCGAGACCCGAGAAGGAGACTGTAGAAAGACAGAAAGACTACCAGCCTGCCTGCGATGAGAGAGTGAGAGGCCCAAAGGCTCAGCCTCATCGTGGGGATGCCCGTGATTCAAAATGCCTTGGTTTCTACAGTGTGAAGCTGAGAAAGGTGGGAGGCAGGAGCACCAGCCCAGAGGGAAGAGCAGTACTCCACCGCTGTGGACGAAAGCTTTGTATGTGGTCAGGAGCTCAGGTGGCCGAGTAGAGACTTTGCACGTTGAGATCCCAGTCTTGCTTTGGAGGCCAGGTTGGAAATGTGGGTTTCTCAGGAAAATCATGGCAGATAGTGAGACCCAGAAACTTGAAAGAAAGGACTTCTTCCAGAGGATTGTTGAGAAAGTGGATGGGGGGGGGGTTCAAAACGGTCCTTTCTCAGAGACTTAGTGAGTGTGAGATTTGTCCGGATTGAAAGACATGTTCCACGTGTGGATCAGTTTGTAATTTTACCCAGATCTGCAGTGAGCGAAGAATCTGCTGATTGCCATTCTGAGGGATGACAGATGGTCGGTCGAGGTGGAGTCATCAGCAAAGAATAAAGAGATTTTCCAGAGAGTCAGAGAGATAATTGATGAAAACCAGAAAAAGAACAGGCCCAGAACGCTGCCTTGAGGAACTCCAGCCTGAACAGGTAGGGGAAAGAACTCCATTTAGGGCCACATGTTGACTGCGACAGGAAGAGGAAGTCTGCGAGCCATGAGTGGCGATGGCCTTGGATACCATAGGAAGAGAGTTTGTGAGCAGGGCAGGGTGCCAGACCGTGTCAAAAGCACGCGATATGTCTAGGGTATGGCTCTGATTTCATGTCCGGCATTGAGACCTCCATCCATGTTGGGAGAGCAGAAGTAGCGTATCCAGGGTTAGAGTGACCTGGTCTGAAACCAAATTGATGACCAGAAATCAAGCCATTGGAGAAGAGGAAGGATTAATGTCTGAAGCGATGGTGATTCCATAACCTTGCTGATGATTGAGAGAAGGCTGATTGGTCTATAGTTGCAGGATCTGTTTTTGCACCTTTTTTATGCAGGGCAGTAATGTTTGCTGATTTCCAAGCAGATGGCAGATGACCTTGAGCAAATGAGAGTGTGAATAGAACAGAGAGA
>CM068955.1:143195769-143206611 GCA_035128595.1 Eptatretus atami | reverse complement strand
AATTTTGTATTTTACATGATTATAAATTCAATTAATGATTCAGTTTCCACAATCCACCGTTTTGTTCAAACAGAACAACTTAATAGCTTGTTTTGTAAGAACAAATTTGCTATAAAACATCTAAAAATCTAAATTTGTCGTCAGCTTGCGGCAGGCTCGTTCCTATCGTGTCACCCAAACTTACGCTCTTTGGTGGGTTTAACATCCTAGCGGGTGGACGCGTAACCCTGATGGGTGCATCACTTCTATCCATCCTCGTTGCCAACTGTTTAAGCAGGTTTTCCAGCTACCTCAAAACAGTAAAAAAAGAGTAATTTACATGCAAGCCGTTTATTCGATAAAACAAAAAGAACACTTCATGCACAGGAAGGAAGGCCTCACTCTCATGATATTGCGAGTCGAAGACTTAAAACTTACATAGAATTTGAGTATATATACAGTTTTTATCATGACATAGAATGGACTTTTGTGCACTTCAAATTTGCAAGATAGAGAGGTTTGGTTTGTTTAGTTGTTTCTAGCCTCGGGAAGGGTGGGGAGGGGGAAATAAGAAGAGCCATGTTTTGCTTGCTGACTAAATGGTCACCAGACAATGGTTACAAACAGATTAGGTTTTACAAGGTTGTTTTTGACTTGAACAGAAAAAATGCGTCATTGCTCTTAACTATCTTCTCAGCATATACATTTATTAAATTCTTTTCAAAAGCACTAAGCTAAGAAAATTTTGTATTTTAACATGAATTAAAATTCAATTATGATCAGTTTCCACAATCCACCGTTTTGTTCAAACAGACAACTTAATAGTCTGTTTTGTAAGAACAATTTGCATAAAACATCTAAAAATCTAAATTTGTCTTCAGCTTGCGGCAGCTCGTTCCTATCGTGTCACCCAAACTTACGCTCTTTGGTGGGTAACACCCAGCGGTGGGACGTAACCCTGATGGGGTGCATCACTTCTATCCATCCTCGTTGCCACTGTTTAAGCAGGTTTCCAGCTACCTCAAACAGTAAAAAAAGATAATTTTACATGCAAGCCGTTTATTCGATAAAACAAAAGAACACTTCCATGCACAGGAAGGAAGGCCTCAACTCTCAATGATATTGCGAGTCGAAGACTTAAAACTTACATAGAATCTTGAGTATATATACAGTTTTATCATGACATCAGATGGACTTTTGTGCACTTCAAATTTGCAACATAGAGAGGTTTTGGTTTGTTTTAGTGTTGTTTTCAGCCTCGGGAAGGGGTGGGAGGGGGGAAATAGAAAGAGCCATGTTTTGCCTTGCTGACTAAATGGTCACCAGACAATGGTTACCAAACAGATTAGGTTTTACAAGTTATTTTTTGACTTGAACAGAAAATGCGTCATTTGCTCTTAACTATCTTTCTCAGCTATATAATTTATTAAATTCTTTTTCAAAGCACTACGCTAAGAAAATTTTGTATTTTACATGATTATAAATTCAATTAATGATTCAGTTTCCACAATCCCCGTTTTGTTCAAACAGAACAACTTAATAGCTTGTTTTGTAAGAACAAATTTGCTATAAAACACTCTAAAAATCTAATTTGTCGTCAGCTTGCGGCAGGCTCGTTCCATCGTGTCACCCAAACTTACGCTCTTGGTGGGTTAACATCCTAGCGGGTGGAGTAACTGATGAAGTGCATCACTTCTATCCATCCTCGTCGCCAACTGTTTAAGCAGGTTTCCAGCTACTCAAAACAGTAAAAAAAGAGTAAGTTTACATGCAAGCATTTATTCGATAAAACAAAAGAACACTTCCATGCACAGGAAGGAAGGCCTCAACTCTCAATGATATTGCGAGTCGAAGACTTAAAACTTACATAGAATCTTGAGTATTATACAGTTTTTATCATGACATCAGATGGACTTTGTGCACTTCAAATTTTGCAACATAGAGAGGTTTGGTTTGTTTTAGTGTTGTTTCAGCCTCGGGAAGGGGTGGGGGAGGGGGAAAATAGAAAAGAGCCATGTTTTGCCTTGCTGACTAAATGGTCACCAGACAATGGTTACCAAACAGATAAGGTTTACAGGTGTTTTCAATTTGAACAGAGAAATGCGTAGTCTGCTCTTAACTAGCCTTCTTAGCATATACATTTATTAAATTCTTTTTCAAAGCACTAAACTAAGACAATTTGTATTTACATGATTATAAATTCAATTATATTCAGTTTCACAATATACCCCGTTGTCAGAGCTAAGGTTTCTCTGTACTCTTCTTATTTCCCACGTGTGCGAGCCGCTGCCATTTGGTTTGAATGCAGTAACAGATCGTTTCAGTTATTGCGGATTAACACCTCCCAACAGTACGGTTGATTTAATTGACCCATTGATGCAACAGTGTATATGTTTTCCGTTCCTTTTTCTTGGCCTGCATAAGTTATAACCTCTGTAATCTTACTACAGGGTGGGCAAAAGTCACTGAAGGTTTTTAAAAATTTTTATAACTCTTATTTAAAATAAAATTATGAAATAAATTGCAAATGGTAGTTTAATTCATGAATTTGTTTTTTTTAGATTAATTGTGAAAAAATAATATCCTGCAAATAGCCCTGTTGGCTTCTTCGCAAAGTCTTACTCTTTCCAAAACGTGATCATGACGGAGGACAAAGCTCTTGATCTAGGTTGCAATGTTTCTGGAGTAGGACTTGTTTTTGGTCTTCCACTGTCGGGCTGTCATAACAGACCCCTTTGACTCAAAAGATCAATCAAGTTCCGAATCGTGTTTTCTGATGTTTTTTTCTCAAACATTAAATGATTGCGAAATTTTCTTTGAGTTTGAATTATTGATTTCCCACTGGAGTAATAAAATTCAACAATTTTCACATCTGGTCATTGGTAAATTTATTCATCATAGATCTCCCTGGTCTTCTTTATCTGTAAAAAAAGAAATTAAAAAATTAATTAAAAAAAGAAATTTATATAAAAAAAGAAAACCTTCAGTGACTTTTGGCCCACCCTGGTATAATGAAGTAAATGTGGATGTCACCGAAACTCCAAAATTGACATTTAACAGTTCTTGAGCCTACGCAGAGGTTCCAAACCCGGTTATACCTTTGGTTCCAACCCCAATACTGGCCTTAAGTGGCCACCCAAGGCCAGCAGACGAGCATGTACTTTTACCTTATTCCGAGCACATACTCCATTCCGAGCTCCGATAAACTGAGAAGGGTACTCCCACCCGGAAGATGGGTGTGCCTGCTAGTAAAGCCAATGAAAAGAATCACAGTTTAGGAATCATCCTATCAGCACAATTAATTGCACTCTCAATTTGTCATTAATAATACAATATGAGTTCCCTTGCAAGGAGGCTTGATGCAGGAGGCCATTAGGTCCATCAAGGCTTGCAGTTGTTACCAACTTATTGTTGTTTGTCCATGCTCTATTCCTTTGAAACGCTGGTTGTACTCGGGGTGTGCCCAGTTCCATGGTGGTTTTAGGCAGTAAAAAAATGTGTAAAATCATAGTCCAGGGTGTTCAGGTTGGGTGGGGCAGACACTCCAATTCTCTTTATGTAAATGTGTATCATGTAGCGCATAGCACCACTCCAAGTCATTCTAAAATACACCATTCGTGGGGGAATTATCCCGCTAAGGACAGGTTCATCGCTAGTTTCGTTTAATTCTGTTGCCAATTAAATATTCTATCCATTATTTGGTGAAAAACGAAGATTAGTCGATCATTCTGTATTCCATACGAAAGTCCTAATGATAGCACATGTACCGCTAGGGTTTGGTCCATTTTAAGATTGATTAGCTGTCATGCCTCCACTCCACCCTGGTGAGGGTTGTGGTGGTGGTCATCAGGGTAAACTGGCACCAGTTAATCTGTCGTTATGGTGCACTTCCAGCAGAGGGCGATGCACATCAATGCACATCATCTCGTCTGTGTAGGGAAAACCATGGTGATGTTCAAAAATGGGAGGCAATGATGGCCCAATGCCATGCTCATCATTCTCACTGCCTGAGATTGATCAAAACACTGGGTGTGGATGTTGCACATAAGCCAAATGGTCTCTTCTTGTGCTGGAACCGATAGCAACCAACACTTCGTGAAGTGGTTCAGGCGAGTTCAAAAGATGATTCCTGTTTATCATAACCTCCTGCCAAATTTTTGGGCGTTTTTACCCCTGTGTGCCAAGCGAAAAGCGGGGTGAAGCAATTGGTTCACTTTGTCTGTTGGGTAGTCGATCTAGTCGAAAAAATTTTTTTTTGAGATTTTTCTTCTACCCTTATTATCAGTATTTCCGTCGATATGTTGGGTAGTCGATCGAGTCAAAAAAAAGAATTTGGAAAAAAATTTTTTTTTCCATTCAAATTTTTTTTTTGATCTACCCTTATTTGTTGGTCGTGGTGTCGGTCTGTGTGTGTTTGTCGGGGTTTTTTGACCCCCTTGCAGTTGTTCGATTTTGATGAAATTTGGGTGGTAGACCAGTTTATGACTCGTTGTGCCGCGTAGGTACTTGTTGTAACGCCCTTTGGTTGCCTAGCAACGGGACTTTGAAATTTTTTTAAAAATCATAAAAAATTAATTTTTCGAAAATAAAAAATCGGGCCACGATCGACTGTGGGCAGTACATTCAGCCATATTGTACAAAATTTCCAGCCGGATCCTATGAAAACTGTCGGAGAAGATTGACTTTGAATGAACCCTGGTCGAAACAATAAAAAACGAAGTTCGTTATATCTCAGAGACTATGAGTTAGATATACATGAACTGGTATGGTAGGTTCATGGTAAGTCCTAGTTATGTGTGAGAAAGAACCGTTGCCATGGACCCCTCCGTTGCCGAGCAACGGCCGAAAAACCTCCAAATGTGGGGTATTTTAACGAAAAAACAATCTGCAGCCTTAACCCTTGAAGCTAGAATCATGAATTTTATTGTGCTTAATCTCAGGTCATTCCCATCGAACGGCCCATCGCGTCAGTTCTATTGGGTAGTCGACTACCATGTCCGCCTACCGGCTTGTATGTATGTCTGTTCGGTCCAGTGCTCCGTTAATAAATGGTGATTTTGATGAAACTTGGTTTGGTAGGTTCAAATGACCTAGTTGTGTGCAAATGAGAACCGTTGCTATGGACCCATCCGTTGCCTAGCAACGGACCTTGAAATTTTCAAAAAAATCTCAAAATTTTTTTTTCGAAAATCAAAATCGGGCCACGAGCGACTATGGGCAGTACATTCAGCCATATTGTCAAAAAATTTCCAGCCGGATCCTATGAAAACTGACGGAGAAGATGACTTTGAATGAACCCTGGTCGAAAACAATAAAAAATAACGAAGTTCGTTATATCTCAAGACTATGAGTCAGATATACATGAAACTGTATGGTAGGTTCATGGTATGTCCTAGTTATGCTGTGAGAAAGAACCGTTGCTATGGACCCCTCCGTTGCCTAGCAACGCCGAAAACTCTAAATGTGGGGTATTTTAACGAAAAAAACAATCTGCAGCATTAACCCTTGAAGCTAGAATCATGAATTTTCTTGTGCTTAATCCTCAGGTCATTCCCCATCGAACGGGCCCATCGCATCAGGTTCTATTGGTAGTCGACTACCCATGTCCGTCTACCAGCTTGTCTGTCTGTCTGTCTGTCTACACACGTCAGTCTTTGATCAAGGAGGACAACAACTTGATTTCAATTTAATTTTTATTTTGAACATGAGAACACAAATTGGAAATGAATCGGAACATGAACCTGCAGTTAAGGTATTCCCATGGGTGGGAATTGCAGCCTCTGACTGGTGACATTTTGCTTATTTCTGTGATTTTCATTTATGCAGAAACTGATGAGGGAGAAAAATTAGGATAACTAAACTATTATCTCACCCATGTCATTATATAGATGATATTTTGTGTTAACTATAATTTTTTTGATAGGCAGCTTCACAACATTTATCCAGATATCCAGATTGCAAACAGGAGTGGTAATGATTGTACAGTTGCTGCATATCTGGATGTGTTGGTTAGAGTTGAACAGAATGGCTTCGTGCAAGTGTATTTCATAAGGTGATTATTTCAGTTTCCCAGTCGTCTTGTACACCTTTCCAGGAGCAATGTACGAATCAAAATGCATTACAATGTCTTTCATCTCATTTACTTAGATTTGCAAGAATTTATTCAGTAAAGGATGATTTTGTGAATGTGCTGTGAAGGTTTTTCCATCATGTGAAACGGAATATTTGGCTGATTGTTTGATCAGATCTTGTGAGAATGTCTTTAGACTCCATCGTCAGCTATATATTTAAGTTTGGTTGTTTTCTGTAAACAAGTTCTATTGCATTGCATTTGATATAATAATAATAAATTAATTATTTTTAGTAAGGTAAATTCTTTGATTAATATTTTGATGAAAAAACATATAGATATATGTACAGGAGAGCATTTATATCTGACACATTTGCAATCTTTCTAGCCGGAAGCAGTCTTGGCATAACTAATTATTGTTTTCTTTGTTTTACAGATAATACTTGAAAGTTGTTTTTAATGATGGAGCACTTTAAATGCAATGAGCATTAAAAAAAAAAAAATTCTTTTAAATGCAATGAGCATGCAATTTCACAAACCAGGTCATCATGACAGATGAGGCACACTTTGATTTGGCAGATTTAACTCCACCAGATTTCTTCCTATGGGATTTCTGAAGGGCAAAGTTTATAAGGAACATCAACATCGATCAATGAATTGAAGGCAAACATCACTGCAACCATCCGCTCTATTGATCAAATGACATTGCTTGCGGTAATGAACAATATGATGATCCACTGTCGTGAATGCCACGAATTCGAAAGGGCCCATTTGTTTGATGTAATTTTTAAGAAATAAAGAATCAAAATTGATTTTAAAAACTTGAAGTATGTGCCAATGTTGTACAGAATTTTATTTTATTTGGTTAAGAAACAAAAAAGTTATAAGGATAATAAACCGTCAGATATAAATGCCCCACCCTGTACATATATATATATATAATATATAAATATAATATATATATATATATATATAATATATATAATATATATATATGTTGGCTGTGGAAATTCGCATTACACCATAAAGGGCCTCAGATGAGATCTCCATAGGTACATGTGTAGTTAGCCCAAACTCGTTGTATAGAGGGAATTTATGTGATCCATCCGGGCTGCGACGCTTTGAGTTAGCCATTTTTCTGTTCTATCTTTTTATTTCAAACAAACAGCATCTCAACAACACGCCATCCCCACCACAGCGCCAACACACTAACACAACGCACACCACACACCTTCGCTTTACCTTCACAACTTCTCCCACATCATCTTCTACGGCCATTCCGCACCACCTGTGAACACTGAACGTCGGGCTGTCTCGGGCGTTCGGCAATTGGTGCGAACGCACCGAGCGCGAGCGCGAATGGCGGCCTTTCCGAGGGGAAAATTGGATCAGAAACGCTTCACGCCCACTTCCTCGTCCAATGGGCGAATGCGAGGCGGCTTGCCCGTCTCCAAGCGCGCATAGGTTGAAGTCGTTTATGCAAATTGCGGATCCAGGGAGGTTCACGCCCTTTTTGCCCGACCAATGGCTGAACAGAGGTGGCGTGGCCCCGCCTCCAATCGCATTTTGATCCGCATATTTGCATATCGGCTCTCCTGAGAAGCTATAAAGGTGCGAGCGGAAGGCGACTCGGGGGCTTTGAGTGAGGTCGGAGGAGAGTGTGGAACTGGGAGGAGAGTTGTGTCGTCGGGGAGTTGCTTTTGGAGACAGGAGCGTTGCGTTGGTGGAGTTGAGTCGAGTGCGCGCGTGGAGCTGCAGGCAAGGGAGCTCGGGTCGAGGCAAGGAGGACGGCGGTCGGCCGACGAGGTTGCGGTGTGGGGGATCGCTCGTCTTGTCGCGGGACCCAAGCCAGCCAGCCACTCCCTCCACCAGGGCATCAACATTTCCCCTTCCCCGCGCTGAGATAATGCAAAGGGGGCCCGTTCTCCCCACCCAACGTGGTGCCAACAGCACGCCAGGGCCCGGAGTCGGGGCACAGCGGCGCGGACACTTTGCGGCTTGCCCCCAACGCGTCACGAGGACGCGGTAGACCTCCCGGTCTCACGGACTGGCCGCTCTCTAGGTCCCGCGCATTGGCCTACGGGCCTGTCTGCCTCCTTCGTCTGTGAGGGTGGCTTCTTTCTTTTTGCTTTTGTGTAAATGTGTGTTGGCGCGTCTTTCAAGTAGAACTGTGTAGTGTTGCCGTGTGTACGCGTTAGGTCGGTTATATTTCTTTTGCTTTTTATGTGCATTTTGATTCTGTTTGGCTGTATATACGTGCTTTCCGTGTGCGGCGGAATAAATGCTTGCTTGTTGAACTGTGCCCGTTTCGCTTCGTTTTTCTCTATTGACTCTCCATCCTGCTTCACGTAAGGGGTTCGTAGTGGGTGCAACATCCCGGTAATTAATCGGAACGTCAAGGCGCGACGGATACACCGCTCGTTTACTGTAGCATGGAAACGGACCGCTTAAGCGGTTCGTGTCCGGAGTCGGCCTGTGGCGTGTACGATCGCCCGGTCGACCATTCGTGCAGGTACTTAGGTAGATCGAATTTGCGAGCAACCTATCTGGCGGGTGGGCAATAGGCACGATCGTGGTGAGGTTAAACCCACCCGTGACTAGCTCCGGCGTTGTTCGAGAGGGTCACGACTGAATTGTCCGTCCGGTGGCGACGTGCCCGATTCGAGTTAGTGGCGTTCGCACGCCGGCGGGCGTGAATTCGCAACAATATATATATTATATATATATATAATATATATATATATATATATATATTGTATATAGGGTTAGACGTATTAAATAATGGAGGTATTTTGAGAAAATAATAATAAATAAATATATTTTTTAAAATACATTATAAATGAGCATATAAAATAATTTGTGGTGGTTGTTGGGATACGCAGTGCAGCATGTTAAATTGGTTATTGATGACAGTTTGATTCTGTTCGATGAGGTGCTGTGTCATGGACATGTCTGCAAGGTAAAGTGTTTATCGTTCATATGTTATATAAAGTGGTATGATTAAAGTTTTTTCTATGTAGTAATACTTTAAATAAAAGTGATAACTAAATAACTTTGAATGAGGATATTGCATTGCTGTGTTGACTGACTGTCCTGGCCACAACTTTGAGGTTGTGGGTCCATATGATGTTGAGCAATCTACTGACGTGGATCTGTGACCGGGGTTGTGAATCTGCTGTTGGAGAGGTTCTGGGCTGAAAGGATCAAAAACCTCGATGATAAACGGTTGATCAGGTGATGATCTGGGCAGTTTGGAAAATCAGTCCAATTGCTTATAAGTTAAGGTTATAACTTCAAATCAGATACTTTTTGGAAGACTTAGTGCATAATATGTGTGTGTGTGTGTGTGTGTGGTGTGGTGTGTGTAGGGTGTGTGGTGTGGGTGTGTTAATATATGTGTGTTTGTGTGTGTGTGTTTATTGTTGTCTGGCTTTCTTCTTGGGACTACGGTGCAGTAATTGGTCTTTATTTTGATTAGCAGTACTTTGGCTTTGAATTTTGCAATTTGTAGGGAATTTCGTCCACCACGCATGCACACAAATAGTTTAAGTTCTCGTTTAAGAGCTTTGGTGGACAAAATGAGAAAGGTTTCACATCTTCACTAGATTTGTCAGTGTGGGGAATCGGTCGAAGAGCATTTATTATGTTTGTCGGGTGGGTTTATGATAGTGCACGTGTTGGTGAGGGTGTTGGGTGGCATGGGAGGAGTTGTGGTGATTATGGGAGAATTGAGCTTGCTGCTGGCGTTGGAAATTGTAGAGGAGGTTGGCAACAGACTGGGTGTGATGGGTGAAGGTGGGGTGGTAGTTTATGCACATGGAGTGCTATGGTTTTGGGGGGGGGATGTTCAAATGGGGTGATGGTGTTCTGGTTTGTGGTCAGTATTGGGAGGGCTGTGGGTGCAAAAGTAATTGGAGTGGTGTGGAACTGATATTAGTTGAATTTATAATAATTTAAAAATACAAGATTACTTAGTTTAGTTACTTTGACAAATAATTATTAAACATAAATGCTGAAAGGCCTAAGTAAGAAGCAGAAATATAACACATTTCTTTGCTTTAGTCATAAACAACCTGCACAACTTATCTGTTTTCTGACCATTGTTTGGTGATCATCTTAGTCAGCAGGGCAAAACATGACCCTCTCCTATCTTTCTCCCTCCCATACCCCTTCCCGAAGCTGTAACAAACCCAAACCCCTTTATGTAGCAAATTTGGAGTTCACAAAGGTCCATCTGATATCTTGGTAAACTGTAATAAACAACTCAATATGCTTATGTAATTCTTAAGTCCTCAGCTTGCAACCATGTAGGAAGTTGAGGTCTTCCTCTGTGCACAGAAGTGTCTTGTTTTTACTGAATAAACAGCTGTATTTGAATTATAGTTTCCTGTTGACTAAAATTGGCTTGCACAGAATTGGCGACGAGGACGGGTGGGACCTACAGCCTACATCCGAGAGAGAGAGTTTCTGCCTGGTGATGAGTGAACACTGAATGAAGCCAAAAAGTGAAATACTCCTGCTGCCGGAAACAATGTTTTCTCCCAGGCAAGATGAGCTCTCCAATGGAAGGTTACGCCAAGTCCCGAACTAAAAATTCTAAAAAAGGTAAAGAAATAATGATGTAATACAGAGCTGATTTTGTTGAGTAAAATAAAAGATTTGGGGGGTTTTTCGTCGGCGGTAAGGCACAACCGCGTCAGCTAATAAGGATAACATCATTGAAATACATGTTTTGATAAAAAGTGTCTAAGATGTTACAATGTGGACGAACCAGAGAACATTGCGTAGACAAG
>CM068955.1:143149346-143167383 GCA_035128595.1 Eptatretus atami | reverse complement strand
TGGAAAAAAAAAACAAAGAACATTTAAAGCATGTAATTGTCATGCATTCATTAATATTCATGTATCTCCCAATACCACATATTCCTTTTTTCATGAAAAGAACTGGTAATGAACAACCTGCTGTATTGCAAAGACCGCTGTCCGATAACCACCACATTTGGCACAGAGGTGCCACCACGCCCCCCCCAAAAAAAAACAGTAAGCATGTAATGCAAGATAACATAAACATAGTAAGGCCTTAGTTATTTTATAACTTGGTTTACGCAGTTCTTCAGCTAAAATGTAGGGTCGGTAGGTCGAAATATAAATATAAATATAATTTCAATTTTTAGAAATTATATTTTTTATCATTTTTTTTCGGATGTTCCATGGAAAAGACAAGGGTAGGTGGGGGGGGGATATAAATCCCGGACCAGGATGATCTAAAAAACAATGAAGATGGAAAACCATTCAAATGCAGGATGCCATTGTTCACTGTATCACCTGATGTGAAAAACAATAAAGAAGGATTAAAACTTGTTTTTACAATATAGTCTGGCATGTTTTTTTATAGGAACCTGTTGGATCATCAAACAAATGGAAACAATGCTGAGAAAATTACTGTCCAAGTCGTAGATGTGTGTGTGCACAACAGTGCATAGTGCTGGATATGATTAAAAAAGGTGTCTACTCGGAGTCAACACGCTCAAAACGGTCAATCAGAGCCATAACCAGCTTAGTTTCAGTGGGCATCTGATCGTACCGTCTCCCCATCCCCATGAGCACATCAAAGGCTGATTTATGGTCCGTTGAAGGCTGAATATCAGCATCTCGCAGGGAAACATTGACGTACTTGGCACCGAAATCTTTCAATACAAACAGCGGTGTACAACTTTTGATGGAAACAAAATCGGCACAATCGAGAGTAGCGTGCGAATCATCCCTGCTGCTGCACTGAATTGATGCAATAGTTCGGCCAGAATATTCGTCGTCAAGATGTTGCGTGAATAAATCACCAATACAGTCACTCAAATTTATACCACTGACATACTTCTTAACAACTCATGGCTCGCAGACTTCCTCTCTGTCCAGTCACCGTGTGGCCCTAAATGGAGTTCTTTCACCCCTCTTCCTGCCAAGCTGGAGTTCCTCATAGCGTTCTGGGCCCTGTTCTTTTTCTGGTTTTCATCAATGATCTCTCCGACTCTCTGGAAAATCCTCTATATCTCTTTGCTGATGACTCCACCCTCTGCCGTACCATCGTCATCCCTCAGACCGGCAAGCAGCAGCTTCTTCGCTCACTGCAGATCTGGATAAAATCACAAACTGGTCCAACACGTGGAACATGTCTTTCAATCCAGACAAATCTCACACTCTCACTTTGTCTCTTCGAAAGGACCGTTTAGAAAACCCCCCCATCCACTTCTCAACAATCTCTGGAAGAAGACCTTTCTTTCAAGCTTCTGGGTCTCACTATCTGCCGTGACTTTTCCTGGGAAACCCACATTTCAAACCTCGCCTCTAAAGCCAGTCGCCGATTGGGAATCCTCCGTCGTGCAAAGTCCTTCCTCGGCCCACCTGAGCTCCTGACCACTTACAAAGCTTTTGTCCACAGCGTGATGGAGTACTGCTCTCCACTCTGGGCTGGTGCTCCTGCCTCCCACCTTTCTTGGCTTCACGCTGTAGAAACCAAGGCATTTCGGATCATTGGCATCTCCCGCAATGACGCTGAGTCTTTGGGCCTCTCACTCATTCACCGCAGGTTGGTCGGTTGTCTTTCTGTTTTCTACCATCTCCTCTCCAGCCTCACCCCCCCCCCCCCAGCTCTCTCTGCGATTTGTCCCCACCACATTTCCGCAGGGCGCTCAAGGTCCGCCAACAACCCCCTTCTGGTAAAACTACCAAAATCACGAATCACTGCTCACCTCACTCTTTCATTCCTCTTTTTTCCCGCCTTTGGAATAAACTCCCTCACTCTATTCATTCCCATTCTTCCCTCCAGGCCTTCAAAACAGCTGTCACCACCACCTCTTATCATCCCCCATCCAAATCCTCGATCTTTTCTACCCCTGATAATCCACCCAAGCCCACCTCCTTCAAATTCCCTGCTTTCCTTCCTGAAAGTCCCTGTAATTCCATCTTCTATTCCCCATGTTCCCCGTCCCATCCTCTCCCTTCCACAGATCTACTAATGTCTCTGTTCCCCACTGTTTTGTCCTTCCCACTCCCTCCTCTCGTCTCATGCCCCCCACATGATGTGCGTTGTGTGTTAGCTCTCTCACGAGCCTCGACAAGGTATAGAAAAAAAAAACAAAAAAAAAACAAACAATTACTTTCGCCCCAAGAAACAACAGTCAATCTGAACCACGCAGCCACTGCTCAGACGCCATGACAGAAGACGACTGTGCAGCTCGACTGTGCAGCTCGGTTAATGTGACTCGGCATTTTGGTGCGAGCACACAAAATTATATCTTGAAAATAAATGCCGACGTTTACATTTCGGGTTTTGAAACTTTTGCACCTTCGGCGGAAAATGTATAAATATAAAAGGCTAAAAATGTGTTTTATATTTATATTTCATTTCGGCAAATATAGCGTCGGCGGATCCGTAAACCAAGTTATAAAATAACTAAGGCCTAAGCATGTAATGAAAGATAACATAAACATAGTAAGCATGTAATGCAAGATAACATAAACATAGTAAGCATGTAATGCAAGATCATTGACTTCCGGTTCTGGGTTTGGAGGTCGCAGGTCTCCTTCAGGGCTCTCTGCTGACGTCTCAAAGTTAAGTTTCCGTCGTTATCTTTCCCGTTTTAACTGTTTATTTTCTCACCTACATGTTACTGTGTGTTCCTAGTCGGTTTTGTTTCAAAAATCGTGCTATTTTGTGAGTTTTGTCACCTTGACTTACCGGGTGCTTGAGCACCCTATTGGTAGCTTGAGGCCTACCGGTTCCCTCGGTGTCGATCGTTTTTTTGTTTTTTTTCTCCCCATTACCTTCAATTTCTACCTTCCCCACTTTCCTAACGCCCCCATCTCCCAACTAATCTCTATTTATCTTAAAAAATAAAAAATAAAAAAAAAAAAAAAAAAAAAACGCCACCTTCTCCTTCTGCACCCGATTCTTCTTCTTCACTCTTTCTTCCTCCTCTTTTCTTCCTCGATATTTTCTACAACACTTCCATGACCTAATCTGTTGAAAACTCTCAAACATTAATAATAATAAAAAAACGATCTCTTATAATGCTTCATCTTCCTCTTTCACACTGTGGTACTCTTACTGTATCAATGCACTACTCCTTGCTATTATTAACAGACTGCTCTCAATTTGACCTCTCCTTCAACCTTGCCTAAAAAAATCCAACTGTTACAGCGTTTCTTCTCTCCATTCTCTGAATTCGCCTTATTGCATCCATCAAGAATTGTGTTAAATGTCATCTCTGACCTAAAACTTTAAAAAAACACCAGTTTGCTATGAATGTTTCGCTTTCCATCAACCATTCTTTTTTCAACTTCAGTGCCAACTCACCCCTCTCACCCCACTCTCAAAGCAACCATCCCACTCTTCTCCCTCCAAGCCTCCCTCTCACCTCTCTCAAAACCCCCTCTCCCTTTCTCCCACCATCACCCCTCACTCATCCTTCTCAAAGTTGCCCCCCCCTCATCCACAAGCTGCCTCCTTCCACGCCCCTCTCACCTCCATCTCTTCACTCACCTCCTCAAATACTCAACTGCCTTCTCCCCCTCTCTTGTCCCCCCTCCCCCAGCACCACAGAGCCTTTTCTCCTCCTCATTCGGCCCCTCCCTAGCTATTCTGCAATCCCCCACACTCTTTCACACAACCCTCCTTACCTCCCCCCTCCCCCTTGTCCTACCCTCCCCTCCCCCCCCCCACCCCCTGCACCCAAAGCCTCCTCCCCTCCTCTTCATTAAAAGTGTGGACCTCAAATATCCGGGCTTCGCTCAAACCTTTCAGATCTTTCCATACAGGTGCCACTGACAAACAGACATAATCTGCCTAACCGAAACTTTCCCCCCAAGACGTTTCTGACTCCAAAGTATCTCTCCTCTCCCTCCTCGATCAGACCTGAACCTCGTCCTGGTGAGGGTTGCTCTCTTCATCAAAGACTATTCCTCACTCTCCATGCACTGCCCTCACTCCCCCACACCCACAGGAATACCTCTGGCTACGGCTTCCCCTCCACTCCCACCTCATGTTTATATGTGTACTGTACCGTCCACCTAACAGTGATGACTCCATCACACCTCACTATCCGAAAACATGGACCACTTATCTTCTCATCCAAACTCTCTCTTCCTCATATGTATACTCTCTCTTTTTTTTTCCATTACTAGTTATTATTTTCATGAAAAAAGGAATGTGGTATTGGGAGTTGCATGATTATTAATGAATGCATGATGAACAGGAACTGATGAGGCGGAGCTGAGAGTGACGTCAGGGGGCTGTCGAGTGTGTGGAGCAGGAGATGTGATTTAAAATGGTTGAGCTAAAGATCCTTCACGTGGGCTGTCATTGCTACACAACATGGTGTGAAGGAGGAATTGTTGAAAGGAGCATGGGGGAGGGGGGAACAGACTGCTGGGATAAAGGAGGGGTTGTTGAAAGGAGCATAGGGGAGGGGGAAATGGACTAATGTGGTTAAGGAGGAAAGATTGAAAGTAGCAGAGAAAGGGGGGAGGCTTCCCTTGAGGTATGCGACCCAAACTGCAGCTGCCACATTACCTGCTCTGGAACTGGATCTCTCCTAGGGAGTCAGTCACTCAAACTCCTCGGTTTCACTGTCAGCCATGATATTTCTTGGACAAACCACATTTCAAACTTCGCTTCTCAAGCCAGTCACCAGCTGGGCATTCTCCATCATACAAAGTCCTTCCTTGGCACACCTGAACTCTGATCCACCTCATCCACAGCCTGATACAGTGCTGCTCTCCCATGTGGGCTGGCTCCCCTGTCTCAAATCTTGCTCAGCTTGATGCCGTGGAAACCAAGGCCTACAAATTTATTGGAATCTCCCGAAATGAAGCTGAGTTTATCACTTTCCCATCACAGACAGGTCGGTGGTCTCTGTCTTCTGCCGACTCCTTTCTGACACTCTGCTCTTTCCGCTATTTCCCCCCCCCCCCCCAAGGTTCCTGCAGGAGACACACGGTCCACCATTAAACCCCTTCTGTTGCAACTCCCAAAATCCAGGAGAACTGCTCACCTCCACGAATTCATTTCTTTTTTTCCCACACTTGTGGAACCAACTTACACTTCTCTGAAATCTCGTTCTTCCTGCCAGGTCTTCAAGAAAGTTGTTCACTACCATCTCAGGTCATCCCCCATCCAAAAGCATGATATTTTCTACCTCCTGTCTTTTATACCCTAGATCTTAGGGGTCTAAAGGGTATAAAGGTCTAATGGGTCCAAAAGGTTTATATAGGTTTGAAGGCTCTAGAGTATGGGGTCTAAGGATCTTAGGGGTCTTTAAAGGCTGACGTCGTGGATGAAAATATGCTTGGAACAATCCTCAGGTCGGACTTTGTCTCTGTGCCAAATGTGGTGGTTATCGGACAGCGGTCTTTGCAAAAAACATGAACATACTGACAGACAGACGACAAATTTTACTCTTTACGAGCAGAGTACCTGCCCAACGGATGATCTTGTTGCAAGTATGCAACACGTTCTTTGAACACATAACTTTATTTGGGTGGTATATAGGCAACTGACAGCTGTCTCCATCGCTTCCCCCCCCAAAAAAACTTGGATTACGTGCATGAAGCAAAAACATACCTACTGCTTATAATTCAAAACACCTCACTGCACTGGAAAAGGTGGGGACTGTAAATGGTGGAGACTTTGTAATACCCTCTCCCACCAGGAGCGGTGATACACGATACACATTTATTTAAAGAATTTTCGTCCCCATGCCACCCCCCCACCCCCCCAGGACCACCAGCAAAGATAAAAAAACATCCCTATGTACTAATTTGGGTCATGCCAATCCGATGTAGCAAGTCTGGATGTAATCGGGCTAGAGCTGTCGGAGTAGCATGACAAACAAACCCCGGTCCGTGACCAAACTGGTTAGATGAACATATTGTTTAGTTAGGTTTGAATTGTGGGTGGAGTCAGGCCAACTGTTCAGCCAATGGGTGGAAACACAGCTCGGCTCATTAGATATGCTGGCCTTCGCCCATGTTATGTGTCATGTGATAGCTGTTAGCCAATGAGATTGTATATAAATGGAAAAAGAGGGAAAAGTGGCCTTTAAAGGCTGAGGTGGGCGATGAAAATACCCTTAGGATAATTCCCGGGTCGGACTTGGTCTGTGTGCCAAATGTGGTGGTTATCGGCCCAGCGGCCTTTGCAAAAAATGTGAACATACAGACAGATAGACAGACAGACCACAAATTTAATTTATTACATGATTGATTGTTTACTTCCTTCTGTTTCCTCCCTGTGACGATTGCACTTATATTAAACCTGACTTGGTCTCTGGGTGAATTGTGGTTGTCCATGTCACTTAATATGGTGATTTATAAATCCTGTTAAAGGTCATTTGCTTTTGGTCAACAGCACTAGAAATGCTCACATCGCGTGAGGTCGGTTGCTCGGCTAAAGATTAAGATCAGTCACCTGATGTCTATGGCGCCACATTTGTACGATTTAGGGAACCCTTGTATGGATTTGGGGATTTTCTCCCATTCTTCCTTGCAGATTTGCTCAAGCTCTGTCAAGTTGGATGGGGAGTGTCGGTGAACAGGAATCTTCAAGTCTTTCCACAGATTCTCAATGGGATTCAAGTCTGGGCTTTGGCTGGGCCACTCAAGGACTTTCACATTCTTGTTCTGAAGCCATTCCAGTGTTGCTTTGGCTGCATGCTTGGGGTCATTGGCCTGTTGGAATGTAAATCTTCACCACAGTCGAAGGTCTTTTGCACTCTGAAGTAGGTTCTCTTCAAGGATTTTCCTGTATTTGGCTCCATTCATTGTTCCCTCAGTCCTTATACATCTCCCAGTCCCTGCTGCTGAAAAGCATCCCCATAGCATGAGTAGTAGATTAATGGGGTTTCTGAGGCACCCATGCAAATGAAATGGGAAAACTATGAATTGATCCCCGAAAACCCCTAAATAGGAGGCTAATTCCTCCCATACAAATGTATAGGATGGGAGAACTCTCTGACTCGAGACCATCAGGACAAAAAAGAGAAGTATGAATTTCTGCCATACAAATGTATAGGGAGAACTCTGACTCGAGACCGATCAGGCCAAAAAGAGAAGTATGATTTTCTGCCATACAAGCTCATGTTAAATTGAGACTGTCTCAGGGCCAAAAAACCTCATACAAATTAAAGGGGAAGTTTTCTTGATCAAGGCTTATTTGGTCAAAAGAGGAGAATGATTTTCTTACTCCACTCAAAGAGTGAGCCAACGAATATTTGATCATGTTCTATTTGAGGTAATAAATTAATTTTCCTATTACATTCATCACCATCGAGTATGTTCACAAATATTATTTTAGAACTTAGTTCTTGGTCTAAATATCTTTGTTGAGCAGAGATAAAATGCTAAACTTCTCTTAATGCTCTCGTTTGACCACCTCCTGAGCCTCAGATTATTTTTTTTGCATAAGCCACGCCCACTTATCATAGCCCGCCACATTCATGAGTTTTCATAGGCCACACTCATTTCCTAAACCCGCCAACTTTTCTTAAGCCCCACCACTTTTCATGAGTATTTTTTATAAGCACGCCCACTTCTAAGCCCGCCCAGTATTACGAAGCCCGCATACTCTTACATCATTTCCAGTTAATCTCTGACTCACAAAGAATTCCCTAGAAAATTCTAGAATGTTATGTTTTTGAAAAATTTCCCAATGAAGGCTTGTCTGGGCTTGCCCAGGCAATTCTCAAACAATTCTCCATTTGAAAAAAATTTCCTTCTACATCTGATCTACAGAGGCTGCCTGGGCTTGCCCAGGAATTTTCAAAGAATCTTCCATTTTGAAAAATTTTCTCCATTCTCACAAGGCTTGCCTGGGGTTGCCCAGGGAAACCAGTCTTTCTGTATAAAAAAACTGGTTGCCCAGGGAAGCCAGTCTTTCTGTATAAAAAACTGGTTGCCCAGGGAAACCAGTCTGTCTCTATAAAAGCTTCAACCCAGACTCCATTTTAAACATTTTTTACTGACAATGGAGTGCTGTGCTGAGCTTGGAGTTCCTTGGAGTTTTACTACTTGTATGGAACTAAACTTCAAGTTGATGAACTGGATTCAAACCTCTTATCTATTGAGGTAAGATTTTATTTTTCTATTTACAGAGTTTGATTTAAACATACTCATTTAATAATTAAATCACTTAATTAATACATTATTATTTTCTCTCACAGGAAATTGTATCTGAAATACGAAATGAAAATACTGCTTTTGCCACAACTTGGGACGAAATTGTCGGTTTGGTTGAAGACCTTGTGAGTAACCAAGACCCACAGAATGAGCTCGAGTGGGATGACTTTGGGGTTCCTTGGAGTTCTACTACTTGTATGAAACTAAACCTTCAAGTTAATGAACTGGATTCAAACTCTTATCTATTGAGGTAAGATTTTATTTTCCTATTATCAGAGTTTGATTTAAGCATAGACTCATTTAATAATTAAATCACTTAATTAATACATTATTATTTTCTCTCACAGGAAATTGTATCTGAAAATACCGATTTTGCCACAACTTGGGGTGAAATTGTTGGCTTGGTTGAAGACCTTGTGAGCGACCAAGACCCACAGAACGAGCTAGACCTTGAGTGGGATGATTTTGGAGTTCCTTGGAGTTCTACTACTTGTATGGAACTAAATCTTCAAGTTGATGAACTGGATTCAAACCTCTTATCTATTGAGGTAAGATTTTATTTTCCTATTTACAGAGTTTGATTGAAGCATAGACTCATTTAATAATTAAATCACTTAATTAATACATTATTATCTTCTCTCACAGGAAATTGTATCTGAAAATACTGCTTTTGCTACAACTTGGGCGAAATTGTTGGCTTGGTTGAAGACCTTGTGAGCGACCAAGACCCACAGAACGAGCTCGACCTTGATGGCCCAACCAAAGAGTTATACCTTGGAGACCAGCAAAATCCTGAAAAGAGTTTTACAGCAATAGTACTCATTGTGAGTTATCAAGACAATACCCACTGAACAAGTTATACCTTGATGAGCCAGAATACAAGTTTTACCTTGGAGACTCACAAATTTTGAAAAAATCAGTAAATGAGTTCTGCCTTGATGGTTTAAATAACTACCTTGGAGACTCGGGAAAAGGGTTCTGCAAGATGGTTCTAAATATGGAACCTACCTTGGAGACTCACAAATTTCAGACATTTTGAAAAATGGAGATTTCCTTGATGATCCACAGTTATACTATGTGAGATCTATCACTGAACCCATAAAAATTGGAATAATGGGGTTTTCCTTGATGATCCACAGTTATACTATGTGAGATCTATCACCGAAACCCACAATATTTCTGGAAATTGTGGTTCTACCTTGGAGTCTTGGATAGATGGTTATATTTTTGGAGACTTGAAATGTGGTTCTGGCTTGATAACTCACAATGTGATACATATTCTTGGAAACTCAACAGGAATGTGGTTCTACCTTGGAGACTTGGAAAGTTGGGTTTATTTTGCAGACTTGAAATGTGGTTTCTACCACTCTTGGGGATCTAAACCTATCGATGTGGTTCTTTGTTGGATGGTGCCTGATGAGAGCAATATCAAGAAAGATCTGGGAAGAAAGTGCAGGAAAGTTCTTACTCCCCCTTTCTACTTCATCAAACCTGAAAGCCTTAAAAGACAGAATTGGAAGAAGAGAAAAAAACATAAAAAAAATATATTGTTAGTTCTGGAAAGAAAGTGCAGGAAGGTTCTTACTCTACCTTTCTACTTCATCAAACCTGAAAGTCTTAAAGACAGAATTGGAAGAAGAGAAAAAAAAAACCTAAAAAATATATTTGTTGAAATACGTATTGGAAAAAAAGACATTGTGTTGGGCGAGGGTTGGGGTTGAGATTTTGAATGTGAGGGTTGGGTGGGGGTTGAGATTTGAATGTGAGGGTGGGGGGAGGGGAACACACACACACACACACACACAACACACACACACACACACACACACACACATCAACAAACAAAAGTTCAGCCTTGACTATTCAGTTGAGGATTCTGTGTTTTGGGTTCACAGATCTAAGAACGTCCCCCCTTGACACACATTATATACGGCAGATGCCACCTGTTATACACCTCGGACTTGGCCCTCGAGTGTCCACAACGGTGTATAGTAGGGGGGAGTGAAGCGCCAACCCATTGCTCCCATGGGTATTATCTGCTTCGTTTTGTCTTTTGTAATTCCTGTGAATAAAATGAACCTAAAATCTCTTCCCCTTCTAAATCATATACTTTATAAGTCCAAGGAACTGTATCTATCACATCAACAATTTTAAAAAGTTCATTTGTCCACCGCTTTGTATAACCCTTTTCAAAATGAGATTTCCATCTATATATTCTGACTATATCACCAACTTTGAACTTAGGTTTTCTGACATTAATCTCTTTTTCATATTTTAATTTTGTAAATGTTTCTGATGGTTTCATATTCGTTGACGTGTGAATCGTGTCATTATAAACTCTTGCATTTATATATAAACATTTATAAACATATAAATGTCTTGCTATAAAACTCTCCACCCTCTCAGTCCACAATTTTTTAGGTTTTCTCTTACTTTTATTAAATATCTGTTGAAAGGCTAACATAAGAGTATTACCTGTTTTGTTTTTTAAAGGGATAACCCACGCATATCTACTCCTCAAATGCGATAACGGTTAAAGCATACTTGTACCCCTTATCATTATTGAGTTCAATCAAATCAGCGGACCAGATATAATCAACTTCCTTGGAATAAACCTTCCTTCTCTGAAACTTTGTGAATATTGGTTTATGTAATTCATAAGCTAATTGCTCTTCAATCTTAATGACATCATTAGAGCCTATAAGTTTTTTGAATTTCCAAGTCCAAGTTTCAATTTAGCACTGATCATCTTCTTCACTGATCAGGTTGGATTTTGTATCAGAGACAAATTATACAACATTTCTCTATCGGCTTCATGCTTTTCTTCCAAAGTTGTGGTATTCCCATAATCAATATCGTGTCTCATGCACACTTCATCAACCCTATTGATGGGCTTACTCCATGATTTAGGATTGTCTGCCTCATCTAATCTTTTATCCAAGTTTGTGCCTGGACCACAGAAAGAATACCCTGGTAGATGTAATTCCCCGGTATTCAGTCGTTGTAAATTTACTTCCTGATAAAAACTTTTGTATATCTCCTCCGAGTTTGTGTTTGGAGATAAATTGATTTTTTTTTGAACCACACACCGAACATATACCTTTTTGTATAACCCTGTTATTTTTACTTTTAATATATGAAATATTTTTAGTATTAGTTTTCTTTTTACATTTGAGACAATAACTCATTTATTTATGAGAAAAATTCCTACAGAGTGCAAAAACCTTTTTAGTTTCCAACATGCACATTTGAATCTTAATTTTTAAAACATAAAGAATCCTTAGAAATGCCTTCACTCTCTCCTGCATTTATTTAAGAAAAAAAAAAATGAAAAACTTGAATTAAAATCCATATCTTGTCGATGTCATTAGTCTTGTCGAAAGTATTGCAAATAGACTTGTCAATTCTTTGTTTTCCTCCTCGGTGGGTTGAGTTATTTTCTTTAATACCCTAATCTTTTTTTAATCTCACTGGTTTCCATATTTTGATATTTAGTCATTCTCTTCTTTCCTCCCTCTCCTCCCTCTCTCTCTTTCTCTCTTTCCTCCCTCTCTCTTCTTCTCTCTCTTCTCCTTTCCTCCTCTCTCTCTTCTTCTCTATTCTCCTCTCCCTTCTCTTTCTTCTCTCTTTCCTCCTTCTCTCTCTTCTCCTTTTCCTCCTCTTCTCTCTCTTCAACTCCTTCCTCGTCCCTTACTATCCTTGAATCACTTACACCCCATAGAATATCATACATATATTCATCAGGATTTCTTGTTATTCCTGTATCCAAAATAATTTTTTTATACAACAGGAAACCAATAAAATTTCTTCTGAATTTCTAAAAGAGCCTTACTTTTTCTTAACTTTATAATTTTTTCATTATTTAACATTTTAGTTAATTCCAAAGTTGTCGGTTTATCAACATCAGCATAAGCCAATCTTTTATTGAAATACATCATTCTTATTTTGTAGAACATATTTATTAAAATACCGAATACCCTTTTCTTGAAGGTATGCTCGACACAGAAATGATAATTTTCTTGAAGCCTTCTTGCTGTCATTTATGTATTAGAAATATATGTTAGAATAATATTATGACACGAAACACCTCCCCATCTTCCCATAGTTAAATCATTTTGTATTTCCCTACTTATTATATATAATCCTGTTTTTTCTGTTTTCATGATATAAACGAGGGCAAAACCATTATTATATTTACCCTTATTAAATTCTTTTATTTGTTGTTTACTAATCGTGGCTCCACAAAACTCATTCTCTATACCAAGTGGATAATATTCTTCCTTACGAGACTGATTTAATTGCTCCAGGTCTTTTAGGTCAATTTTAAATGACCAATTATACCCTAAATCATTCATATCATACCCCCATTGTTCTATTCTCATACAAACGATACGCCCTTCTTATAAAAATTTATTTTAATTCGAACTGTGAATTCTGTATGACCTGGAGATAAAATCAACACTTCGGTATCTTTGGAATACACGGCCGTTTTATTTAAGGATATATATTGTGATAAATCGCTTAATCTCACCAAGTCATTCGCGTCAGTCGCGGCTTGGATAATTTTTTAATTTATAAGCATTTTTTCATATTCATATTTTTGGTTATATTATATTTATGTCGTTCAGCCTGTGCCTTTGTGTAATAATTTGATTAAATCAATATCCAATTCTTGGGATACACCAAAGATAGAACCATCTTTCCCAACATAAGTCATTTATATTAGATTAAAAATAATGTCATAAAAATTTTTATTTTTGTTGAGTTGAAAATAACACATATAGACATAATTGACCACAACACTTGGAATTTAATTCTTGGACTTGAAATGTTTGATAAACACCATTCTGTAAGAATTTTATGACTTCAAACAGGTGGTGGAAGACCAAAACTATCAAAATAATATTTGTCTTGATTATTAAAATACAAACCCAATGAGAACCGTTCCCATTATTATCTTCTAAGTTCATAATATATTCTTTGTATGTTTCGGCACATTTGTTAATTATCTCTCATAACAAATAACCACATTATGAATTTTTAATTTCTTACAATATTGACAAGTTGTAAATTTGATGTTGTATTCTTTCCAAATTCTTTAAACCACTCATCAATGCTCATTTATTTATTAGAAAGATATAATCCATTACCCCTTTTAGTTAATTTTACACCTGCTTGTGCCGATAGAAAAAGCATATCTCCAACTAACAATCTCGCTTTATCAGGCAGACCTTCAAGTTTTTCAGCAAAATCTACAATTACACCACTTCCACTAATTTGTTTCTCCAACTCTTTGTTATGTCTTTCCAATTCTTTTTGAGCCCGGAGTTGAGCCTTCCTTTCGTTGGCAGTTTTCACCGCTGTTGAAATACCACCGTCAATGCTCCAACCGCACTTAAACCAGCAAATAAAGGAATTAGAAATGGGAGAAATCCTCCACTCGTCTCTCTTATTGAATATTTTTTCAACATTGGTTTTTGTCATTTTAATTTTAAGTGAGCCAGTATCGTTCAAGATTTTAACCTGTTCTCTTGTGAGCAAAACATCAATTCTTACTGCTCCTTTTCTCTGAATTGTATTAACGTTAATCGTACAAGGCTTTTGATTTTGAACCACAAGATGATAGTTTATGAAGATTGATTTGATTACATATACCCAGTTGGTACTTTGCCACTCATTTATTTAACAAAAAATTATGTGAGACTAATCATAACACCATTATCTGTATTAATCTGTAATTCTGTTTCTTCCAAAAGCAAACAATATGCATCAACTTTCTTCACTCTCTCCTCTTTCAATGTATAGGGAAGTATCCACTCGATTAGACTTTATAGTTTCCTTTTGAGCACTCAGGTCAAACGCATAGATTGTATACAAACTTTTAAATGCTGTCATATCCAAAATAGGTTCTTTTATTTCCATTACTTTCACACACCTTTTGGTAAGACTTGTATGCTTCAGCAAAATCATTTTTTTCCCAATTAATTTCCAATCTATCTCGTGGGTAAAATGTGCCATCTGGAGAAACACGAAGTTGTTTCACCTTAGCATTATCACTCAATGCATTATTCTTATCAGTCGCAGTATCACCATCTGGCTTTTTAAAAATGATCCACAGATATCGTATGTGATCCACAGATATAAAAATGATCCACAGATATATGAAGTAATCTTCTTTTTTTAGTGCGAGTTTGAGATGATAATAGTATCATCCAAATCATAGATACTATCAATTGCTTCCATACTTGTATTTATTTAGGAAAAAAGATGTTAAAACTTTTGAAACCCTGATCCAAGTATTCGAATTATTTTCTGTCGTTCTTGGGGAGACAATGAGTTTTGCCTTTTTTAATTTCTTTATTGCTTGTAATTTGTGAGATTCCTTTTGGGCATCTTTTATACTCTTTATAGCACCTGCTACATTTCCCACAGCAGAAGCAGTTGATCCAATTAGGTCTTTATGTTTAAGAATAGTTGAACGATACCCATTAGAGTATCAATTATCCCATCTCCTCTAAATTGATGTCCGACACCCTTTGTCTCTTAGGTTTATAGCATCCTCTACCAAGATACATACCTTCGCCCTTGTAGTATGGGGAAAGGAACATCCCATCCCCTGTAATTATTTTATATTTTCCCAACTCGTGTTTCCTCACAATAACCATCGTATTTATTTATTGGAAAACTTCACGTTGGTGAATTCTGATGGATATAACTTCTCCATTAAAAGAAATCATACGATTATCTTGGTCGGTATCCTAAAATTTACTCTGTGTATGGTTTTTCCTGACACAGGGAGATAAACCAAATTTTTGGGTTCCATATTGAATTTATAACCAATTGGGGTTGAGTATGCGCTGAATGAAAATATTGTATTTGTTTTTATTCCATCATTATAAGCACCATCAATCAAATCACAGTGAATTAATACCGAATTTATTCCTGAGGATATTTGAATGACATTATCACTGTTAAAACGTCCCATTAGTTTCAATCTTTTTGAGGAGAAACCCAATAACTCTCTGAATGAATTATCAATTGTGAAATCAACCTTGTAGTTATTTTTAAGTTTAATCGTTGATTTTGAAGTATGTTTTTGATATCTATAACAATATTTTTTGGTTCATCACCTGTTTCTTTCATAAGACGAGCAATTTCGGAAGATATTTGAGAAATCTCATATGCTCCGGGTGAAACTGTTATCGTTTTGTATCCACTTCCGGATTATAACTAAACTTTGTCATTTTTCTCGGTTATATTAAATAAGATATTATAAGTTTCCATGGACAATAAAGATGCCTCATATTCTTTTGTTGTGTCAAGTTGTAGTGGGTATGGGAATGAAGATGTGTGGTCGCTTGTTGTGAATTGAAACTAAGGATTGTGCTTCTCATCTTATTTAATATGAGATAAAATGTCTTTATATTGATATTTATTAATTATTTTCATGTTCATCAACTGGTCTAAAATGGCTGATGCTTCATTAAAACAATTGTTATTTCCAGCCTTCTTACTGCCTAACAACAATAACAGTCTATTAACTAATTGTGATGGGTCATTTGGAAGAAAACTAACACCTGAACCAAGGATACTTAAAGCCTGAATAATGTGTTTCTCCTTTCTCATTCTTCCTACTTTTTACCAGAAAGAATAACCCTATAATCAACAGAGTTCAGCAGATCAAATATATACTTTATCATCATTATTTCTTCATATCAATGGTTTATCAATTATACTTTGATTCATCCCTCACAGTTGAACCTTGTCTTCCATCTTTTGTGAGAAGAAACATTAATCTCGGAGTTAGTTTGAGAGGGGTCGAGCAGAACTCAAGAACCTTAATTCATCATTAAATATCAATACCTTTTCTTGAACAAGATGAAATATTGCTGATTGTTCTGTTGGAATGAGCCCTGCTTTGCTTTTTGAATCCGCTGAATATTCATTGTTTTGAAGAGCATTCACAATATAATCAGGGGGTCGATTCATCTCTTCCAGTTGTTGAAATAATCCTTCATCATCATATTCTAATTCTCCTATATGCTCTAATTCTTCCTCCGTCATTTGACTGAAATCTTTTAACATTTGGAGCTTTCTAGGAGTATATTTTATTGTGGGAACTGTGGAAACATCTATAATTTTTCTTGGGAAGTTTTTAAAAGTGGTTTAAAAAATTTCTCTTGTTTTCTTTCAAATGCTTCTTCACCCCGTTAGTTTTTGGCCTGCGTTTCTTCTTTATGTCTTCCTGTTTCTTTTATGTTTCTTTATGTCTTCCTATGTTTTCTTTACAACTTTTGAAACCAACTCTTGATGTTCCCTAAATCTTCTTGCTCTTTCCTTTCGCATCATTTATTTAATGAAAAATATCATTTAATATCTCATCTTGTTTCACAACAATATATTTATATTTTTCAGTCGTGTGTTTCATGTAATCCCCAAACTCCTTTTTACTACATAATGTAGAACAATTGTCTCTCCAAAAATTGTGTATGTCTATTGAATTTAACTTGAATAAAATAAAAGTATTAGCATTGTTTCTGATGGAACGACGAGGAAGTTGAAAGTACGATTGCACTAAGATAAATACAATTACAAGAAGAATGTCTCCCTTTGTGTAGTAGCTGTCCATTACCGTTTGGTTTCTCTCATTAACACAATCATCAAAGATAACGAGGTTCATTTAGATTTATCCAAATCTTGGGGAGACGGTATATCATCGCGTATTATCCACTAAAAGAATACAAGTTATCGGTTTGATTTCTTTTTACATCTCTGTGTATCACAAAATAGTTGTATTATATCTTCAATGTTATAATCATTTAGGTTTTTTTGAAGTTTAAATAAACCGATTATATCTTCTTTTTGAAGAACCAGCATTAAAACCTTGGTGAGAGTAGTGATACTCTGGTTGAAAACTCGACTTTGTGAAAAATTATTAAATTATTCATAATCATAAAAAGTTGGAGTGAGGAGCATCTTTAAAAGTAAAGAGGTTTTTTCACATCCACTTGAACCAACTATAAGACATCTTAATGAATTTGGAAGATTTTTATGATTGTTTAAATTTTATCTTATTTTCCAAATGGGTAAAAAATCATTCATTTATATATTTGGAAAACAGGTTATTAATTATTATTGGCTTTTTTAAGAAACTCTATCATTTTATCCTAATTCAGGTTTTAATTTCAAGATAATCCAATTATTTTATTTATGCAATAATCTTGTGTTGATATTTCCCTGAAAATCACATCCATGAATAATATATAACAGCAATCCTTTGAACATTCTCTAATACGTTGCAGTTTTCTCCCTTGTAAGGAAAGGTGTGTTATCACCCTCAATACTTTACATTCATTTCTCTAATCAATCTTGTAAAGTAATTCATCTTTTGGTGCGAAATCAACAGAATTATTTTCCTTTTTTAAATTTTTTATTATCATTAATTAGTAAGATAATGCACAAAAATACACATTGTTTATAGGCTTTTGACGTCCTGTGTTTACATCCCCGTCTTTCACACGGCCAGGACAATTCTCAAATTTGTCATATGGAGAATCAGGGAATTCAAGAGGGCTGCCTCAAAATCGAGTAAAGCTTATTCATATTTATAAAAGTAAAACTTACTTTAAACTGAAAATTCCATCTTCGATATTCACTTCGATACTTTCGAATCCTTCCTAATAGCTTTCATAACTATCGTTTGAACAGC
>CM068955.1:143138576-143149246 GCA_035128595.1 Eptatretus atami | reverse complement strand
GGGATCAATTCATAGTTTTCCCCATTCATTTGCATGGGTGCCTCAGAAACCCCATTAATCTACTACTAGCATGATGCTGCCACCACCATATTTCATGGTAGATGGGTGATGAGCTGTGCTCGGTTTCCACCAGACATAGATAGCACTTTGCATTCAGGCAAAAGTGTTAAATTTTCATCTCATCAGATCACAGAATCTTTTACCTCATGCTCTCAGTGTCTTTCACGTGCCTTTTTGCAAACTCCAGGCATGCTGTCATGTGCTTTTTTCTCAGGAGTGGCTTACATCTGGACACTCTCCCATAAAGCCTAGATTTACTGCAGACTGTTGTCCTACCGGCAGGTTCTCCCATCTCAGCCAAGGAACTATGTAGTTCTGTTTGAGTGGTCATTGACTCTTGGTCACCTCCCTGACTGAGGTCCTTCTTGCCCGGTTGCTCAGTTTGGTCAGACGGCCAGCTTTAGGACCGAGTCTTGGTAGTTCCATATTCATGGAACAGTTCGAGGTTTGAGGAATGGAACATAGGAAAGGTGTGTTTCTTTTTAAAATAAAACCAATCAATTGAGTTGGCTACAGGTGGATTCCAATGGAGTTGTAGAGATATCTCAAGGATGATCAAAGGAAATTGGATGCACCTGAGCTCAATTTGGAGGGTCATAGCAAAGGGGTTGAATACTTCTTGATGCAAAACATTTCAGCTTTTCATTTTCATTAATTTGTAAAAATTTTCTCAAAACATGTTTCACTTTGTCATTATGGAGTATTTTGTGTAGATTGGTAACAAAGAAATTAAAAAAATTAAAATCCATTTTTAGCTCGCCTGTTCGAAGAACAGAGAGCTATAGTGATACTATAGTGATATAGTGAAAATGTTAAAGTTTTTGGTGCAAGTTATTTCCTTTCTAATGTTTTTATCTACCACACTATTTTTTACTGATTACAATATACAAATACATATATTGTTTAAAATTATTTGGATCAGACTTCACTGCAATGCTTTATAAAAAATATTATTAGACTAGTCTTTTAAAAAACGAAAAACGATAAATGTATAAACAGGCGAGCATTGGGTGGCTTTGACACCACTCTGGTAAGTTCAGGCTGTAACACAACACAACGTGAAAAGTCGAGGGGTGTAAATACTTTCTGAAAGCACTGTATATAGATGTCAAGTCAATCAGATGAAAATTGCTGATATATGTGACCTTGACTTTTGACATATAGACATCAAAAACAATAGGAGTCTCGCTTGTGACAACCTCTACCAAGTGGTTACGTTTCGTGAAGTTCGGAGTGAAATTGCGACCAGTATATCGGTGATTGATGGACAAACAAATTCAGACAGAATAACAGACCAGACCAACCAAAATAGTTGTCAATCTTTGATTTTGCAAATAAACTACGCAATATACAAGATGTTCAACGAAACATTCTAAATTGGTCTGTTAAACTGACCTAACATAACTAATGTCTGGAGATTGCTACACCACTCCACCCCTTCCCAAAAACTAGCTAAACATTATTGGGGAATTTTCAATCATCAACTCAGTGTAACTGCTTACAAAGACAGCACGGTGGCAGCAACAGGGGCTTTCAGAGCCACCAAGCCAAGTAGGGTGAGTGTGCTGTGAAATTATTTATTGAAATTATGTACTATTTGTTCTGTGGCGACCCCATCAAAAATGGGAGAAGCGGAAAGAAAAGAAAGAAGATGCACTGTTTGTTCTCACTTTCAGTTTTAAAACATTTTGGATGATTTTCGTTTGAATGTGATTTCACTGTGGCTCACAAGGCTGTTTGGCTCGTCAGTACGATTTTACACCAATGTGGGTAAAACGAAATAAACTAAACAAACACCTGTTGTTCTAATATTACATGAGCTCGCTTCGAGGACACACTTGCATTATCAGACTGAAAGAAAAATTGCCTTGTGAATGGAATCGCGAAACGAGTTCGTTTAGAGGATGCGGCAGTTCAGTGTTTTGTATGTATAAAGTGGTGGCTGAATGTATACCAAAGGGTTATTTTAAAACGGCGTTTCCCCTACGTTCATATCAAACACTAAAAGCATAGAAAAAAAGAGCTTCTGAGGGTTTATAGAATTGAGAATTGATCTCCTTTTTCTCCACCACCAAAAGGCTAGTGATCAGTGACCGCCAGAGGTTCACACAAAGTGCTTTCTCAGCATGAGGTCCGTGCAGCACTCGGCTTGGTTAATGAATTGTGAGAAGTTTTGCAACTTTTATGGGACGAGTTTTGTAAGAAGCACACAGACGGAACATTGCATAGTACGTTCACATACGGTGCCTATAGAAAGTCTACACCCCCCTTTCAAAATTTTCACCATTTGTTGCCTGAAAGCCTGGAATTAAATAGCATTAAATCAGACTTTTTCCACCTTTATGAACACAACGGAACCCACAACTTCCAGCTGAAAAACAAAATCTACAAATTTCAGAAAATTAATTAAAAATACAAAACTAGAATATCTTGTTTGGATAAGTGTCCACCCCCCTGAGTTAATACTTGGTAGGAAGCAACTTTGACAGCAATTACAGCTGTGAGTCTGTTGGGATAGGTCTCTACCAACTTTGCACACCTTGATTGTGCAATATTTGCCCATTCTTCTGTATAAAACTGTTCAAGCTCAGTCAAGTTGCATGGGGAACGTTGATGGACAGCAATCTTCAAGTCATGCTACGATTTTCAATTGGATTTATGTCAGGGCTCTGACTGGGCCACTTATGGACATTTATCTTCTTGTTCCTTAGCCACTCCAGTGCATCTTTGGCTGTGTAATTGGGGTCGTTGTCATGCTGAAAGGTGAACTTCCATCCTAATTTCAGCTTTCTTGCAGAGAGCAGCAGGTTTTCCTTTCAGATTTTTCTGTACTTTGCTCCATCCATTTTCCCTTTGATACAGACACATGCCCCAGTCCCTGCTGATGAGAAACATCCCCATAACATGATGCTGCCACCACCATGCTTCACAGTAGGGATGGTGTTCTTTGGGTGATGTGCTGTGTTGGGTTTGCACCAAACATAACGTTTTGCATTTAGGCCAAAAAGTTCCATCTTGGTTTCGTCAAACCACAAAACTTTTTGCCACGTGGCTTCATCATCTCCGGAGTTTTTTTTGCATACCTCAAACGGGACTCAAGGAGGCTTGTTTAGCCGCGTCTCGCTTTGCGAGACGTGGCTCTAAGAGTGCTCCGCATTGTTCTTCTTTCTTCTTCTTGTTCTTCTTCTTAGCAGCATCTCGCATAGCGAATGACCTTGCAGTTGTTGTTGCAGTTGTTTGTTGTTGCAGTTGTTGTTGTTGCAGTTGTTGTTGTTGCAGCAGTTGTTGCTGTTGCAGTTGTTGTTGCAGTTGCTGTTGCAGTTGTTGCTGTTGCAGTTGTTTGCTGTTGCAGTTTGTTGCAGTTGCTGTGTTGTTGCAGCAGTTGTTTGCTGTTGCAGTTGTTGCTGTTTGCAGCAGTTGTTGCTGTGCAGTTGTTGTTGCAGTTGTTGCAGTTTGTTGTTGCTGTTGCAGTTGTTGCTGTTTGCAGTTGTTGATGTTGCAGTTGTTGTTGTTGCAGTTGTTGCTGTTGTTGTTGTGTTGCATGTTGTTGCTGTTGTTGTTGCAGTTGTTGTTGCAGTTGTTGTTGTTGCTTGTTGTTGCAGTTGTTGCTGCTGTTGCAGTTTGTTTGTTGCTGTTGCAGTTGTTGTGTTGCTGTTGTTGTTGCAGTTGTTGCTGGTTGTTGTTGCAGTTGTTTGTTGCAGTGTTGCATTGCTGTTGCCTTTGTTGTTGCAGTTGTTTGTTGTTGCTGTTGTTGTTGTTGCAGTTGTGTTGTTGTTGCTGTTGTTGTTGTTGCTGTTGTTGTTGTTGCAGTTGTTGTTGCAGTTGTTGTTGCTGGTTGTTGTTGCTGTTGTTGCAGTTGTTGTTTGTTGCAGTTGTTGTTGTGTTGTTTGTGTGCAGTTTGGTGTTGTTTGCAGTTGTTTCAGTTGTTGCGTTGTTGTTGGCAGTTGTTGATGTGCATTTGTTGCTGTTGCTGTTGTTGCAGTTGTTGTTGCTGTTGTTGCAGTTGTTGTTGTTGCATTGTTTGTTGCAGTTGTTTGTTGCAGTTGTTGTTGCAGTTGTTGTTGCGTTGTTGCAGTTGTTGAGTTGTTGTTGCAGTTGTTGTTTGCAGTTGTTGCAGTTTGTTGTTTGCAGTTGTTGTTGTTGCAGTTGTTGTTGCAGTTGTTGCTGTTTGCTGTTGTTGTTGTTGCTGTTGTTGTTTGCAGTTGTTGTTGTTGCAGTTGTGCAGTTTTTTGTTGTAGTTGTTGTTGCAGTTTGTTGTTGACTTGTTGCAGTTGTTGTTGCAGTTGTTGCAGTTGTTGTTTGCAGTGTTGTTGCGTAGTTGTTGTTGGTTGCAGTTTTGTTGTTGCAGTTGTTGCAGTTGTTGCTGCAGTTGTTGATGTTGGCAGTTGTTGTTTTGTTGCAGTTTGTTGCAGGTGTCATTGTTGTTGCTTTGTTGTTGCAGTTGTTGCTGGTTGTGGAGTGTTCAGTTGTTGTTGCTGTTGTTGTTGCAGTTGTTGCAGTTTGTTGTTGTTGTTGTTGCAGTTGTTGTTGTTGCAGTTGTTGCAGTTGTTTGATTGTTGCTGTTTGCAGTTGTTGTTGTTGTTGCAGTTGTTGCTGTTTGTTGCAGTTGTTGCTGTTGTTGCAGTTGTTGCAGTTGTTGGCAGGTGACATTGTTGTTGCCTTTGTTGTTGCAGTTGTTTGTTGCTGTTGTTGTTGCAGTTGTTTGCTGTTGTTGCAGTTGTTGTTGTGCAGGTGTCATTGCTGTTGCCTTTGTTGTTGCAGTTGTTGTTGTTGCTGTTTGTTTTGTTGCAGTTGTTGTTGTTGCTGTTGTTGTTTGCAGTTGTTGTTGCTGTTGTTGTTGTTTGCTGTTGTTGTTGCTGTTGTTGGCAGTTGTTGTTGTTGCAGTTGTTGTTGTAGTTGTTGTTGCAGTTGGTGTTGTTGCAGTTGTTGCAGTTGTTGCAGTTGTTGTTGCAGTTTGTTGCAGTTGTTGATTTTGCATTTGTTGCTGTTGCTGTTGTTGCAGTTGTTGTTGCAGTTGTTGCAGTTGTTGATGTTGCATTGTTTGCTTTGCTGTTGTTGCAGTGTCATTGCTGTTGCTTTGGTTGTTGCAGTTGTTTGTTGTTGCTGTTGTTGTTGTTGCAGTTTGTTGTTGTTGCTGTTGTTGTTGCAGTTGTTGTTGCAGTTGTTGTTGTTGCTGTTGTTGCTGTTGTTGCAGTTGTTGTTGTTGCAGTTGTTGTTGTAGTTGTTTTTGCAGTTGTGTTGTTGCAGTTGTTGCAGTTTGTTGCAGTTGTTGTTGCAGTTGTTGCAGTTGTTGATGTTGGCATTTGTTGCTGTTGCTGTTGTTGCAGTTGTTGTTGCTGTTGTTGCAGTTGTTGTTGCAGTTGTTGCAGTTGTTGTTGCAGTTGTTGCAGTTGTTGTTGCAGTTGTTGTTGCAGTTGTTGTTGCAGTTGTTCAGTTGTTTTTGCAGTTGATGTTGTTGCAGTTGTTGTTGCAGTTGTTGTTGTTGCTGTTGTTGCTGTTGTTGCAGTTGTTGTTGTTGTTGTTGCAGTTGTTGCAGTTTTTGTTGTAGTTGTTGTTGCAGTTGTTGCACTTGTTGCAGTTGTTGTTGCAGTTGTTGCAGTTGGTGTTGTTGCAGTTGTTGCAGTTGTTGTTGCAGTTGTGTTGTTGCAGTTTTGTTGCAGTTGTTGTTGCAGTTGTTGATGTTGCAGTTGTTGATGTTGCAGTTGTTGTTGGCAGTGTCATTGTTGTTGCCTTTTGTTGTTGCAGTTGTTGCTGTGTTGTTGCAGTTGTTGCAGTTGGTTAGCAGTTGTTGTTGCAGTTTGTTGTTGCAGTTGTTGCAGTTGTTGTTGTTGTTGTTGTTGCAGTTGTTGCAGTTGTTGTTGTGTGCAGTTGTTGCAGTTGTGTTGTTGCTGTTGCAGTTGTTGTTGCTGTTGTTGCAGTTGTTTGTTGCTGGTTGTTGCAGTTGTTGCTGTTGTTGCAGTTGTTGCAGTTTGTTGCAGGTGTCATTGTTGTTGGCCTTTGTTGTTGCAGTTGTTTGTGCTGTTGTTTGCAGTTGTTGTTGCAGTTGTGTTTGCAGTTGTTGTTGCAGTTGCTGTTGTTGCATGTTGTTGTTGCAGTTGTTGTTGTTGTTGCAGTTGTTGCAGTTGTTGTTGTTGCGTTGCAGTTGTGTTGTTCAGTTGTTGCAGTTGTTGTTGCAGTGTTGTTGTTGCATTGTTGGTTGTTGCAGTTGTTGTTGCAGTTTTGTTGCAGTTGTTGCAGTTGTTGTTGCAGTTGTTGTTGGCAGTTGTTGTTCTGTTGCAGTTGTTGCAGTTTGCTGTTGTTGCAGCAGTTGTTGCTGTTGCAGTGTTTGCTGTTGCAGTTGTTGCAGTTGCTTGTTGTTGCAGCAGTTGTTGCTGTTGCAGTTGTTGCTGTTGCAGCAGTTGTTGCTGTGCAGTTGTTGTTTGTTGCAATTGTTGCCAGTTGCTGTTGCAGTTGTTGTTGTTGCATTGTTTGCAGTTGTTGTTGCAGTGTTTGCAGTTGTTGTTTGTTGCAGTTGGTGTTGTTGCAGTTGTTTGTTGCAGTTGTTGCAGTTGTGTGTGTTGCAGTTGTTGTTGCATGCAGTTTATTGTTGTTGCAGTTGTGTTGGTGGTTGCAGTTTGTTGCAAGTTGTTGTTGCAGATGTTGTTGTTGCAGTTTGTTGTTGTTGCAGTTGTTGTTTGCAGTTGTTGTTGCAGTTGTTGCAGTTGATTGTTGCATCGTTGTTGCAGTTGTTGTTGCGCAGTTGTTGTTGCAGTTTGTTGGCAGTTGTTGTTGTGCAGTTGTTTGCAGTTGTTGCAGTTGTTTGCAGTTGTTGCAGTTGGTGTTGTTGCAGTTGGTGTGTTGCAGTTGTTGTTGCAGTTGTGTGTTGTTGCAGTTGTGTTGCAGTTGGTTGCAGTTGTTGCAGTTGTTGCAGATGTTGTTGTTGCAGTTGTTGTGCAGTTGTTGCTGTTGCAGTTGGTGTTGTTGGCAGTTGTTGTGTTGCTGTTTGCAGTTGTTTGTTGCTGTTGTTGTTGTTGTTGCTGTTGTTGCTGTTGTTGTTTCAGTTGTTGTTGCAGTTGTTGTTGTTGCTGTTGTTGCTGTTGTTGTTGCAGGTGTTGTTGTTGCAGTTGCAGGTGGTTTGTTGTTGCAGTTGTTGTTGCAGTTGTTGTTGTTGCAGTTTGTGCTGTTGTTGCAGGTGTTGCTGTTGCAGTTGTTTTGGCAGTTGTTGTTGAGTTTGTTGCAGTTTTATTGTTTGCAGTTGTTGCAGTTTGTTGCAGTTTGTTTGTTGCAGTTGTTGTTCAGTTGTTGTTGCAGTTTGTTGCAGTTGTTGTGTTGCAGTTGTTGTTGTTGCAGTTGGTGTTTGTTGCAGTTTGTTGCAGTTGGTGTTGTTGCAGTTGTTGTTGCAGTTGTTGCAGTTGTTGCAGTTGGTTGCAGTGTTTGTTGTTGCAGTTGTTGTTGCAGTTGTTAGCTGTTTGCAGTTTGTTGTTGCAGTTGTGTGTTGCAGTTGTTTTTGTTGCAGTTGGTTTTTTGTTGCAGTTGTTGTGCAGTTTGTTTTGTTGCAGTTGGTGTTTGTTGGCAGTTGTTGTTGTTGCTTGTTGCAGTTGTTGTTGCTGTTTGTTGTTGTTGTTGCTGTTGTGCTGTTGTTGTTTTCAGTTGTTGTTGCAGTTGTTGTTGTTGCATGTTGCTGTTTGTTGCAGGTGTTGTTGTTGCAGTTGGCAGGTGTTTGTTGTTTGCAGTTGTTTGTTGCAGTTGTTGTTGTTGCAGTTGTTGCTGTTGTTGCAGTGTGTTGCTGGTTGTTGCAGTTGTTGCAGTTTTGTTGCATTTGTTGTTGCTGCAGTTGTTTGTTGCCAGTTGTTGTTGCAGTTGTTGTTGTTGCAGTTGTTGTGCTGCAGTTGTTGCTGCAGTTGTTGTTGCAGTTGTTGTTGCAGGCAGTTTTGCTGTTCGTTGTTTGTTGTTGTTGCAGTTGTTGTTGCAGTTTGTTGTTGCAGTTGTTGCTGTTGCAGTTGCGTTGTTGCAGCAGTTGTTGCTGTTGCAGTTGTTGTTGTTGCAGTTGTTGTTGCAGTTGTTGTTGCTAGTGTTGTGCAGTTGTTGTGTTGCAGTTTTGTTGTTGCAGTGTGCAGTTGTGTTGCAGTTGTTGCAGTTGTTTGCAGTTGTTGTTGAGTTGTTTGCATGTTCGTTTGTTGTTGCAGTTGTTTGTTGTTGCAGTTGTTGCAGTGTATTGTTGCAGTTGTTGCAGTTGTTGCAGTTGTTGCAGTTGGTTGTTGTTGCAGTTGTTGCAGTTGTTGTTGCAGTTGTCGTGTTGCAGTTTTGTTCAGTTGTTGTTGCAGTTGTTGCAGTTGGTGTGCAGTAGTTTTGCAGTGGTGTGTTTGCAGTTGGTGTTGTTGCAGTCTGTTGTTGTTGCATTTGTTGCAGTTTGTTGCAGTTGTGTTGCAGTTGTGTTGTTGCATGTTGTTGCAGTTGTTGTTGTTGCAGTTGTTGCAGTTGTGTGTTGTTGTTGTTGCAGTTGTTGTTGCAGTTGTTGTTGCAGGTTGTTGTTGTTGCAGTTGTTGCAGTTGTTATGTTGTTGCAGTTTGTTGTTGGCAGTTGTTGTTGCAGTTGTTGTTGCAGTTGTTTGCATTGGTGTTGTTGCAGTTGTTGTTGCAGTGTTGTTGCAGTTGTTGCAGTTGTTGTTGTTGCAGTTGTTGTTGCAGTTGTTGATGTTGCAGTTGTTGATGTTGCAGTTGTTGATGTTGCAGTTGTTGTTGTTAGTTGTTGCAGGTGTCGTTGTTGTTGCCTTTGTTGTTGCAGTTGTTGTTGTTGCTGTTGTTGTTGCAGTTTTTGTTGCAGTTTTTCAGTTGTTGTTGCAGTTGTTGTTGCAGTTGTTGCAGTTTGTTGTTGGTTGTTTGTCTGTTGTTGTTGCTGTTGTTGTTGCAGTGGTTTGTTGCAGTTGCAGTTGTTGCATGTTGCAGTTGTTGTTGCAGTTGTTGTTGCAGTTGTTGTTGTTGCAGTTTTGTTGTTGCAGTTTGTTGTGCAGTTCATGTTGCAGTTGTTGTTGTTGCAGGTGTCATTGGTGCTGCCTTTGTTGTTGCAGTTGTTGTTGTTGCTGTTGTTGTTGCAGTTGTTGTTCAGTTGTTTACAGTTGTTGTTTGCTGTTGTGTTGCAGTTGTTTGTTGTTGCAGTTGTTGTTGTTGTTGCATGTTGTTGTTGTTGCTGTTGTCGCTGTTGTTGTTGCAGTGTTGTTCATGTTGTTGCAGTTGCAGGTGTTGTTGTTGCAGTTGTTTGTTGTCTGTTTGCTGTTGTTGGCAGTTGTGTTGTTGTTGCAGTTGCAGGTGTTGTTGTTGCAGTTGTTGTTGCAGTTGTTGTTGTTGCAGTTTGTTGCTGTTGTTTGCAGGTGTTGCTGTTGTTGGCAGTTGTTGCAGTTGTTGTTGCATTTGTGTTGCTGCAGTTGTTTGCAGTTGTTGTTTGCAGTTGTTGTTGTTGCAGGTTGTTGTTGCTGCAGGTTGTTGCGGCAGTTGTTGTTGCAGTTGTTGCAGCAGTTTTGCTGTTGCAGTTGTTTGGTTTGTTGCAGTTGTTGTTGTGGCAGTTGTTGTTGTTGCAGTTGTTGCTGTCAGTTGCTGTTGTTGCAGCAGTTGTTTTGCTGTTGCAGTTGTTGTTTGTTGCAGTTGTTTGTTGCAGTTGTTGTTGGCAGTTGTTGCAGTGTTGCAGTTGTTGTTGTTGCAGTTTTGTTGTTGCAGTTGCAGTTGGTTGTTGTCAGTTGTTGCATGTTGTTGCAGTTTGTTGTTGCAGTTGTTCAGTTCTTGTTGTTGCAGTTGTTGTTGTTGCAGTTGTTGCAGTTTGTTTGCAGTTGTTGGTAGTTGTTGCAGTTGTTGTGTTGCAGTTGTTGCAGTTGTTGTTGCAGTTGCAGTTGTTGCAGAGTTTGTTGTTGCAGTGTTGTTGCAGTTGTTGCAGTTGTTTGCAGTGTTGTTGCAGTTGGTGTTTTGCAGTTGGTGTTGTTGCAGTTGTGTTGTTGCAGTTTGTTGTGCAGTTGTTGTAGTTTGTTGCAGTTGGTGTTGTTGCAGTTGTTGCAGTTGGTGTTGTTGCAGTTGTTGCAGTTGGTGTTGTTGTTGTTGCAGTTGTTGTTGGGCAGTTGTTGTGCAGTTGTTGTTGTTTGCAGTTTGTTGCAGTTGATGTTGTTGCAGTTGTTGTTTGCAGTTGTTGGTTGGCATGTTGTTGTTGCGTTGTTTGCATTGTGTTGTTGCAGTTGTTGCGTTGTTGCGTTTTTGCAGTTGTTGTTGTTGCAGTTGTTGTTGTGCAGTTGATGTTGCAGTTGTTGATGTTGCAGTTGTTGTGTTGCAGTTTGTGTGTTGTAGTTGTTGCAGGTGTTGCTGTTGTTGCATTTGTTTGTTGCAGTTGTTGTTGTTGCTGTGTTGTTGTTGCAGTTGTTGTTGCAGTTTCAGTTGTTGTGCAGTTGTTGTTGCAGTTTGTTGCAGTTGTGTTGTTGTGTGCTTGTTTGTTGTTGCTGGTTTTGTTGTTGCAGGTGTTGTTGCAGTTGCAGTTGTTGCACTTGTTGCAGTTGTTGTTGCAGTTGTTGTTGCAGTTGTTGTTGTTGCAGTTGTTGTTGTTGCAGTTGTTGCAGTTCATGTTGCAGTTGTTGTTGTTGCAGGTGTCATTGGTGC
>CM068955.1:143112077-143138386 GCA_035128595.1 Eptatretus atami | reverse complement strand
GTTGTTGCTGTTGTTGCTGTTGCAGTTGTTGCTGTTGTTGTTGCAGTTGTTGTTGCTGTTGTTGTTGCAGTTGTTGTTGTTGCAGTTGTTGTTGTTGCAGTTGTTGCAGGTGTCGTTGTTGTTGCCTTTGTTGTTGCAGTTGTTGTTGTTGCTGTTGCAGTTGTTGTTGCAGTTGTTACAGTTGTTGTTGCTGTTGTTGTTGCAGTTGTTGTTGCTGTTGTTGTTGTTGCTGTTGTTGTTGCTGTTGTTGCAGCTGTTGTTGCAGTTTTGCAGTTGTTGCAGTCATGTTTTGCAGTTGTTGCAGTTGTTGTTGTGTTTGCAGTTGTTGTTGCAGTTGTTGCAGTTTTGTGCAGTTGTTGCAGTTGTTGTTGTTGCAGTTGTTGCAGTTGTGTTGCAGTTGTTGTTGCAGTTGGTTGCAGTTGTTTGCAGTTGTTGTTGCATGTTGTTGCATGTTGCAGTTGTGTTGTTGCAGTTGTTGTTGTTGTTGTTGCAGTGTTTTGCAGTTGTTGTGTTGCGCAGTTGTTGCAGTTTGTTTTTTGCAGTCTGTTGCAGTTGTTCAGTTGTTTTTACAGTTGTTGTCAGTTGTGTTGCAGTTGTTGCAGTTTTTGTTCAGTTGTTGGTTGCAGTTGGTGTTGTTGCAGTAGTTGTTGTTGCAGTTTTGTTGTTGTCAGTTGTTGCAATGTTGTTGCAGTTGTTGCATGTTGTTTGCAGTTGTTGCAGTTGTTGTTGCATTGTTGTTGTTGTTGGCAGTTGTTGTTGCAGTTGTTGCAGTTTTGCAGTTGTTGTTGCAGTTGTTTTGTTGCAGTTGTTGTTGTTGCAGTTTGGTTGTTGTTGCAGTGTGGTGTTCGTGTGTTGCCGTTGCTGTTGCAGTTGTTGTTTCAGTTGTTGTTTTCAGTTGTTTTGCAGTTGTTGTTGTTGCAGTTGTTGCAGTTGGTGTTGTTGCAGTTGTTGTTGCATTGGTGTTGTTGCAGTTGTTGTCTGTTGCAGTTGTTGTTGTTGCAGTTGCAGTTGTTGTTGCAGTTGGTGTTGTTGCAGTTGTTGTTGCAGTTGTTGCAGTTGTTGCATGTGGTTGTTGTTGCAGTTTTGCAGTGGTGTTGTTGCAGTTGTTGCAGTTGTTGTTAGTTGTTGTTGCAGTTGTTGTTGCAGTTGTTGTTGCAGTTGTTGTTGTTGCAGTTGTTGCAGTTGATGTTGTTGCAGTTGTTGTTGCAGTTGTTGTTGCAGTTGTTGCAATTGGGTGTGTTGTTGCAGTTGTTGTTGCAGTTGTTTGCAGTTTTTGCAGTTGTTGTTGTTGCAGTTGTTGTTGCAGTTGTTGATGTTGCAGTTGTTGATGTTGCAGTTGTGTGATGTGCAGTTGTTGTTGTAGTTGTTGCCAGGTCGTTGTTGTTGCCTGTTGTGTTGCAGTTGTTGTTTGTTGCTTTGTTGTTGCAGTTGTTGTTGCAGTTTTACAGTTGTTGTTGCAGTGTTTGCAGTTGTTGCAGTTGTTGTTGTTGTTGCTGTGTGTTGCTGTTGTTGTTGCAGGTGTTGTTTGCAGGTTGCAGTTGTTGCACTTGTTGCAGTTGTTGTTGCAGTTGTTGTTGCAGTTGTTGTTGTTGCGTGTTGTTGTTGTTGCAGTTGTTGCAGTTCATGTTGCAGTTGTTGTTGTTGCAGGTGTCATTGGTGCTGCCTTTGTGTTGCAGTGTTGTTGTTGTTGCTGTTGTTGTTGCAGTTGTTGTTGCAGTTGTTACAGTTGTTGTTGCTGTTGTTGCAGTTGTTGTTGCAGTTGTTGTTGTTGTTGCTGTTGTTGTTTGCTGTTGTGCTGTTGTGTTGCAGGTGTTGTTGTTGCATGTTGCAGGTGTGTTGTTGCAGTTGTTGTGCTGTTGTTGCTTGTTGCAGTTGTTGCTTGTTGTTGTTGCAGTTGTTGTTGCTGTTGTTGTTTTGCAGTTGTTGTTGTTGCAGTTGTTGTGTTGCATGTTGTTGCAGGTGTCGTTGTTGTTGCTTTGTTGTTGCAGTTGTTGTTGTTGCTGTTGCAGTTGTTGTTGCAGTTGTTCAGTTGTTGTTGCTGTTGTTGTTGCAGTTGTTGTTGCTGTTGTTGTTGTTGCTGTGTGTGTTGCTGTTGTGGCAGCTGTTGTTTGCAGTTGTTGTTGCAGTTGTTGCAGTTGTTGCAGTTGTGTTGTTGCAGTTGTTGCAGTTGTTGCAGTTGTGTTGTTGCAGTTGTTGCAGTTGTTGTTGTTGCAGTTTTTGCAGTTGTTGCAGTTGTTGCAGTTGTTGCAGTTGTTGTTTGCAGTTGTTGTTGCAGTTGTTGCAGTTGCAGTTGGTTGTTGCAGTTGTTGTTGTTGTTGTTGCAGTTGTTGCAGTTGTTGTTTGTTGCAGTTTGTTTGCTTGTTGCAGTTGTTGTTGCAGTTGTTGTTTTGCAGTTTGTTGCCAGTTGTTGTTGCAGTTGTTGTGCAGTTGTTGTGCAGTTGTTGTTGGGTTGCAGTTTGTTGTTGCAGTTGTTGTTGCAGTTGTTGTTGTTCAGTGTTTGCAGTTGTGTTGTTGCAGTTGTGTGTTGCAGTTGTTTTGCAGTTGTTGTTGCAGTTGTTGCAGTTGGTGTTGTTGCAGTGTTGTTGCAGTTTTGCAGTTGTGTTGTTGTTGCAGTTGTTGCAGTTGTTGATGTTGCAGTTGTTTATGTTGCAGTTGTTTGTTGCAGTTTTTTGTAGTTGTTGCATGTGTCGTTGTTGTTGCCTTTGTTGTTGCAGTTGTTGTTGCTGTTGTTGCAGTTGTTGTTGCATGTTTACAGTTGTTGTTGCAGTTGGTTGCAGTTGTTGTTTTGCAGTTGTTGTTGTTGTTGCTGTTGTTGTTGTTGTTGTTGCAGGTGTGTTGCATTGCAGTGTTGTGCACTTGTTGCAGTTGTTGTTGCAGTTGTTGTGCAGTTGTGTGTTGCAGTTGTTGTTGTTTGCAGTTGTTGCAGTTCATGTTGCAGTTGTTGTGTTGTTGCAGGTGTCATTGGTGCTGCCTTTGTTGTTGCAGTGTTGTGTTGCTGTTGTTGTTTTGCAGTTGTTGTGCAGTTGTTACAGTTGTTTTGCTGTGTGTTGCAGTTGTTGTTGCAGTGTTGTGTGTTGCTGTTGTTGTTGTTGCTGTTGTCGCTGTTGTTGTTGCAGGTGTTGTTGTTGCAGTTGCAGTGTTGTTGTTGCAGTTGTTGTTGCTGTTGTTGCTGTTGCAGTTTTGTTGTTTTTTTTTTGCTGTGCTTGTTTGTTGGCGTTGTTGCAGTTGCTGGTGTGTTGTTGCAGTTGTTGTTGCTGTTGTTGTTGCAGTTGTGGTTTGTTGCAGTTGTTGTTGTGCAGTGTTGCAGTTGTCGTGTTGTTGCTGTTGTTGCAGTTGTTGTTGTTGCTGTGCAGTTGTTGGTTGCAGTTGTTCAGTTTTGTTGCTGTTGTTTTGCAGTTGTTGTTGCGTTGTTGTTGTTGTTGCTGTTGTTTTGCTGTTGTTGCAGTGTTGTTGCAGTTGTTGCAGTTGTTTTGCAGTTGTTGTTGTTGCAGTTGTTGCAGTTGTTGCAGTTGTTGTCTGCAGTTGTTGCAGTTGTTGTTGTTGCAGTTGTTGCAGTTGTTGCAGTTGTTGTTCAGTTGTTTGCAGTTGTTGTTGCAGTTGTTGTGCAGTTGCAGTTGCAGTTGTTTGCAGTTGTTGTTGTTGTGTTGCAGTTGTTGCAGTTGTTGTTGTTGCAGTTTTTTGCAGTTGTTGTTGTTGCAGTCATTGCAGTTGTTGCAGTTTTTGTTCAGTTGTTGTTGCAGTTGTTGTTGCAGTTGTTGCAGTTTTTGTTACAGTTGTTGTTGCAGTTGGTGTTGTTGCAGTAGTTGTTGTTGCAGTTGTTGTGTTGTAGTTGTTGCAGATGTTGTTGCAGTTGTTGCAGTTGTTGCAGTTGTTGCAGTTGTTGTTGCAGTTGTTGTTGTTGCAGTTGTTGTTGCAGTTGTTGCAGTTGTTGCAGTTGTTGTTGCAGTTGTTTTTGTTGCAGTTGTTGTGTTGCAGTTGGTGTTGTTGCAGTTGGTGTTGCAGTTGTTGTTGCCGTTGTTGCAGTTGTTGTTTCAGTTGTTGTTTCAGTTGTTGTTGCATTTGTGTTGTTGCAGTTGTGCAGTTGTGTGTCATGTGTTGTGCAGTTGGTGTTGTTGCAGTTGTTGTTGTTGCAGTTGTTTTGTTTGCATGTTGCAGTTGTTGTTGCAGTTGTGTTGTTGCAGTTGTTGTTGTTGCAGTTGTTGCAGTTGTTGCAGTTGTTGATGTTGCAGTTGTTGATGTTGCAGTTGTTGTGTTTGCAGTTGTTGCAGGTTTTGTTGTTTGCTGTTGTTGCAGTTGTTGTTGCAGTTGTTTGTTGCAATTGTTGTTGTTGGCTGTGTGGTTGTTCTTGTTGTTGTTGTTTCTGTTGTTGTTGCAGTGTTGTTGCAGTTGTTGTTGCTGTTGTTGCTGTTGCAGTTGTTGTTGTGCAGTGTTGTTGCTGTTGTTGCAGTGTTGTGTTGCTGTTGCATTTGTTGCAGTTTTGTTTCAGTTATTGTTGTTGCAGTTGCTGTGCTGTTGCAGTTGTTGTTGTTGCATTTGTTGTTGCTGTTGCAGTTGTTGCTGTTGTTGCAGTTGTTTGCAGTTGTTGCTGTTGTTGTTGCAGTTGTTGTTGTTGCTGTTGTAGTTGTTGCTGTTGTTTGCAGTTGTGTTGCTGTTGTTGCAGTTGTTGTGCTGTTGTTGTTTGTAGTTGTTGTTGTTGCAGTTGTTGCTGCAGTTGTTGTTGCAGTTGTTGTTGCAGTTGTGTGCTGTTGTTGCTGTTGCAGTTGTTGTTGCTGTTGTTGCAGTGTGTTGCAGTTGTTGCTGTTGCATTTTGTTTGTTGTTGCGTTGTTGCTGTTTTTGCATGTTGTTGCTGTTTGTTGCAGTTGTTGTTGTTGCTGTTGTTGTTTCTTGTTTGTTGCTGTTGTTGTTGCAGTTGTTGTTGCTGTTGTTTTTGCAGTGTTGTGTTGCATTGTGCTGTTGCAGTTGTGCTGTTGCATTGTTGCTGTTGTTGTTGTTGCAGTTTTTGCAGTTGTTGTTGCAGTTGTTGTTCAGTTGTTGTTGTTGCAGTTGTTGCAGTTGTTGTTGCAGGTGTTGTTGCTGTTGTTGTTGCTGTTGTTGTTGCAGTTGTTGTTGTTGCTGTTGTTGTTTTTTGGGGGTTTTATTGTTTTTTTTAGCCGACAAAACCTTTAGACGGCTCTTGGTCACATTTGTCCTTGTTTTAGTAATGGCTTCCTTCTTGCCAACCTACTGTACAGGCCAGACTTGTGGAGTGCCTGGGATATTGTTCACATGCACACAGTGACCAGTCTTTGGCATAAAGGCATGTAGCTCTTTCAAAGTTGTCATTGGCCTCTTAGTGGCCTCTCTGATCAGTTTCCTCCTTGTTTGGTCGCTCATCTAGATGGACGAGCCTGATCTAGGCAGGGTCTTGATGGTATCATACACCTTCCACTTCTTAATGATTGTCTTGACTGTGCTCCAAGGGATATTCAAGGCCTTTGAAATATTTTTATACCCATCCCCTGATCTGTGCCTTTCCACAACTTTATCCCAGAGGTCTTTGAAAGCTCCTTCGTGCTCATGGTTTAGTCTTTGCTGTGAAATGCACTACCCAGCAGAGGAAGCCTGCAGGAACAGCTGATTTTATTCTGAAAGATTGGAATCACTATAATTTAACACAGGTGGAGGCCAATTAACTTGGTGTGTGATTTTGAAGGTGATTCGTTCCACTTGAGCTAATTTACAATTGCTATTATACGAGGGGTGGACACTTATCCAACCAAGATATTCTAGTTTTGTATTTTTAATTAATTTTCCGAAATTTGTAGAATTTGTTTTTCACTTGTAAGTTGTGGGTTCCGATGTGTATATAAAGGTGGAAAAAGTCTCATTTAATGCAATTTAATTCCAGGTTATAAGGCAACAAAAGGTGAAAATTTTGAAAGGGGGTGTATACTTTCTATAGGCACTGTATATGCAGTGGGGGTTGTCTGAAAGTGGCATTGTTTAGCAGGGGTTCCAGTATCGTGGTGACTCCCACAGTCAAAGATAGGAGGATAAACACAGACTATTCCTTACACAGCATTAATATATTCGATATCATTTATTGAACTGGAACGTAGTTCGGGGTGCTTATGGGATGTTGCGTCATCTGTCTGTCAGTCCGTCCGTCCACATATACTTGCAACTTCTTCTCTGAAACTATACACACGATTTCGATGAAACTTCACCACAATCTTCCTCACCCAGTATATACTAAAGTTTGTTCACGAAATTAAAAAAATCGGACCCTAAGGGAGTCTATGTGAGGTTGTCACCCAAAATAGGTATTTGCTTTCTTCTCAGAAACTATACATGCGATTCTGATGAAACTTGACCTCAACCTTCATCACCCGTGCTGTACCAAAGTTTGTTCACAGCATTAAAAAAGCAATCGTGGTCTGAGGGGGTCTACGGAGGGAGTTTATAGCCGAGGGGGTGAGGTGGGGGGGGGGGGGGGGGGTGTTGCCCTACCATAAGAGGTAATTGATTTCTTCTCAGAAACTACACACACAATTCCAATGAAACTTGACCACAACCTTCATCGTCCGTGATGTACAAAAGTTTGTTCATGCCATTAAAAAACGGGGTCTGCAGGGGTTTACGGGGAGGGGTTGACCCCCAAAATAGGTATTTGCTATAAAATTCATTCATTGGTACATTTTGCTGATTCCATCCCATGTTGACTTCCTATCAGTGTCATTATTGTGCAGGTGAGCGCCCAGGTGTATTGCTGCTATTTTAAAAAAAAGAAGTTATTTCTCCAAAAAAAGCTCATAGAGTGAGTCCTGATGCCCGTCCATCTGTCCATCCGTCCATATGTATGTACGTTCGTCCGTCTGTTAACGTTTGACTAAAACATCTCACAAACTACCCAACAAATATGGATCAAATTTGGTACGATGCATCAGGACAGCAAGGTCTAATGGGGTTGTGCTCTCCATCCAGATGCATCCCCAATGAAGGTGGTAAAAGGGGAGTTTTGCCACAAATATTGGTGTTTCATTCAAAAATCGTCTTCTCAGAAACTGCCAAGCAGATCCAAACCAAACTGGCCATGCGGCATCAAGACCATGCCCTAATCTTAAGTTGTGCTCCCCATGGCTGTATCTCCTCTGGAAAGAGGGCCACGGCCTCCATCCCCTATTCCCTCATATCCACTAACACATATTTTCCTTACAAACTACATGACCGATATGGACCAAATTTGGTACGATACATCAGAACAGTAAGGTCTCACGCTGTTGTGCTCCACATCCGGATCCGCCCCCACAAGAGGCTGAAAAGGAGGTTTCGCCTCAAAAATTCAGGTAATTTATTTTAAAATCTTCTCAGAAACTGACAGCCAGATGCAGACCAAACTTTATGAAACATATAAGGACCATGCCATTAACTTAAGTTGTGCTCCCCATGACCATACCACTTCAGGAAGGGGGCCATGGCCCCTTCCTCCTATTCCCTCATTTTCACCCTGCCTCTTGGGGAAATAACCATCAGTCCCCCACGCCACTATTTATTCATGATAGAATAGGTCTTCCCATCGAATTCCTGTTCAAATTCCGCAGTCTTTTATATATATATATATATATAATATATAATATATGTACAAATATATAATATATATGTTAGGGTTATATATATATGTGTGTGTGTGTGTGTGTGTGTGTGTGTGTGTGTGTGTGTGTGTGTGTGTGTGTGTATGTTACCAAGGGAAATTGGCAACTTACTTATGCAGCAGAAGAAGACAATTGGTTTCCGGTCGTTCATTGGCACATTTAGGCTTCTCATGGTCACTTGATAGTTGCAATTCCATGGCAAAAAGTTCTACTAGGAATGATCCAATATCAAATTTTGAGTTAAAAAAATAAATAAATCTTGTTTTGACCCCTGTGATCCAATTAAAGTCCTCACCCCCTGGAGCATGAACCAGAGGTCAAATCCAAAAAATCGTTGCATACTTCATGCATTCCCTAATGTTGATTGCAGATACAAATTTTCATTGAAAAAAGGTTTAAAAATGTGGCCGTAATTGCATTTTTTATCATTTGACCTTTTGACCCCACCCCAAGGCTCCAGGAGTGGGGGCAAAAATGATACTGAAGAACTGTATTGCTATGTGGTAATTATAACTACCAAGTTTGGTGAATTTCTACACAACTGTTTAGGAGATAGGATGACGGATGGATGGGGCCGATTCGAATATTCCCCCATTTTGTTTTTTTTTAAAGTGCGGGGATAATGACATACTTTGAATGTCTGGTGTAGCTGGAGCAGATCCAGCTCCTCCCTTGTCAAGCCTTGTCCTCCAGGACCCATTAAGTTGGAATTGTGTTAATCAGTATCTAAACATCTGACGATGCTTTGGTTAAAAGAAAGTATCACCTGTGACACCTCAGAGATCATCATGAAGATGCGTTTCTTCGTTCTGCTTATACTTTGCACCTTCACCTCCTTCACCCGATCAGATCCCGAGGTAAGCTATGATGGCAAATTCACCACATATTTACAAGACCATTTCATCCCTTAAGTTCCTGGTCTTCATTGTGAAGGTCAACTTGAACTTTCATTCAAGCGTGATCATTTGTGCAGACAGGGGAACCAGTTCCTGATGACGAAGAAGATGAAGAACTAACAGCCGAGCACAAACTCACCCATGCATTGGGCAACTTTGGCATTGACTTGTTCCGCCAAGCTGTGAAAGACCAGGGCGATAGCAATTACCTCCTGTCACCATTACCGATCGCTGCTGGTCTCATTTCCATGATGCTTGGTATGATCCAGAAAAACACCTTTAATTGTTTTCCAATTACCAAGGGAACCCTTAAATGCCTACGGAATAATTGGTAAACTAATCAATTCTGCAATTTGTATTGTTAACAGTGGCAAGTCAAAGCCAAAAACATGGGGTCATTGTTGTGGTATTACTCTATATAATAATAGGCTTGTTCATCCACCTTTCCGTGGTCAATGCTCCTTTCCACACATTGATTAGTTGGACAGCTTGGCTCACTCCACCCACAAATGTAACCTGAAAAATCATATGGCCACCATTTTGGTGACATGCGAAGCCAAAGACATTTTCAGAGCTATCATATTTACAATTGCCATGCCCTCCCTATTAGTTTTTCATTCAGTGTAAAACGACCAAAGCGACTGTTAAAAGGATCATCAAATATTGAAAGGTTGGAGCCGACAGGCATCAGGAGCCATGTGAAAGCGACAGTAAGTATAGGCCTCGGCCTTCAGTCCTTTGGCTTCAGCCCTCTGGGGTCAGCCTATGGGCCAGTGCAATTGGAATCTATCAGAGCTATATAACCACGACATATTATTATATATGCACATAGGCAGTGAACATGTTTTTGTTTCAAATCTGGCTGTTGTTTTTTAGATCCTCGTGGAGGATCTCTAAGTCTTACTCACGTTGTTGTTCTTGTGGACTTTTTTGTTTCACAGCCTACAGTTTTCATCGAAACTTCCTGAAACTTGGCGTATATATGTAAAAATACCCTGCGCAGACAGTAACCATCTCCGATTTTGAAAATTCCTCCTAGAAAAAAAAGTTATGACGTCAAAATATCTCCGCTAATGGAAATCGCCTAAAAAATTATCTCCGAAACTAGGCAAGCTTTTTGAATTCTGTTGCGGAATCGAACAGGGCATTAGCAGAGATGAATTACCGCACATATGATACATCACTATGACGTCATATCATTTTTATGACGTCATTCCTATTTTTTGACATTTTTTGTTTCACAACCCAGAGTTTTCATCGGATCTTCGTTAAACTTGCCATGTATATATGCAGAAAGCCCACGCGCAGGCAGTAACCATCTCCGATTTTGGAAATTCTGCCGAGAAAAAAAAGTTGACGGCATAATATCGCCGCTAATGGAAATCGCCGATACCATTATTCCGAAACTAGGCAAGCTGTTTGAATTTTGTTTGCGAATCAAGCCGGCATTAGCATAGATAAATTTATCGCAAACCTGATACATCACAATGACGTCATATTCGTTTTTATGACGTCATCATTAAGAGGACGAGATCTTAGCTCATTTGAGCTTGTTTTATTCTTCGAGTGATCGAGGCGTCGGTCTGTTTCTGACAATATTTCTCTTAAACAACTCGACCAGGGACCACAAAACCCATGTTATTATAAAGGTCTGAGGAGTTCTGGAATCTCACAAGATGATGTGAAATAAAATATCCTCATTATTTACTTTTAATGATTGTCTAAGAGCAAGACGCCGATTTACGTGGTGGATGTGTTTCTAAAAACTGCGACGTTAATACAAAACGACGGTATTCGGATACGGTTTTCCCATATACCGTTTATGTTGTCATAATGGGAGATGCGTTGCCAGGGAAAAAAAATTTGGTCACCCTAACGTAACTTAACTTCACTTAAGTACAATTACAGACAAAATCAAGCAAATCAATACAGAACACGATTGAAATAATGCATGTGCACAGATAAACAATATAATGGTGCGGGTCGAGGGTGGAGGGACTGCAGGGAGGGACAGGTAGGCGCTACTATGCTTCAGTGGAACGTCTGAGCCGCGCTAAGTGATGTACTGATACTCACTCACACCCGACACCCCAATAGCGGTTCAAGCGGTCACCGCACCAGACGTGGCATGCTTTTCGTGCGGATGCGAGTCATCCCAAACCTACTCTGAGTGATTTGAGTTGCCCTGATTTCAAACAGTTTAGTTATTAATTGCTTGGTCAAGGACAGAGACCAAATGACTTAATGTGCATATTTAATAAGTAAATGGGGAGGGAGAACAAAGGACACGAAAATAGTTATTTACACCGTTTATTCACAAAGGTATGCACCCGGTATCAGATGAATGGAAATACACTGAACTTAAAAATTTCGAACGATATTAATCGGATGAGCACGACGTAAATCGACAATTGTTGGCTGCTCTTAGAGCACCCTTATTCTGGACATTTCCATCTGTCTGTCTGTCTGCGAAACTTTGGTCAAGCCTCGGGGCTAAACCACTCAACCGATTCCAATGAAATTGGTAGGTAGGACCAATATTTCTGGGAATCGTTGCTTTCGAATATGGGACCCCGGCCCTAGCAACTGCATAGCAACGGCCCTTTAAAGTGGTCAAAAAAAAATAAAAAAAATAAAAAAGAATCGAAAAATCGAAAAATCGAAGCTTAGAGTTCTGTCGCAATTATCTAGCTCCCTTCTTGCCAATTTGCAGCCCTAACAAAAATATTTGTAGAGAGGAGATAGTTTTGGGCGAGTACATGTCGAACATTTCACTAACGGTTAATTGCGAATATCTCTAAGAGAAAGAGTCTGATTTGATGAAACTTGGGTGAAATGTGTACAATGTGGCTAGCATGTACACAAAAATGAATGGTTCTATGCACACCTCCGATGCTTAGCAACAGCTAAAATACTTTATCGTACATCGTACACTTATTGTGGACTGTACAAAAAAATCATTACCTCCGAAGCTGGACCTCAAGGGACCTGTTTTTTTGTGCCCAAGGAGAATGTCTTACAGCATCATATAAAAAAATAAAATCTTTAGCGAATAGATTAATGGAATTACCAGGGCTGCCATTTGTTAGAGTCTCTTTGGAAACATGCCTGAAATTTCACAAGGCGGGTTTCTGGGCGCAAACTAAGAGGGCTGTGATAAATCATATTTATTGTGCTAAATTGATTGATAGCATGTACATGAATATCGGCTAGTCGCGTCGGGCAGCTTTCCATCTAGAGCGAGCAGCTATGTCGCCTACCGGCTTGTCCCATAATATAGAACAATGTTCTCTTGAAACGATGCAAAATATATGATGGAAATTGGCGACTTACTTATGCGCAGAAGAAGACAATTGGTGTCCGGTCTTTCATGGCACATATAGGCTTCTCATGGTCACTTGAGACTGCAATTCCATGGGGTTTCCGAATATCTTGTGGGATTGTGAGTTTGACTGTGTGACCATGATGGGCCATGAGTAATGACATGTAGGAGCCATGCTGTTGCTGGTTCGATCGCAGTTTCTGGAAAGTTGGCAGCATGATAGGATGATGGGGAAGGGAAAGAGTTAAAAAATTCCGCTGTTTTGATGAGGTCATGAAGAAATATGTAATGATCAATGTGGGAATGCCGAAGGATAGGGAAGGACAGAGTTGGGGCTGGAGTGAGGGGGGCAGGAAGCAAAGATGGGACAGAGTTCTAAGGGGGAGGTTGAGGCTTTGTGTGGGTGGGAGTGGTGAGGACTTTTTGTGGAGGGGGAGGAGGTTGAGGAGTTGTGGTGTGGAGCGGGTTGAAGAGTTGCGGTTGGTGGGAGTGTGGAGGGGTTTGAAGGATTAGGGTTGGAGGCAGAGGTTGAGGACTTGTGGTTTGGGAATGTGGGGGGGGGGGAGAAGTTGAGGACTTGAAGTCACATTTTGTATTGCACATATGTTCTAGGACCCTGCTCATCTTATCATAACATGATACCAATCTGTATAAGGGGAATATAAAAAAGTTGAAAGTAAAAGCAAAGTTAGGTGGTAGAATTAAAGTTTATAACTCGGGTTCGTTTGCTTGAAAACTGTTTTTAACCTTTTGCTCAGCCATGTGTCACACTTTGATTTTTCAGGCTCCACATCAGGATCTGAAACACAGCAACAGCTATCCTCAGTGCTCTGGCTGAACATTTTGAAGGATGTGGACAAAACTTTGCCAGAATTGTTGAAAAGTCTCAATGCAGGTTCTAAACCTCTACAACAGTGTACGAGGCTCTATATCAAACGACGTGAGTTGTCTAGAGAGCACTTTTGCCTGCATCATACTTTTATCAATCCTCATATGGCTCCAGGAAAGATTGCTTGTGTTATTTTTTGAAAATGAATGAATCGGTGTTATCAACTGTTATGACTTTCTTCATGGCATATTTTAGACAGGTAACACTAGTGGCAGCCATTGTTACATAGCCACGATCATTTCAATTGCGTGCTGTACACATTTAACATGTTTCTGTGTCCTTCCAAACCACATGTAAGACGTCGTACCGCACCCGCATAGCTCTCAAAACCCTTGAAATATTGACGAATATTGACAAAACCCAAGACGAATGAAATATTAATCAATAAATATAAATTCCGGGGCATTTCTCTCCCCTTTATGGAGAAATCAAGACTCGAAAGAGCTAAAACGAGAGGTTGTATGGTTATCATAATGCAAAGAGGTTGAGAAGAGGAAACGTCGTGACATACAGATGACCAAAGAGATCCAGGTAAGAGATCATAAGTGTGCCTAAGGGATGGCGAGATGATGAAACACCACCTTGAAAAATGGACAAAGGGAGGTAACTGCAGCTCTTCGACGAGCCTCAACTTCTCTTTTAAAAACTCCAGAGATAGGCTGGAGAAAAAAAATGGACAAGGGAGTTAGGGTGAAAAGAAAACTTGAACCAAGGTTGACAAAAAGTGGGTTAACAGTCAGGGAAGAAGGTAACTAACCTTTCTATTGCGGAGGAGCAGCGTACGGGATTATTTTACTACGTACAGAGTATGGGAGACCACTGATTCTCAGAAGGTTTGCAGATTCAGGATCCCAGCTGTTATAAAGTGAAGAACAATATTCCATCCTACAATGTATGTAAAAATACAACGTACACCATGAAAAGTTTATCTTTGAGTAATGCCTTGGATTACTGTCTTGTCTGTGCCTGGCTTTACAGACAAAGACGTGCCATCTCCAATGAGGTCCAAGAGCTCAAAAGACTGCTTACCAAAAACAATCTTCTTGAGGAAGTTCAGTCATTAAAACTCTTCAGTTTCACTATAAGCAATGATCTTTCTTGAGCAAACCACATTTCAGGGTAGGCCTCCAAAGCCAGCCGCTTACTGGGCATCCTCCGCTGTACAAAGTACTTCCTTGGTGCACCGGAACTCCAATCAACCTTCAAGGCCTTCTTTCACAGCTTCATGTTCATCCACTACTCTCCACTCTGGGCTCGCTCCCCTGCCTCACACCTTGCTCAGCTTAACGCCATGAAAACCAAAACCTTTAAGATTATTAGAATCTCCCATGATAAAGATGAATGTATGGGCCTATAAGTTCGCCATCAGAGACAGGTCGTTTGTCTCTGTTTTCTACCACCTCCTTTCTGGTTTTTTTACCGTCTGTTCTTTCCATGCTTTGTCACCCCTCCCCCTAGGTTTCTGCAGGGCATATACGGACCACCCCCAACCCCCTTCTGGTGAAACTACTGAAATCCAGGATCACTGCTCACCTCCACTCATTTGCTCCCCTTCTTCCCACCTGTGGAACCAACTTTCACTTCCCCTTCTATCTCATTCTTCCCTCCAGGTCACCAAGACAGCTGTTCACCAGCATCTCAGATCATCCCCAATCTAAAACCATGATATTTATTTTCTACCCTTGTTAACCACCATACCACCTCCTTCCAAATTTCCAGTTTCATTCCTAAGAGTTTCCTTCTGTATCCATCTCGTCCACCCCATGCATTCTCTCCTGCTCCCCATTCCACCCCATACCCATTGTTTGTCAAAGTCTGCCTCTATCTTGGTCTTCAACTCTGCTGTTGGTGTTTCCCCCCTCTCTCAACTGTTCCTTTTGGCTTGTTGTGTCCTGATCCGCTCAGTGTACTCGTGACAAAAAATATAAAGGTCCAAGCTTAATGCAAGCAAACACTGTTACTAAGGTGATCTTTCTGGAGTAAGAAAGTTAGGGAGGAATTGTTTTTTGTGTAGTCAAGGCTCGTGGAAGAACGAGAACAGTGAATGGATGAGGGCGTGACAGTACAGAGAGGGGGGGGACACTAACAACTGAGTTGAATGACAAATAGAGGGAGACTTGGATAAAATAAATTGGGAGGAATGAGTGTTGGGGGAATGCATGGGGGTGGACAATATGGATCACAAGGAAACTCTCATGAAGGAAAAACTGGAAATTTTGAGGGAGGTCCTGGGGTGGGAGGGGAGTGAACGATAATGGTTTTGAATTGATCATGGTGAGAAAAGATCATGGTTTTTCAAAAAAGAGAGGAAGGAATGAATGAAGGAGAGCAGTGATCCTGGATTTTGGGAGTTTCAGCAGAGGGGTTGATGGTGGACCATGCGCACCCTGCATGAACCTGGGGGTGGGAGGGGGGGGGACAAAGCATGAAAGAGCAGAGGGTGAAACACCAGAAAAGAGGTGGTGGAAGAGAGAGAAAGACCACCGACCTGTCTGTGATGGGAGAGTGGTAGGCCCATAGACAGCTTCACTGTGGGAGATTGCAATGATCTTAAAGGCCTTGGTTTCCATGGCATCTAGCAGAGCATGGTGAGGCAGAGTTGCCAGCTCAGAGGGGAGAGCAGTGCTATATACATATACATATACATATACATATATATATATATTGTTGCGAATTCGCGCCCCGCGGCGTGCGAACGGCCACGTAACTCGAATCGCGGCACGTCGCCCACCGGACGGACAATTCAGTCGTGACCCTCTCGAACAATGCCGAGAGCTAGTCACGGGTGGGTTTAACCTCACCACGATCGTGCCAATTGCCCACCGCGCAGGATAGGGTTGCTCGCCAAATTCGATCTACCTAAGTACCTGCGCGAATGGTCGACCGGCGATCGTACCACGCCATAGGCCGACTCCGGACACGAACCGCTTAAGCGGTCTGTTCCGTGCTACAGTGATAACCGAGCGGGTGTTATCGTCGGCCTGACGGTTCCGATTAATTACTGGCGTTTAAACCCACTACGAACCCTTACGTGAAGCAGGATGGAGAGTCAATTAAAAGGAAGGAGACGAAGCAGAACGGGAACAGTTCAACAAGCAAGCATTTTATTCCGCGGCACACGGAAAGCACGTATATACAGCAATACAGAATCGAAATGCACATAAAAAGCAAAGGAAGGGTTAAAACCGACTCTACGCGTACACACGGCAACACTTATACAGTTTTACTTCACAGACGGCGCTACAACACATTTACACAAAAGCAAAAGAAGGAAGCACCCTCACAGACAAGGAGGCAGACAGACCCGTAGGCCAAATGTGCGCGGGGCCTGGAGGAGCGGCCAGGTCCGCGAGACCGGGGAGTCTTACCCACATCCTCGTGACGCTTGGCGGGCAAGCCGCAAATGTCCGCGCCGCTGTACCCCGACTCCGTGCCCCTTGGCGGGTTTCGTTGGCACCACGTTTGGGGTGGGGGAGGAACGGGGCCCCCCCCTTGCACTATCTCAGCGCGGGGGGAAGGGAAATTGTTGATGCCCTGGGGAGGGAGTGGATGGCTGGCTTGGGTCCGCGATGAGACGAGCGATCCCCCACACCGCAACCTCGTCGCCGACCGCCGTCCTCCTTGCCTCGGACCCGAGCTCCCTTGCCTGCAGCTCCACCGCGCGCACTCGACTCAACTCCACCAACGCAACGCTCTCGCTCTCCAAAGCAACTCCACTCGACCTGGTAATTCTCGTGCCTTTATAGCCGGCAGGAGAAGCCAATATGCAAATTCCAGGATCAGAACGCGATTGGAGGCGGGGCCACGCTGCCCCCCCCCCCGGTCAGCCATTGGAGGGCAAAAATGGGCGTGAACCTCCCCTGATCCTAAAATTTGCATATACGGACTTCACATACACGCGCTTGGAGGCGGGGCCAAGCCGCCTCGCGCTCGCCCATTGGACGGAGGAGAAGTGGGCGTGTAGCATTCTGATCCGCGGATCGACGCGTTCGGCCTTCACTGCCGAACGGCTCCGGGACCATGACGTTTGGTGTTGACTGGTGGTGTTTGGGAATGGCCGTAGAAGCGATGATGTGGGATGAAGTTGTGAAGGTAAAGGAGAAGGTGGTGGAGGGTCTTCTGTGGTAGGGTTGGCGTTGTGGTTGTTGTCTGATGGTTGGAGCGTGGTTGTAGTTGGTGACGATGGCTGGCGTGGTGGTTAAGGTGGTTGTTGTGTGATGGCGGTTGAGACGTGGTTGGTTCAAAATAACGACAGAAAAGAAATGGCTAACTCAAAGCGTCGCAGCCCGGATGAATCACATAAATCCCTCTATACAACGGGTTTGGGCTAACTACACATGTACTTACAGAGATATCTCACCTGCGGGCCCTTTAGTGTGTAATGCGAATTTCCACAACCGTAACATATATATATATATATATATATATATATATATATATATATATATATATAATCAGATGTCCGGATATTGAATGCGCAAATATCGAGGGATTACTGTACTTGTGAATCTTTGATTTCGCAAGTACTCTATATCTACACACAACAGTCCAGGAATCTATGAAATATATCGCCAAACCCACCACAAATTGCAATAGAAACCATTCAAGTGTTTTTCACTCCAAGTATGCTATAGAATGACATACTAAAAGTCACCGAAAATCCAAGTAGGGGAACATGTTTTATTCTTCAAGATGGCCGCCAAAATGGCCACCAAAACTGATAATTTAGAATCAGCCCTATATCAGCAAGTAATAGTGCTAAAAATATATATGAAACACTTAGGTACATGTTATGGACACAATAAACCCATTTCTGGCATTTTGAAACTTGTCACAGACTTCACATTAAAAATGGCCGCCAAAATGGTGCCAAAACTAGCATATTTAGAAACAGCCAAATATAAGCAATTACTTGGATTCATATATAAATAAAACATCTTGAAATTTCCTTGGTTCAGACATTTCGGAAATGAATGAAATTCTAAGATATGTTGGATACATTGTATTATTGTTGTCACAGCGCTAAAGTATTTCTTTCTTTTCTATTACAGTGTAATTAGCTGATCATGGACAAGTGTGTTTTCTGTGAGGAACCTCTATCCAATGGAGGCCAACTTCCACATTACGCATCAAAGGATGTGAAGGCATTGCCAAGGCTAATGAGTTGTGGAACAGAAATATTAGTATGTGCCCGGCCAAGTTGTGCATGTCAAGTGTAGGAAGGACTTCTGTTCCCACAGTGCATGCCAGTGACAACAAAAAGTGAGGACATGACTCCGCAGCTCCCAGTAGTTCACCATGTGCACATCGATCCACAAGTATGGCATTCAATTACAAAGAAAACTGCATCTTTTGTGGTGTTTGCGATGCAAAAAAACCCACAAACCAACACATAAACTTATCTCAGTCAGAACAATGGATTTCCAGAAGACCATAATGCAGGTATGCAAATAACGCAATGATTTATGGTCAGACACTGTCAGAGGTAGAATTGAGTATGCGCAGGATCTACACGCTGCAGATGCGGTATACCACAACCTCTGCAGCACAAACTTTAGAACAGGAAGGAAATACCAAATGAGTTCGTTGCAGAAGAAATGATGCCTCCCAAACGGCCTAAGCAGGGCAGACCCTCCGATTCAGTATGAGCAGATGCTTTCATTAACGTAGCCGAGTATCTGGAGGCCAATAACAATGAACAAACTACTATACAAGATCTAATACATAAAATGGATGAATTTCTGGATGGCACTGACATGAATCATATGGATTTACTTACATGAAAGATCAACTTCAAAAACACTTCGGCGACAACATAACGATCACCGAGATCAATGGAAAAATAAATGTGGTTACATTCCGCCACAAAGCATCCGGTATCCTCCACAAATGCTACAGTCAACCCAAGAAAAGCAACAACACTGCAGAGAAAATGAGACTCATTGACACTGCTGCAAACTGATTAAAAGTGATGTCAAATCAGTGGAAGTAACAAAAGAGGTATACCCAGATTCAAGTACAATGACATCTACTGACGAGGCAATGTCATTCTTACCTGAATCATTGAAACTTCTGCTTCAGAAACTCGCAGGTGGGAAGGATGCCGATAAGAAATAGCATCATTGGCCAAGCCATTATGCAATGCATTCGACCAAGAGTTCTAATTGCTCCATTACAGATAGGTTTAGGCATACAAATGCACCACCATTTTGGGTCTAAATTTCTCATCGACTCTCTCTATGCACACGAAAATGTCAGAAATGGGTTTATTGTGTCCAATAACATGTGCCTAAGTGTTTCACATATATTTTAGCACTATTACTTGCTGATATAGGGCTGATTCTAAATTATCAGTTTTGGCGGCCATTTTGGCGGCCATCTTGAAAAATAAACATGTTCCCTACTTGGATTTCGGTAACTTTTAGTATGTCATTCTATAGTATATTTCGAGTGAAAAAACACTTGAATGGTTTCTATTGCAATTTGTGGTGGGTATATCACTAGATTCCCTGGCCTAACAATGGAGCAAGTGTTTGTATGTATGTATGTTTGTATGTACAGTATGTATGTATGTCCGCCGTTTGCCCATTGGTTGGAAAGCTGGCCTGATGCACCACAATTGTAACCTGAAAAAAAAAAAACGACCGTCCACCATTTTGATAAGCCGAAGACATCTTTGGAAGTGTCAAATTCAAAAGTCGCCATGCCCTTCCTCTAAGTTTTCCATTCACTATAAAACAACCTCAACAACTGTTAAAATGATCATCAAATATCGAAAGATTGGAGCTGACAGACATCATGGTCCTTGTGAAAGTGACAGTTCATATCGGCTTCAGGCTTCACGCCTCTTATGCCAGCCTTGGGGCCAATGCAATTTGAATTATCCAAGCTATATAAACATGATGTATTATAAATGCACATAAGCACTTGGCATGATTTTTGCTTCATATAGGAAATCCGGGTTATTTTTTTATTTTCGGGAGTGATCGAGGCAGCGGTCTGTTGCCTATAGAGCATCCAAATAAAGGGATGTGTCAAAAGAACATGATGCACGCTGCAGGTACTCCGCCAGTAACACCAAAAAGGAGGAAAAATACTCAGTTTAGTGGCTCATAGTAAGAGAAAGGAACTGGTGTAATATTAGAAGTGAAAACTAATATGATCACTTTTACAATTCAAAACTGGATGACTGTTCCATATTGTGGAGACCAAATGTAAATGGATCGTTCTGATTCTTCTTGCTTTTACACAACCCTCAGAGTTACGTCTTCAAAGAGCCTTTGTTGCATTGCACAGACGGCTTTTTGGCAATGCTCCACGATCAATGATAGGAAGACCTCAAATGGACTTATCACGCATTAATCAATGGCTGGGAAAACAGCTGCGGATCATTGTTACAGATGCTGTGACCAAGCTGCCAGACCCTGCTAATCTTATCCTCCTCAGTGCTGCCTTCCTCCAAGGTAGGTCTCACAAACTGAAAAAGCAGTACATAAAGTTAACGGGAGAGCAGTATTCAAACATGTCACACCATTGGGCCTTTTGGTCTCAGTAGTTACATAAATCAACCCCATGTGTGGTATGGACCCCAGGACTGGGTCTTCATAGGGGTGGTGCATGTAGCAGGAAATGCTCAAGTTTGATTCCGGCAGCCATTCTTCATGCCACAAAATTCTCGTCTTTCACATTCCTGGACAGGCTTCTTCATATGCCTTCTTCTCAACGCAATATACAGTATATGTTTAATGCTTTGATTAATCATCTATGTGCCCATTTAAGAGAAATATGACAGCCCCATGAAAGAAAGCTAATATAGAGAATGGTAACTTGCAGATTGCTGAATAACCTGATAATTACAGGTGACAAGCACCACTTTGAGCAATGATGAACAAGGATACGTTTGTCACATATCGGTATAAGGTTACATTATTGTTGTTGTGTTGTATAGATAGAGTCATGTCGGAGTGGCGACCCGTGCAGGATTGTGACCAATAGCCCAAGAGACTGCTTCGGCAGCACCGACGCTCTATATTAGAGTCTGGTCCCATTGGATGGATGGATAGAGTCGTCCGGTCAATAAATGCTTTTCCACTTCCGGAAAAATGGAGTCTGCAGGAGTAAGTTATATGCTGTTTGAAATCTTGAGAATATTCACGTCATTCATCAGTCTCCAAAAATATGGCATCATCGAACTTTGAACATCCGTCGATCGACTGGGATCGTCGCGATCTCTACCAGGATTTCTGTTGATTCAGAAATCACGTCAATTTTGTCTTGTTGGCACCACTTGTGGATCAAACAAGGTCTTGCCAAGCAGGATGGCTCGAAATGTGAATCAACTAAACAAGGTCGTCAAATCTACCAAACTCCAGCTTTTATGAGGAAGGAGAAAAAGAAGACCCAGAAACAGTGTTGGACAATTTCTAGAAGCATGTCCGGCCCAGAAAAACAAACAAACAATAGGCTCGGTAGAAACCGCCTGAAGCGAAGGCGCAAGTGAAGTAGTATTCTGACTATTGTATAAATGACTTGAGAATAATCCTCATGAATTATGAATACCAAGACCCAGATGACATCCTCATTAACTGTATCATTGATTGCAGCCATGATAAAAGGGTCCAGAAAGAGTCAATGACAAAGGAGAAGAGCTGACACTAGCCAAGGTGATAAAAAAAAATCATCGCCCAACAGCGAGAACTCTATCAGATGCAATTGAGAATAGTCAGATCGAGGAACAACCAAAGTCAGCATCAGACACAACGTTTAAAGGGCAAGCCGAACAAAACATTCACAAGCCACAAAACTACTAAAACCTGAGAATCGGCTTCAGAATGGCGGTACTTTGTGCAGGTAGATATGGCCAGTCAGTGCCCAGCCAAGCCACGTGTCCAACAATCAACTGCAGTTGTTCCAACTGCAAGAAGTCTGGTCACCGGTTAGCGTTGCGTCGGAAGATGCTTCACAATCTGAAATCCCTTCATGGAGAAACTGATCCAGATCATATGGACTTTTTTTCAGAACTAGACGAGCAACATGACAGTTTCAGGACTAGAAATCTGCCATGGGGCAATCTGATCTGACACTGCAAATGGGGTGGGTGTGGGTCGTGTGTATGTGCACCATGTGGACGGTGGTTTATTAAAATTATTATTATTCTTTAGCGGCCACAACTATTCCCAAGTTCTTGATTGGTTGGCTAGGTGTAAGTTTGGCCCAAGTCTTTCACGAAACGGCTAGCTAGGCCTAACATTCGACTAAGGTTCGGGCAGGAATTTGGAATTCGGCCATGGTACTGGCGATAGCTCACCTTTTCTTTGCGAATGATACTGCGGGATCTTTAACGTCCACCGACGAATGCCAGCAGATGGGTCACGCAGTTTAATTTCTATGAGAGCGACGGGGCACACACACTGATGAAGCACCCTGCCTGCGTAACACTGGGATGACATTTCATAGCTGGGCCAAGATTCGAACACAGACGAGACAGCTTAGAGGTGAGTGTACATACCTCTAGGCCATCCTCCCAGCCCCCGTGTTAATTTTTATTATTATTATGCCATTATCATCGGATGGAATTGATTGATTAATTTGCGGTTAAAATAATTTTGATGAAAAATCAAACTTGGATGACAGTTTGATGACTTGAGGCTGGAGTCAGGATTGGAGGAACAACCGAAGGTATGCTGATGATACCACTCTGTTGGCAGAAAGTAAAGAGGGCTTGATGAAAACGCTGACACTGAAGGAGGAAAGTGGAAAAGCTATATTTATTTAAACATTAAAAAAAAAAAACAATCATCTGAACGTTGAGGTGTTCATATTGGGAGACGATCATGTGGAAATAGTGGAAAGTTTCAACTTGCTGTGTTCTAGGATGGAGAAGTAAGTGGAGAATGTAGATCATAAATTAATAGACTGCTGTTCTCCCCAATGATAACAATGTCAGGATTGACAAATATCTGGAAAGACAAATGTGACAATACAAACCAAAAAGGAGGCTGGGGAACGCTCTGGTATTTCCAGTTGCGCTGTTTGGATGTGAGTCGTGGACAGTGAAAAAGAAAGAAAGGAAGAAGATTGGCAATTTTTAAAATCCGGTGTTCAAGACGAATGCTAGAATTTCCATGGACTGCAAGAAGAACAAACAAATTAGTGCTTGAAGAAATTAGACCACCATGTGAATCAGTACCACTGGTGCTAAAACTGAAACTGTCATACTTTGGTTGGCCACATCATTATGACTACAGAAGTCAACCATGCCAGGATGGATTGAGGCAAGTCGAGGAAGAGGCAGACCTTGTTTGTGCTTGATGGATGGGATCACGGCTACAACCAAGCTGTCTCTGCCAGAGCCTCGGGAAGCAGTGCAGCATCGGGATGTTTGGAGAAATCTGATCATGAATATCACCAGAAGTGGGCCATGACTTGACGGAATTGTATAACTGGTGAGAATCATTCTCACTTCTGGTCGGTGTGCAGACCAGCGACTCTCAGCATATAAACCCCCCCCATGACTAAGTACATCCACCTTTCTCCAAATATCCCTCAGGCATGTATCAAACAATGCTAGCGACCATTAGAAATGGGGTTATGCGTCAAATAAAGGTCACAATTGGGCTATAAGGGTGTCAGGGGCAATATCACGTCACACATGGCAGGGATGAATCACATGTGAGGCCCCAAGATATGTTATGAAACAATCCATACATGACATGCAGTTCACATATAATTTGATGGCTCAAAATAAATAAAGAAATAAATAAAATCGGACAGGCAATGCAGAACATAATTCATGCGTAAAGACACTTTTTAGCACCTTTATTAGCTCAAGATCATTGCGGCGTAGCATTGCAGCCTACATCGAGGCCAAGCAAGTCCAGTTGGCTCAGATCCATCAGTCTGTGGGGGACTCGATAAGTTTCAAATGCTTCAAGGATGTCAGGTTTCCTCCAAATTTCTTTCAGTTTAGTGTTAAATAACAGTAGCGACTGTTTCAAAAGGAAATCATATATTGGACAGAATTGACTGAATACTGCAGCTTGTGCTTACAATATTTTTTTTACTTCTGGTAGATGCACTCCATGAAACACCACCATGATAAGTTATTTATACACCTTAACACGGAGTTCGTCCAAGGCAAAAAAAAAACAAACCCTTGGGGAGAGGGGCATGTGACCCTTAATCCCCCTGCAAAGTTTGGGTTGAGATTGGACAAGTAACGACTGAATGTATCGCAGTCAGACAGATAGAGAGACAGACAAGAAATTATGTATTTCAGTATGATATACACTCAACAACCAGGCAGCAGTAGTCATCGTCGTGACAAGTGGGCACAGATTGTCATGTTACTGGATCAGATGACTCAGTTCCTGATCTCCAATGGTGCTTGGTGCGACACGCTAATACTCAGCGACTACCAGTCAGTCCAGCACCAAATGATCTCCAGCAGTCAAAGAAAATTCTGAAAACCTACTCCAATCACACTATTCACCACATGGGGACCGTGACGCTCCCCATCACTCATAAGAACAAGACTACGAGGGCCAGTTTTGAGATAACTGACCTTGATAAGGAGAACGTAATATCAGGTGTTCGCTCGAAGCCCTAGGCCTTACTGGCATGCTCGCCAAATTCTCTCTATTCAACGTCCAATTGATGAGCATCAGAAACCAGCAGTCTCTGAGTTTTCAGAAGTGGCCAAGGTCACTGCAACTCTTCCTTGAACTTCTTGGATGAAGCATGTTGAAGGGAATAGTACCTCCTCCTTGCAGCCAGCCAGCAACACTGGAGAGAATCCTTGACAAGCCACAAGAGATGGTCGCCAAAGGTCACATCACAAAGTTCGAATGCCTGACTAAGTGAGTTCCAGTTTCTACAAAGACATGTGCCTTGTCATCCCACCAAGCCTCAGACCCAAAATGCTTAGCTTTTTAAATGCACATGAATCGCACCTTGGAGTGTCCAAGGTCAAACAGCATGCTCGTGATGTCATACACTGGCCCTCAATGAACTCTGAAATTGAAGAGACTGTTCTGAATTGTTGCAAGTGTGTGGATTTTCAAAGAGCCCAAAACTTGAGCCCCTCTTGCCAACTTATACACCTGATCTTTCATTCATCAAACTTGGAAGCAACATCTTCAACTTCTAAGCAAAACAGTACTTGCTCACTTTGACTACTACTACTACTACTACTACTACAACAAGCCTGTGGAGGTAGACTGCCTCAAGGACATTACAGCTCACTTTATGATTGAAGCTTGCGGGAGTGAAGTTTTGATTACATGGCATTCCAGAGAAGTTGCGAAGTGATTCTAGAAGTCAGTACAAGTCAGAGATATTTGCACAAGTTTCAGAATGTTACCAACCCCCAGACGCCAGGCATTGGATACCAGCTGTGGTCGAGGCATGTCACAACAGCCCACGTTCTTATGTTGTGAGGACTGAGAATGCATCTCTGCGGTGCACCCCCATCGACCAAGGTTGGCCCTGTGGAAAGTCTGTCTGTCTGTCACAATTCATGCGATTCATGCGAAAAAGAATTGATTCATGCAATCTGAATTTGATATTGTTTGTGAACTTTATAAGTATATACAAGTCTGGTGTTGGCTTGGCGGTTAAGGTAGCTGGCTTAAGATCTTAGGGTGTTGAGTTTGAGCCCCTTTTGTACCAGCTTAATGGAAACAAGGGGCAATGAATGCATCGGTGGCACAGCTGTGTTCCCAGCAATGATGCAACCAGCACTAACAGACTGCATATGAAATGATGAGAAGTATATTGGTTTGCTTGACTTGTCTTTGCTGTAAAAGGAGCTGTGCGTGTGTCTGTCCATGCAAGAGTAAAGATGGGATAGGGTTGAGAGGGAGAGGCCGAGGCTTTTTTTGTTGAGTTGTTGTCAGAATTGCATGTGAGTTTACTCACAGTGAAGATGTGTGTGTGTGTGTGTGTGTGTGTGTGTGTGTGTGTGTGTGTGTCACTGGAGGGTGGGGTGTTGGGTATTACGCTCGTTTTCCTGAAAGAAAAGGGGATGTAGCATACCTGTTTTAGATTACATTAATGATTCTTGTTGTGGTTTCTTGTGTGTGTGCTGCACCGGTCTGCAAGCGCCAACTGGTCAATAAATGCTTCTCCGCTCCTGTCACAATGGATTTGACGTGAGTATGTTTCAACGTTAAATAAAAAAAATTTAGATATTGTGCACATTTGTTTTGCTTCCACATCCCAGTTGAGCTGCAGTTTGAGAAAACAAACGGAATTTTCCACCGGGATGCAGAGCAGACGGAACGTGTGCCCCTCCTAACGCAGGACTCCGTGCCCATGAAATATGGCTTTGACACCGAGCTGCACTGTGAGGTCGTTCATTTTAGGGCTGGATACGGGGATTTAAGTGAGGGAGAGGGGTTGAGTCCACCACCAGTAGAATGGGAATAGGAACAACATGCAATAATCATATACCTTTGTAATAGTTTACATAAACAAGTTTAGAACTCATGTATCGATACTGTACAAAAACAAAGCCAACAGCAGCTGATGTGGAAAGAAATAACCAGCAAGTTACAATAGCCTTTACTAT
>CM068955.1:143102027-143112067 GCA_035128595.1 Eptatretus atami | reverse complement strand
AGACCATGAGTACCTCACATGAATACATAGTTACAATTACACAGCATAAAGTTTTAAACAAGTTTGAAAATTGAGATTGTGCGAGGTCCTGCAGTAAGAATGTCAACCATACCGCATGTTCACAACAGGTTGGAGGGCTTCCATTGCCTGGCAACAGCATTTTGGTATTATTCTTGCCCAAAGAGATCACCAAGAACCTGAGCGCAATCGTGGACAGCCTCTCAGCAGAGTTTATCACGGACATCGTGAATGCACTTCATGATGTCAGTGTCCAGATCACGCTACCCGTCCTGAAACTCAAGCAGAGCTCAGACGTAACGGAGCCCCTCAAGCAAATGGGTGAGCTCGGGACCCATTTCATTGATGCTCCTTATTTATCCTCACCTGTAATTGAACAACTTTGGTGATCTTACAACTTTGGTGATCCAGTTCATCATTTGTTCCAATTGTGACAACGGCCTATTAACTCCTTGGATTCTCACCATTTGAAAGCCTACATTGACACTGTGTGTCTTTCTTTTCTTTTAAACATGCATCACATTTCATAGTAGATTGAAGGAGACTCGATTTTACTCTCGTCAAAGTACCATGAACTTAAACATACCTGTTTATTTGTGCAAGTAAGGCTTATCATTGAGATAAAACACAAGAAAATGGCAAATGTAGCAACATGACCGTTTGTCTGTTCTGCATGCATGACACACACATGCATTGCTCTGACAGTTTATATGTGGGTCAAGTTTCAAACTCAGACTTGCCAACTCAAAGGTCCGTGGGCATACCACCAGGCTATCCATCAGCCCCAATACGTATACTCAACTGTATTGAGGGGTGAGGGGAAGAAACACTGCACATGGTGCTTGCAGAATAGCATATTCCCCTTTGATGATTACCATGGATTTGTTTTCTGGCCTGACAAGAAACTCCCATCTTGGTGCAATGATACTTTATTGCATCAGTGATTACACAATCCTTTGGCGAGGATGTTAAGCCAGCTGTCCTTTCTTCTTGCATTTGCTTGTGAGTTCAGGAGGGAGGTGGAACATAGCAGCGACATATCTACACCTCCTCCTTTTCCGCATAGGATGAAACAACCAGCAACTGAATGACTAATCATTGCACTGTTAGAAGGAAGAGTTTGATGCAAATATAATATTTATGTTAATCCTCTTCTCCTTCTTCACTAACTTCCCTTTATAAGGGTGAGTTCCAATTGCACCAATCTTCTGCCCTGCATTGACCATGATACTCCTCCATTTCCCTGAGACAATTCTCTCCACTCTCCAACCACCCCCACCGAATTGACATCTCTCCCACCACAACCTTCCAATCTCAACCACGGTCTACCGGTAGTTATTTTGCTCCCTCAACCAATCCGTTCTCTTTGCTATTATTCTCTCTTTTTGCTATTCTTGGCTGAATTGGGTTGGGCATTTGCACCCACCCCCTTCCTCCTCCCGTGAAAGTGTCCAGCCCATCTCAGCTGGCATTTCATCAATTCAAGATGTGGCCTTTTGTAAGTGAGTATACATGAAATAATAAAGCACTGAATAAAATTTATCAAATAAGCCGATGTGAGATCATTAATCTGTATGGGGAAGGAGTTTGGGGGAGAAGGGGAGGAAGCGTCTGGAATTATGCAGGAAGGATGTGGTACCATTCTTCCATGAAAAAGTCAATCAACTCACACCTGTTTGGAGGTGGAAAACGCTGTCTCAGGCGTCGTTCCAGAATATCCCACAATTGCTCGATTGGGTTCAGATCTGGTGACTGAGAAGGCCATGACATATGGATAACATCAGTGTCATGTTAATCAAATCATTGGGCAACCACACATGTTCTGTGGATGAGAAAATTGTCATCCTGGAAGACACCCCTCCCGGCAGGAAATAAATGCTTCAACATGGGGTGAAGATCATCACTCAGTACCATTAAGCAATGATTGGCATTGACCTTGCCATCTAAGGGAATGACTGCACCTAAACCATGCCAGAAAAATGCCCCCCACAACATTGAAGAACCACCAGAACGCTTTAAGCCCAGCTGGTCACAACCTTGACGTTTTAGCCAGCGTATGGCAACGTATCAAAATGTATGTAAAACGCTGGTGTATGCTGAACTATTGATGTTTTTTTTTTCTCAGTTTTTGGCGTATTCATAACGAGTTGGACGTATGCATAACGTATTAGTAACGTACACAAAACGTTTCGATAGCATATAGATAACTTATACCAACGAATGCTTAGCGTGTTGTTGGCGTTCACAACCTATGACACGATAGTCTAACGTATGCATAGCGCGGCAGCGTATCGCCGACGATCACGTGCGTAGCCTATTAAAAGCTGCCGCTCGACGATTCAAATCATAACCGCACTAGACATCGAAGTGTCAAGGCTCTGTCACACCTTGACGTTTTAGCCAGCATATGCCGACGTATGAAAATTTGCCGAATACGCTGGCACATGTCGAATACGTTATGGGTAAGTTTGTATACGTTAAGAGCACGCTGAAGCACGCTGGCATACGTCGTAGCACGCCGAGACGTCGACAAATTTTAAGCATGCTCAAAATTTTTCGACGTATGCAGCGTATGACTCACACGTTCTGCATACGCTGGCCATAAGTTGTAAGCACATTATGCGATCATTGACACACGTCAACACACGTTACTTGTAAGTTACTCATAAGTCGAAACACATCGAGGTAATGTTTAGCGTACCCGAAACTTATTTCTAACCTATGAGTAACGTGCTTTGAACTTATGATAACATGGTTTGAACCTATGTGTAACGTATCTCAACGAATATTGACGTATGTAGATGTATTTGACGTCTTCCGGACGACCACAGAACTTAGGGCCCTGTCACACCTTGACGTTTTAACTAGCAATGGAACGTATAAAAATGTATGTAAAACGTTGGCGTAGGCTGAAATTTTGATGTTTTTTTTTAAAGTTTTGGGCGTATTCATAACGTGTTGGTCGTATGCATAACATATTAGTAACGGGCACAGAACGTTTCGTTGTGTTATTGATAACTTTTACAACGAATGCTTAGCCTGTTGTCGGCGTTCACAACCTATGCCCAACGATAGTTTAACTTACGCATAGCGAGCTAAACGTATCGCCGGCGAACTCGTGGCGTAGCCTGTTAAGAACCTGCCGGACGCCGATTTAAATCATAACCGCCTGAGAATTTGAAGTGTCAACATCGCAGTCACACCTTGACGATTTTGCCAGCGTATGCCAGCCTATGAAAAATGTGTCTAAAACGCTAGGCGCACGTCAAATACGGTATAGGTAAGTTGTGTATACGTTAAAAGTAGGCTGGAAAACAATGAAGTACGCTGTCATATTACGTGGTACGTGTAATACGTCGTGAAATTTCAAGCATGCTGAAAATTTTATGACGTACTCGGCGTATGGCTAACATGTTCCGCATGCGTTGTCATATGTTTCCTGGCACGCTCCGCGATCGTTTACACACGCCGGACACACGTATTGAGTAGGTTATCATAAGTCGAAACACGTCAAGGTAATATTTAACATACCCGCAACCTAATTCAACCAATGTAACGTCCTTTTAACCTATGAGTAGCGTGCTCTGAACCTATGTTTACGTGTTGAAACCTTTGAGCTGCGTACTTGACCTATTTGTAACTTGCCTTGAACCATGACTAGCGTGCCATGAACCTATGAGTAACGTGCGTTTAACCTATGTGTAGCATGCTTTGAACCTAAGTATACGCGTGCTTCTAATCTTTGAGTAACATGCATGACACTATGTGTAACGTATCTCAAACGCACATTGTCGTATGTAGACGAATTAGATTGACGTCTTCCGGACGACACAGCACTTACTGAACGGTTTCTAACTTACATCTACCGTATAATGGCGTATTGGCAGCATTAAGGGGAATTGGTATATACAAATGGGCTTCACAAGAGGAACCCATCATTGTTCCAGACTCCATGTTGAGTAGATGTCAATGCCAGTTATCAGTAGTAGTAATACTATTAGCAGTAGTTGGTGTGCGTGACAGTAGTAATAGTAGTAGTAGTAGTATGTCTATGTCAGTAGTAGTAGTAGTAGTATGTCTATGTCAGTGTAGTATAGTAAGTAGTAGTAGTCTATGTCATAGTTAGTAGTATAGTAGTTATCTATGTCAGTAGTAGTAGTAGTAGTAGTATGTCTATGTCAGTAGTAGTAGTAGTAGTAGTAGTTGTAGTAGTAGTAGTATTGGTAGTAGTAGTAGGTCCATGTCAGTAGTAGTAGGTGAGCGTGATGGGAGGGTGGGGGGTGATGATGGATCCTCTTTTATCATCCACGAATAGGAGACTACTTTGCACCATTGTTCGATGTTCTTTCGGCAAATTTTTTTCCTCATTCCCACGATGATATTTTTTTGTTTTACTTTTTAAAGTATTAAAAACGACTTTGACAAATACATAATGTACTAGTAATGAACAGAACGCTTCGATAACTTATACATAAGTTATACCAACGATTGTTTATCGTGTTTTAGGCGTCCACAACCTATGCCCAGATGTCTAGCGTATGCATAGCGAATAATTCAAGCACGTTATTCATAGGTTATAAAATAAGTCACGGGTACCCTAAACATTACTTTGATGTGTTTCGATGTATGAGGAACTTTCAAGTAGCGTGTTGCGAAGTGTGAACAACGTCTTGTAGCGTGCTTACAAAACGTTACTCATAGGTTAGAAATAAGTTTCGGGTACGCGAATGTTACCTCTACGTGTTTCGACTTATGAGTAACATACAATTAACGTGTGTCAACGATCGCATAACGTGCCTACAACTTATGGCCAGCGTAGCGGAACGTGTGAGCCAAACGCCGAGTACGTCGTAAAATTTCAAGCATGCAAAATTTTTGGACAACCAAAAGTACAACGTTTTAACCCAGCGTAATACGACCTATGGTAGTGTTTTTCAGCGTGCACCTAACGTACACAAAACGTACCCATAACGTATTCGACGTGTGCCAGCGTTTTAGACAAATTTTTCATAAATCGCATACGCTGGCTAAATCGTCAAGGTGTGACAGCCCCTTTACTGAATGTGTTACTAACTTACAGCTACCGTAAAATGCGTATTGGCAGCGTTTAGGGAATTGGTATATAAAAATGGGGTCCACGCAGGAGGACCCGTCAGTGTTCCAGACTACATGTTTTTTTTGTTTTTTTTTCTTTGGCATGACGGTGATGTTGACACTTCGATTTCTAGTGCGTTATGATTTAAATCGTTGCGGCAGCTACTAATTATATTATATTATAACCGCACTAGAAATCGAAGTGTCAACATCACCGTCATGCCGAGAAAAAAACAAAACATGGAGTCTGGAACACTGATGCTAAACATAACTCGACGTGTTTCGACTTATGAGTAACTTACAAGTCGTGTCAACGATCGCATAACGTGCCTACCTTATGGCCAGCATAGCGGAGTGTGAGTCATACGCTGGCATACGTCAAAAAATTTTGAGCATGTTAAAATTTGTCGATGAGCTGGCGTACTATGACGTATGCCAGCGTGCCTTCAGCGTGCTCTTAACGTTACAACTCCATAACGTATTCGACGTGTGCCAGCGTTTTAGACAAATTTTTCATACGTCGGCATACGCTGGCTAAATCGTCAAGGTGTGACAGCGGCTTTACTCTTGGAACCGAGCACTCAGGGTTGTAGAGTTCTTTCAGGTGGTGCCACACATGCACTTGTCCATTTGTTGAGAACATGGTGAAGGATGAATTCATCTGACCATATCACATTTCTCCACTACTCATTAGGCCATTGCCTGTACTATTTGCACCACTGGACTTACAAGCGTGCATTGCCAGGTATGATGAGCGGTTTGTGCACTGCAACCCGACTGATATCCTGCTCAGTGGAGTTCTTGGCGGACCGTTTTTGATGAAACTCGCTGCTCGCGCCCCAGGTTGAAATTTACAGTCAATCGTTTTGCGGTTGCTCGCCTGCTTTGCCTTGCACTTCAAATCAATGCACGGATATCACGATCCTGGTGTATGCGCTTCCGCCCACTGTTGCCCTTTGCTGATGATGTCTTTCCCTCGGAGATGCATGCCAGCATCACTTTCGACACCGTTGTTGGTGAAACATCAGCAAGTTGAGCTGTCTTTGTCACTGAAGCTCCTGCCAAACGTGCTCCACCAATCACCCCTCTTTCAAAATCATGGAGGCCACCTCTTGCAGCCATGCTAGACATAATTATAGGCAAGCAGGTCTGTGCAGCCTTTTATACATGACGCGAAGCATGCTGCGATGTTATTTGCTTATTAACACATGGGCCACACCCATGTGGAAACCATCGCTTTCAATATAGTTGGTGTCCCTCTGTCAGCCAGGTGTTTCCATTTTTCTTTTTTATCCATTACCTGTACCTCGAACATAGACATCTTCATACAATTGTTGCCATTGCCACCTGTGACAAAAATGTCAAAAAGACATCATGATTGCAATCTGTAACTGGATTGTGGCGTTGCATTGTGGTGTCATTCCTTCCTACATTGGTTGGTTTTCTTTTGGGATTTCATCCCGACATATTTTTTCAATGTTTTTTTTTCTTCTTTTGAGTCGTTATATTAGAATTGAGCCTTGCAAACTTGGTGCTATGGGTTTAATCAAGAGACAGCATATTGCACTTCATAAACATTGCATATCTATCTGTGTCTCAATGACCGTAAAATGAAGTAAAACACGTGAAAAATGGATCTTTTATTACACGTAGTTGTTGTCACTGCTGTCGTCGTAGCTATGGTTGTTGTTGCGTGTATACTCCTTCCGTGCACTCTTATACATTTTCTATTGCTTCGAGAATTATTACTATAAATAATTTTGTGTGCTCCCTCCATGTTCGCCACGCTTTATTCTAAAGGGTTTCTTCTGTCTTACCGTTGGAACGGCTACATTAAAAGCTCCAGGTCCTGCTGCTTCTTTCTCTATCCCAGAAAGAAGGGCTTTTTAAAACAGGCATCTTTATGATAAAATGGACACACATTTTTGTTCCAAGTAAATCGATTATTAGCTTTCCAACGGTACCGTTTTTTATTATTCAATGACAGTGGTAACCCTTTAGAATAAAGTGTGACGGACACACACACACCTTTCAGGAATGATAGTCCACTGTATAATGACAAGTTTTCCCCTCACCTCTTCAGGCTTGACACAAGTGTTCAGCTCTGAAGCTCAACTCACGCTCTTCTCTGGCCAATCCGCACCACTCACTTCAGTCAAGCACTTCGCCTCCCTGCAGCTCAAAGACAGAGCGCAGAGGTCGCATCCTCAGAGGCAAGACGCAGACGGAGAGAAGCAAAGACCACACATTTTCTTTAATGTTGACCGACCCTTCGTCCTGGTTATTCAGCACATACCTACAAAAAGCATGTTGTTTGTCGGACGTATTTACAACCCAAAGGTCGCCGCCTAAATCCAGATTGTACTATCTCTGTACCAAACATGCACAGCTGTCATATATTGGAATCGTTCAGGTGGACAAAACAAAGAGACCAAAATCAGCATGAAAAAAATAAGTGAATGATGGTGGCGAATTGCCTGTGACAAAGTGTATGCAGTATATCTGGTGCTGCTCCAATCAATAACCTAATCTTTACCAACTCTAGAGAAATACAAATGCTGAAAGTTTTTTTTTTTGTTGTTGCAAAAATGAAACTTGCTTTTCTGCATGAATCCCCAAATAAACGAAGGCAAAACAGATTTCCATTATGATTTCAGGGAAATCTTGTTCGTGTGAGAAAATAAATAATCAAAGAAGAAGCAGAAGAAGAAGAAGAAGAAGAAATATTTAACAAAAATATCTGATCTTGACATTCCATCAGTCACACACACTTCATTGTTCAAAAACTAGCAGTTTCTAAACAATAAATGAAATGAATAAAAATATAAGATTTCGAAGCAACACTCATACAAAGTATTTAAATGTTGTACAAGTAAAGCAAGCCCTGCTTGCCCAGTGTCCCTTCTGAACTTGTTCCTTTCATCCTCACTCCTCTAGACTTAATCCCCATACCAATGCCCCCCTCAATCCCCCGTGTCGAAGGACACACATGCTTACCTGTTACCTTTCCCCTAGTCTCGGCTCAAAACTCATCTCAACTATGTCACACCCCCTCTTCACTCTCTTTTTGATCAATCTTCCTGAGTCTTGTCTTGCACTCCTCCCTCAAGGTTTTCAAATCTGCTGCACACCACCACATCATGGTCACTCCCACCTCTACCTCTGAAATTTTCAACACTCCCTTTTATCCACTCACCTGCAGCTCACATCCTCATGCAGTGGTGTATCCGTGCATTCTTGCCCAGCTACATCACATTCACTCCACTGTCAGATTACCCATCCGCACCTCTCCCCCCTGTTCTGCTCTTTAATGAGCCTCAACATCAGCATGATAAAAGTAAGGTCAAATTTATTTTTAAGTTCGTGCCTTTGGGTGCTAAAGTGGGTCTCTGTTGCATCACACACACTTGTCCTGATAGTATGATGCAGAAGTAGCACATTTACCTTTGAGCTATTGCTCTGGGTTTGATTCCCGACCAGACTATAAACGATGAGATTGGTGCTTCACAATGAGGATGAGGCATCAATATGTGCACCGTCCTTGATATATGTAAGCTGGTGTCCCGTGCTGTAAAACAATTAGTTGGTGGACATTAGAATTCCACTGTGACTTTCAAAAAAAAAGAGCAGACATCTTTATTCAACGTCCTTGTCCCTTTTGATGAGAAACCCTGTCCACAGAAAGCAAGACAACAGAACTCCCCCCCCCCCTCCCCCATCTCTTGAGCATGAAAGGTTCATTTAAAGTGTCACTGCGGTAAAACATTTAAATGTCAAACATCCCAACAGTACAGAGATCAAAATGAATGTCAGAGAGAGAGGCTCTCATCACATTTATTTCATACAACTTGAGATTAAACTTTCAGGGTTATGTTGTTTTGACATGATTTGAGAACATGTTTGAAGAACCTACCATAACCTTAGTTATCTGTCGCTTCCCAGAGATGAAAATGAATATACAGTATGCCAAAATTATGCAGATACAGTGCCTTCAGAAAGTATTCACACTCCTTGACTTTTGACTCGGTGGGGGGGGGGGGGGGGGGGGGGGGGAGATTAATACATACATATTGACGCAAAACGTTTCAGCTTTTCATTTTAATTAATTTGTAAAGATTCTAAAGACATGCTTTCACTTTGTCATTGTGGGGTATTTCGTGTAGATCGGTGACAATTTTTAAAATTCAATTCATTCTAAATTCAGGCTGTAACACAACAAAATGTGTAAAGTTAAGGGGTGTGAATACTTCTGAAGACACTGCATGTATGGGTGTGTGTGAAATTATGTATCCACTCCAACCATGCTCTTCAAGCCGATGAAGCTGCAAAAAGCAACCATGAAAGGCTACCCAAGGTAAGCCCTTTGCTGTTTTAAACCCTTCCCAGAGTTCCTCCACACCTGCAAAGACATTCACAAATAGTACATACGTACATGAGAATCCCAATGCTACACACACCTTCAGCTGCCAGACCAGTTTCATCGCTTGTTGGCGAATAATCAGCGACAGCACAGACAGAAATGCATACCAACAAGGCTTCCAAGCATGTACCACATGCAAATGTCGATTTTCGCCAATAATTGATGAAACTGGTCTGGCAGCTGAGGGGGTGTGTAGAATTGGGATTCTCATGTGTGTACTATTTGAAAACATCTTTACAACTGTGGAGGAACTCGAGGAAAGGTTTTAAAGAGCAAAGGACTTACCTTGGCAACTTTTCATGATTGCTTTATGCAGCTTCTTTGGCGAGAAGAGCATGGGAGGAGTCAATTATTTCTATTTTCCTAGTGTGGAAGAAAAATAATTATAGCGAACGCAGTGAGCTTCATACTTAACGCGTGCACGTGAGAGAATAGGAAACAACAACACCATAACACTCTGGCTTATTGGAATGCCGTGTCATTAGCTATGACCTTTTGCTTCCTGCTG
>CM068955.1:143034938-143054690 GCA_035128595.1 Eptatretus atami | reverse complement strand
AGATATTCTAGTTTTGTATTTTTAATTAACTTTCTGAAATTTGTAGAATTTGTTTTTCACTTGGAAGTTGTGGGTTCTGCAGTGTAAATAAAGGTGGAAAAAGTCTGATTTAGTGCAATTTAATTTGAGGCTTTAAGGCAACAAAAGGTGAAAATTTTGAAAGGGGGTGTCGACTTTCCATAGGCACTGCATGTACCCTTGTTCTTCGTTGCACGGCCCGCAAGCCACTGGTGGCCTAAAGTGAAAACACAAATGTTTTTAAACACCAATGTAATGCACAAATGTGAAAACACTCAATTATAATCTGCCATAAATGCTATCAAATTGACGCAATGGTTTCAAATTAGTGTTCCAACACAAAGCATAAAAGTAACATAATTACATCAGGACATGTTTGCAGTGTACAAATAATTACACTTGCAGCCCTGTTAACCACAATGAAGAGGAGTATGTGGGAGAAATGGAATGAGTATAGAACTACCCAGACTCTTCCTCAAGCTGACCGTCTGACCAAACTGAGCAACTGGGAAAGAAGAACCTTGGCCAGGGAGGTGACCAAGAACCCAATGACCACTCTGACAGAACTACAGAGTTCCTTGGCTGAGACAGGAGAACCTGCCAGAAGGACAACAGTCTCTGCAGAACTTCACAAATCTCGGCTTTATGGGGAGAGTGGGCAGACGTAAGCCACTCCTGAGAAATAGGCACATGACAGCACACCTGGAGTTTGCAAAAAGGCATGTGAAAGACTCTGAGGCAACATATTCTGTGGTCCGATGAGATGACAACTGAACTCTTCTTTGGCTTCAATGCAATGCGCTGCATCTGCTGGAAACTGAGCACAGTTCATCACTTATCTAACACCAGCCTTACCATGAAGTATGGTGGTGGCAGCATCATGCTATGGGGATGCTTTCTAGTGGCAGGGAATGGGGGACTTATAAGGAGAGAGAGGGAACAATGAATGGAATGGAACCAAATACAGGCAAGTCCTTGAGGAGAACCTGCTTCAGAGTGCAAACGACCTCGGACTGCAGTGAAGATTTATGTTCCAACAGGACAACGACCCCAAGCATACAGCCAAAGCAACACTGGAATGGCTTCAGAACAAGAACTAGAAAGTCCTTGAGTGGTCCACCCAAAGCCCAGACTTGAATCCCATTGAGAATCTGTGGAAAGACTTGAAGATTCCTGTTCACCGACACTCCTCATCCAACTTGACAGAGCTTGAGCAAATCTGCAAGGAAGAATGGGGAAAATCCCCAAATCCAGATGTGCAAAGCTGATACAGTCATACCCAAGAAGACTTGAAGCTGTAATCGCTGAAAAAGGCACTTCTACAAAGTATTGACTCGGAGCGTTGAATACTTATTGACGCAAGACATTTCAGTTTTTCACTTTTAATTGATTTGTAAAAAATTCTAAAAAACTGTTTTCACTTTGTCATTATGGGGTATTTTGTGTTGATTGGTGACAAAAAATTTAAATTTAATTCATTTCAAATTCAGGCTGTAACTCAACAAAATGTGAAAACGTCAAGGGGTGTGAATACTTTCGAAAGGAACTGCAAATAGCAAACAAAAATTGGACTTCCCTATTTTCACGTAAATAACCATGGGTTATGCGTTAAATTAGTTCCAAAAATTCCAACTGCGGCGTAGACTCGTGTGCAGGTGATATGGCATTTCACCATATGGCACGTGACATAACCACAGGGTTCCAAGTTAAATGATCAAGAAGATACAAGAAGAGGGAGTTTTTTTTTTCTTTTTGCAAGTTTAATTGTAATATCTTTAATTACAGTTCTTTTCCATCTTTTACCTGCACATAAAAAAGCCTGGCATTGGCTTAGCGTTTAGGGTGGTGGCTTGGGATCCTAGGGCTCTGAGTTTGAGCCCCGTTTGCCGCTGAATTAACATCGGGGGTTGACTCAGCCTGTCACCCTTCCGAGGTCGGCAAAATGAGCACCAGTGTACTGGTAATAGGGGCATTGCATCAGCGGCATAGCCGCACCCCGAACAAATGATGCAACCAGCAGCCAAAAAGGCTGTACACGAAGGGAACCTACACATAAATAAAGTATATATCTAATTCCTTTGAAGCTATCTAAGGTACCAGTAAATAATCTTCCGTAAAGCCCACAAAGTCCTCGTCTTGTGTGTTGCGGTGAAACAGCTGAAGCAGCTCGGAGTTGGCAAGTGCGGGTCTGTCACAATCCATATAGTCATCACTCTCATCTTCTTCTTCGCCAGAAATTTCCTACTTTTTCTTCAACTTTCAGTTTGAATTCGGCAGTGAAACTTTTATGTTTTCTCTTACTTGTACTGAGAGCAGGGGTGTGTCCAGTTACCAAGCAGCTAGCTCATGCTTGCCAAGCAAGCAGTTCCTTATCAATGGTTTTGAACTGAGTGCTTGCTTGAGTGCTTAAGCCACTTGGTGAGTGCTCTACAAGAAACTTGGTAACTGATCACACCCCTGGCATTGTACTGCAGACACTTGTCATGGTAAAGACTATTTTGTGGATTGATATAAAATTCAACAGCCTGCAATGCATTTATACATTTCTAATGGACGAGCAGCGTCGTTTCCGGTCACATCAGTACCGGAAACCATGCCGGTTTTTAACACATCGGGACAGTAAACTTCAATTATTACAACAACCCTTTCTCAAGATATTCATTTTAATGTCAATTGGTTATTTACTGCAGTTATATTTGAAAAGAGCCGTTTGTTGGTCCTTGACAACAAAGCCGTGTTGGCTGCTGGGAATATGGAGTTCGAATGTCGCCTGGTCATGTGGACAGGAAAGCTGGCTTGCGGGGTATACCCATGTGCGGGTTATACGTGCCTGAAATTTTCCTCGAGCACTTTTTCCCCAGGTATAACAGGGGGCAGGTATATTTGCATGAAAATATGGTACAGATAATTGTTTTTATAATACTAACTACATCGATGCATTTTTTAAAAGTTGTTTTTTCAACTTTAAAAATGGCAGCACCTTTCTTGGTCTTCGTCTTTTTCAGATGCCGACAAGTTCCCTCGATTCCAGGCACCGGACGCAAGTCGTCACGGCTCACAACCGGAGGGTGCAACATGGTTAAAGGCTTGTTCAGCGGCAGTGTGTGCAGTGCTCCTCCTGCATCGCCAGGCAAACCCCATGGAAGCACGTCATCTCACCACATGCTATCGGCCTTCCTAGCTTTCTCTCGAGTTTCAATCTCATCTTCATCATCATGATAATCCATCTGAAATCTTAAACAGCAATCATCATTTACAAACCATGACAAACAAGAAAGAGCAATCAGAGATTGTAGACCTTCACCAGGACTTGTGTGCTGTTTGTGAGCTGGTGTGTTATGTAATTAATACATTCCAATGTGTAATTATTAATAAACATACTCGCATTCCAATTGGGTATTTAATAGACCTACTTATGTTCCAATAGTACGTAATTAATAGACGTATGCACAATCCAGTAGTAAAGTCCTATTTAATATTCGTACTTGCATGTCAATAGTATGTAATTAATAGACATATGCATGTCCCAATAGTATCTAATGAGTAGACATATGTATCCAATTAGTAATATCTAATAGTATCTAATTAGTAGATGTATTCATGTTTCAATAGTATCTAATTAGTAGACATATGCACGTTCCAATCATACGAAATTAATTGATGTACTCACATTACAATAGTGGCCTGACAGGATGGCCTAAACGTATGCACATTCACCTCGAAGCTGTCAAGCCTGGCTTTGAATCCCCACCCATCTAAAAAATGTCATCTTGGTGTTTCATCAACGTGAGTGCCGTCCCTATCGGATGGACGTTAAACGGGCATCCCGTCTGCCAGCATTTGCTGATGGAGGATTAAGATCCCATGGTGCCCTTCCTGAAGAGTAGGCAAGCTGTTGCCAGCACCATGGCCAAGTTCCAAATTCGTGCCCTAACCAGCAGGGGGCATTGCATCAGCAGCACAGCCATACCCTCAGCCGATGATGCTACCCCACAACCTTGTGCTGCATATGAACAAAAATTTCAAGAGTATGTAAATAACAGACATACGCAGATTCTGTGCAGACAGACAGACAGACAGACAGACAGACAAACAAACAAATAGACCCAAATGCAATGCCTTCACATCTCTGGCGACAGTAATTACATCAACTTCACGACAGTGTGTAACAGTTATTCATTAAGTGGAAATTGTTAAATGGAACTTGCTATTGCAAAAAATATATAATTTAAAAAAGAAACAAACAAAACATTCAGTCAACAAGCCTTATATAACCTGCTTCATGGTATTTCCGTGTCCAAGGAAAATAGTATCGAAAGCAAAATACTATAATGCTCTATAATGTACAGGGTTTGAATCTATACGTCCAAATACAGAAAAAGAGAATCATGCTATGTTATGGCTGCCCTTCATAGCTTAAGATTGCCATTCACACATGACATGGGAACACCTGAGGGCATAAATTTGTTTATAGTGTGGAAGCTGAAGCCTGTCCAGCAACAACACTCGAGATGGGAAGCAACGTAACCTTAAGCAATATCAAAAAGACCAGACCACTTGCTACTTGTAATTTAGGCAGGAATTGGAAGTTTGTTTAGGATGGCGGAGCTACAACTCGTTTACTTTTTGCAATCGACAGGATGGGATCTTTAAAGTCCGCCAACAAATGCTAGTTGATGGGTTGCCAGCTTTACGTCAATCCGAGGATCGGCACACTTTGTGATGCAACACCCTGCCTGTGAAGCACCTATCCAACAGTTTATAGTAGTTGGGTCAAAGGTAAGTGTGCTACGTCTACACCATCCTGTCTAATTGATCATGAGCATTCAACAAACTAGAAATGGCAATTATCTACATGTAGTGCATGAAGAATAGTCACGGCTCAAGCTTCAACAAATCGTACGTCAGGAATAAATATGGCCAAATTTTATGAGTTGCGTCGGTTTATTTAAAATGTCCGAAATGATGAAGTGTGTGTGTGTGTGTGTGTGTGTGTGTGTTGTGGGTGTGTAATGAACGAGGGAAAACATTGCAAAAGAAGGATAAAGGAACAATACTGACCTGTCAATGCAGAATGCAGGAGAGCAGAGCTGTTTACTCCTCTACCCTGTGTGGCAGTCACCCTGCAGGCAACATCAATTATTTTACCTGCAGCATGAAAATGCATTAAAATTTAAAATGGAAAGGTCATATTGGATAATATATATTTCAAGTGACATCTGTCCTACCCTGGTAAGAGGAGTGCAGATCCTATGTGGCAGTTCACAGTCCCCCCAAGCATCACCTGTCCTCCTGCCACTGGAAGGGCAACACTGGGAGCGTGGTGTCGTAAAGTGGTGAGCCAAGGCCCAGTTGAAGGGGTGTTGGTCTGTGTGCTCAATCCTGGCTGTCCCACAACAGCTGTACTTGAAACAGCTCCATGAGGTGTAGCAACAGCAGAGGTGGAGGCTTTGCGCTTCTGTGCTGGTGCCCGGGCACTGGACGCTTGACACTGCTGACAACCACACGATAAGGGCCAAGCCTGGCTCAGGCTTGTGGATTGCATTGTTGGCTGTGCTGCTGGAAAGCGTGCCATGCTCATCCAGCTCTGACCTGGTAGCCATGGCTGCATGTGTTGACCTGAGATTGACCCAGCAGCCATTCCACCCCAGGACTGAGTGAGCAAGGTAGAGGGCATAGAAACAGGCCCAAGTCCCACAGCTAAATCTGATGATGTTTGATGAAGCCGCTGCCCACTAGGAGACACTAAGATTGTTGGGTAGGGTGCTTCATGCGTGACCAAAACGCGCCGACGAAAGCGCGTTTGCCCATTGATCTGGCACATGATGTTGAAGTCAATGAAATATGGTAAGCCCAGGGGTGAAAGGTCAACACCAGGTTGCCGCCGCTCATAGGCATCTTGGATCGCAACACAGACGTCGGCTTCATAGGTCGCCCATGTACTCCCACTCTGCTCCCATTTCCAAACAATACCACGGCCCAGGGCGGAGCCGACTGGGAAAAGCCTGCGGCGTACCTGGCGTATCGTGCCTGCAGAGGAGTCGTACCATGGTCCAATTACAACTCTAACCTCGTGAACATATTAACCCACTTCCCCCAAAAGAGTTTACCAAAAAAACCAAGTATTTTCTTTTGAGTCATTTTGCAATAAAGCACATCATATATCTTTGTGTGCATCATATATCTAAGAAGCTTTGTGCTTCGGACTGTATACAGTGTTAGTGTTAGTCAAAATTCAAAAATAATTAATAAAAACGTCATCCACCACAATTTGCACTCTGTGGAAGAAATACAGCTGAAGGAGAGGGTATTGCATTTGGGTTTGTTACTTACGAAATCTAAAGATTTCGTAAGTATTTTGATGACTTCCGTCCTCTGTTTGTTATTCAAGTGAATGTGGAAGTTGGTTCCCACAGGAAAAACAATAAGAGGAATGAAATTGTGTGAGGCGAATGCGCGATTCTGCGTTTTGGAAGCTTCACCAGAAGGGTGTGATGGTGGCCAGCTGCACTTGGGTCAGGGAAAGTGGGAGGGGGGAGGGGCAGGGAGAGGGTGGAGGAGCACGGAAAGACGAAGTGCAGGACCGGAAAAGGCAACAGAGAGACACAAACCGTCGCGATGGAAACTGATAGGCCAATGACTCGGCTTCGATCGAAGGATGGTCTAGTGAGCGCAGGAATCCGTTGGGGTTGCGAGCAAGTTTTGAGGCAGTATTTGTTGGCCTAGTAGAGGGAGGAGCAGTAGTACTCCATGTGTGGGCTGGATGAAGGCCTTGTCAATGGGTTATGGTCGCGTATGGGTGTGCCGAGAGGGAAACGTGCGGTGAGCGGGAGGGTTGCCCGTCTGTGATCCGCTGGACAACTTGGATATGGCGCAAAAAATCAATGGCTGATTCGAGCCGCCAAAAGTCTGAATGACTGAAATTCTTGGCAAGAGAATTGTTAAGAAAGTAAAGTGCTTGGTTTAAATAGACCTGCATAGCATTCTTCCAGGACCTTTGTCAGTATTGTGTCGTTTGGCATTATTATTATTCCTGATGGATATATTAAATAAAATAACCACGGATTTCTTTAATCATGTGTTACATTAGTTGTTCTTTGGGTTGTCTGTGATCATGCAATAGAAGGTGAAGTCTGATGGTTCTGAGTTTGATTAGGGTTGTTGGAGAGTATGGTGTAGAAAGACCACTGTCAGAATTAACTGCCATGGGGTGTGCGTGCTGGCGGTGGTCGAACTTTAGAAGTGCAAATGACTCTACACGATCGTTGGAATTCTTTGCACGTGAGGGACGTCTCATAAAAGAGAATCTCATGAATTGCGTGTTTGGAACTCTGCCCTAATCCAATGTCTACCTAATCAATGTGCAAATTACAATAAAGACGCATTTATCTCGGAGAGATGTCTTGCATTGATGTTACAGAGCCTTACGGGGGGTCTGGGTGTGCCGGTGGTGATACGTTGCCACTCGGTGTTGCTCCAAGGCATTGTGCGGGTGCATTGTCCAAGCAGTTCATCATGCCATTTGTTATATTCAGCTGTAGCACAGGAAGTCATGCGCATCAAGCGTTCAAGGCATTGAAAGAGCTCATAACAGTCTGTTCCATTTGTTGCTTGCCAAAAAAGCTTAAGCCAGTTCTGGAAAGCTAAATGGCTCCATTTCTCCCCCCTCCTCCAACATTCCACAATTTTACAAATCCCCTCATCTTGGATTCTGGAAGATTTATACAAGGTCTCCCTAAATGGGACCCATTTTTTACCTCGCCCGCATGAAAAAGCGAAAAGCGGGGTTCAGGCAATTGATCATGTCTGTCCGTCTCTCCGTCCGTCTGTCTTAAACGTCAGTTCAGGATCGAGCCAACAATTAACTTATTTTAAATTGAATGTTATATTTTGAACACGATAGAGGAACATGAATCGCGAAACAAAACCTGCCATTCACATACTTTTTACTTGAATTTGTTCCTACACACATGGGAAGAGAGGAGTTGAGTTATATATATAATATAATATATATATTATATATATATTTATATATATATATATATATATATATATATATATTATATATATATCGCACTCGTCTGCCTGACAGTCAAACAATTTGAAAATTATTCCAAAACAGGAAACCGGCTGTTTTTAAGGATGTCATAAAGGACACGTACAAACAGGCTCAAACAACTATATATATGTGGTGATAGGGTGGTTGATCGATACGCGGTCAACAGACAGTAACTTCCGGAATTAATTTTCTTTCAGGACTTTCCAATCTTTATTTTATTTATTTTTATATTATTATACTTCATCACTGCAGAAAACAATCGTCTTATTGACACTTTCAAAGAATCTCCAGTTTTGACAGTACTTTAGACATGTTAAAATAGGGTGTGTATAGGACTGCCTTCACAGCGATAAACTTCTTGGATTTTTATTTTTTATGGGAAACCACACCGAAAGCAACGTGCCATTGTGTTCGCCATTCAACTTCTGTGTTTAGCCTAGCGCATCTACCCGTTCAGTCAACACAGCCTACGATCGTTTCCAAACTGTCTGATAAATAATAACGACTCAAGTAAGGTTAGGGAATAGATGTGAAGGCCTTGTGTTTCCAACAAAAATGGACGAAAGTAATTACTACTTTCACCGAACAGAAAGGTTCTGCCTTTGTTTTATATGTTCGGAGGAGCGTCGTGCGATTCAAGTACAACATCATAGAAACACCCAAAGCATGCGGCCGACAACAAATTTTATTGAGTAAGCATAGAAAAACGAAGGTATAGAAATTCAAAAGAAGTTAATGGGGCACAGGTCTGGCAGGTATCGAGTATAACGGTTATACGGATAACGAAAAAAATCGGTATGAAAAAAAAAATTTGGAGTATCACAACAAATCGAAGGAAAGGTGTTTACAATCTTTAAATACGTACATGTTTTATGAATAGCTTAGGTTGTCCCGCTCGTGCTACACTGAACAGTGGATGTCAACTGCAGCATCACAGCCGAATTATTGTTACCAGTGTGTTCGTAAGACGTATTTTTAAGATTGTACCCCGAGCACGCGTACAGCAATTGTGTTTTTTTACCCTCGTGGCGTATGTTAAAAGCTAAAATTCGCAACTGAGAGTTAATTCTACCGCGTTATGAAGAATGCGCTATGCTTTGAGAAAGCCGTGTGGGCCGCTTATAGGATTCGATGCACTTGGATCTTGCGACTCTAGTCATCGCTGCCTGCTGAATCACCGCACTCTGATCTCTCAGTGCAGCGAGTCAGGATCAGCGTATGAAGATCGTCTATCGCAGATCAGCGCCTGTCGCTGGATATATTAATCGTTAAGTACGAGGCCATGCCGGAATGACTTCGGGCGGTATCACCTTCACCTGTATTCGCACAGGCAGGTATGACTATCGCGGAATCACCGCACTTGATAAATCTCGCACACAAGCGGGTGTGAAAAGTGTCCTATCGGCTCCTGTTGGCGGATCCAGCTGTCTTATCGTGCAGGGGGATCGCGATAGGTCGATTACTAACTGCCCAAAGTCGCGGTCGCTCGTCGACATTATTCCCGCCTGCGGTCGCCATCTCCGCGGGTAGCTTCCCGTACCTTAGCCCCACTACCTCGTCCGCCACGTGCGTGCGATATATTCAATTCATGTGGTACTGGTGTATCCTCGACAGAGCGAGTCATTCCGTGCCTCGGCGGAAGGTGTCCTGCTAGGACATTATCACGCATTGCTGTCAAGTGGATCCCGTGTGGGTTTATGGTTAGTTGTACCTAGAATGCGCCGGGAGAAATCCTTAGCTGGTGGCGTGCTCCGTTTTCCATCTGTGCCGCGGTGCCGCTGAGTTAGGTACATTCACGCGGTGACGCTGTGTGGGTTGAGTTATCATGTGCGGGTGATGTCCGCGATAGACATACCGGTCCATATTGGTATTATCAGTGCGGGGGTGATCTGCGGATAGTGCCGATACTCTGTCCTGTGCTGATAGTCTAGTTGTGGGGCGGTTATAATCGGGTGCCCGGTGCACAATCGCATTCGATATTGCTAGCCTATCCTACGGCGGTGACCGATTTTGACTCTAGTTTGCCGGCGGTGCCGGTCTGCTAGAGTATGCTTCTGTACCTGTCCTTGTTGCTGTACCGTGGTAGATATATCGTGGTGCGGGTTGGTAGTCGCGGGCGATAGATCTATATCCTATCCATGTGGGAGGGTGCCTGGATTGTGTCTGGCGGAGTTGCGTGGTGTGAGTCCGGCGTGGCGGTATGGTGATCACGGTGCTGCGCGTGGCTCGGTGGGAGTGTGGCGGGGGTGTGGGGCGTATCTCGCATAGTCATACCGGCCTGTGCTGATTATATATCGGTGCGTGTCCGCATAGGTCTACCGCCTGTGCTGATTATATATCGTCGGTGATCCAGCTAGTCATACCCGGCCTGTGCTGATTATCGTGAGGTGATCGCGAGTGAAGTCATGCGGCTGTGCTGATAATCCTATCGGTGGTCGTGATCCGCGTTAGGGCCTAACACTGCGCTTGTGCGCGATTACGGTTGAGGTGATTGCGATAGTCATCGCCTGTGCGATATCTGAGTGCTGTGATCTGCGAGAGTCGATACCTGCCTGTGCTGGATTATTCGGTTGGAGGGTGATTCGTCTATAGATCATTACTCATCTGTGCCGATTATCGGTGGCTGTATCTGCGATACATAGTCGGCTGTGCTGATATCGATTATATACTATGCAGTGCCGATGCACTCCGGCCGATAGTGATGCTCATATGGACTCTCCGTATAGCACTGCTCACCCCGATATTTAGCATCCGATGGCGTATGACGTATCTAGCGATAGATCTTCCCGCACTGATTAATTAGTATTTATTCCTGCCCTCTCCCGTTGAGTGCGCCCGGCTTAGTCGGATGCTGACGAGTGTCACCCCCTTTACCCGTCTCATGATAGTCACTGGGACCGGTCTGTGCTATGATAGGTAATATTCGGTGCGGTGATCGCGCAATTTCATACGCGGCTGTGCTGGATTAATATATTCCGTGGCGTAGTTTTGATCGCGGATAGGTCATACCGGTCCGGTGGTCTGGATTATTCTAGGTGGGCTGGATCATGCCATGAGTCATACACTTTGCCTGTGTGCGGGGTTATCGGGTGGATGGTTTGAATTTTCGCGCCTAGTAGTCATACGCTGCCTAAGACGCGGTTTTTTGGCGCGACCTCCGATCTGTGCTGGTTCGTTCTTGGCGGGATTAGGTCATACCGGCCTGTGGCTGATTATATATCGGTCGGTTGATTTCCGCGATAGTCGATACCTACCTGTGCCGATTATCAAGGCGGGTGATCCGCGTATGTCGATTACCTGCCTGTGGGCGGGATTATGCGGGTCGGTGATCCGCGGATAGCTCATACGCGGCCTGTGTCTGATTATATTCGGTTGCGGTTGATCCGCAATAGTGCACTACCCGGCTCGTGCTGGGTATCTATTATTCGTGATGGCGCCTGTGGATTCCGCCGAGATAGTCATCAAACCGCCTGTTGCTGATCACGTCGGTGAGGATTGCTCACGGATAGGTCTGCCCTGGCCCTAGCGATTGGGCTTACATTATCGGTACCGGTGTAGTATAGCCGATCCGCCTCGACCTAGTCTAGCTCTGCTCTCTTGCTGCTCCTGGCGGCAATATGTATCGGTGACGTTGTGCGCATGGTTCTAGTCCGTCGACTGAGTGATATAGTATTCAAAGTGGTAGTTGGCGGTTCGTCGTGTAGTGCTGATTTATCGGTGAGAAGGTTCGATTCGGTTCCGCAGATATCATACCGGCCGATGGTAACCTGAATTTATCTCCCTAGGTGTACAGAGTGGTCCGGGTATGCGCTATGCAGTGGATATCACCGCAAGTCCGATCATCGGTCTACAGGCAGACGCTTGGATCCTGTCGCCATCTCGGATATTACTCGCACCGATATCGGGAGCAGGTGATGCCTATCGGGCGTAGGGGTGTATACCCCGGCACTTGCGAAAGTCCGGAGAGTAGGTTGATAGTACCGTCCTGTCATGATTCACCACCCTGGATTTATCAGTTTAACGCACCGGCGGCCTGGGGATCTGCAAGGAAGTTCTCTTCAGCCTGCCCTGGTGCTTTGATTATCCGGTACCGCGTGCGTTCTAAGCTACGTAGTCAGACTGGCCGTGCTGGGCTCGAGTTTTCGGTGCGGTTTAGTCTGCATACATTCATACCGCCTGGTGGCTGATTTATCGGCGGGCTTGGCATCTGGCGAGTTAGTCATACTGCATGCCGTGGTTGGCTTTGTTATAGGAGTTCGGTGCGGTGATCGCGGGCGGATATGTGCATACCTATGCTGTGCCGATTATCAGTGCGGAGATTTCTGCGATAGGTCATTAAACCTGCGCTGTGCTGATGTAGGGGTATAACGTTGTTCGGGTGCTTGGGGGATATCCGCGGAATAGTCATACCTACCTTTTGTCCTATGTACAGTGGCAGGGTTCGCATCGCGTAGTCATACCTGCTTCGATGTGACTTCCATCCGGCTGATAGTCATTATCTCGCTGCCCGTGTATGATTCCAGCATAGTCATACCCGCCTGTGCTGGTATTATTGACTAATCGCGGTATATACGGATCCAGGCGATTATGATAAATCCTGAACAAGCATCATACCAGGCCGGTGTCGCGGCTGATGTATGACTTATTTGTGTGACGGTATATCACGATCCAGCCGAATATATAATAGCACAGGCCGGTATGCTAGTCGCGGTATCTGCCGTTGCCGGATAGGTTTCTTGCGGTGTTGCCGGTGGATCGCGATAGTTCATACCGGCCGCCTATTGTCCGTGGATGGATGATTATTGCGTGCTTGTGATGTTGTTTGCTGTTATATCGGTGAGTGATTCGCGGATAGTCATGCCGGCCTTGCTGATAATTATCGGTGCGGTGATCCCGATATCATACCTGCCTTGTGCCGAGTTATCGCGTTGAGGTGATTCGCGATAGTCATACTGCCTGTGCTGTATTATCAGTGCCGGGTTGGATTTGCGGATAGTCATGCCTGCGATGTTGCTGATTATCCGGTTGAGCGTGATTCGCTATTAGTCAACTGCCTGTTGACCAGAATATACGAAAAAATAGACGGATAGAATCTAGCGTAGTCATTACCGGCCGTGCTGGATTAATTATCTTATCGGCTTGCGGTGATCTGCGCTAGGGGTTCATAACCTTACCTGTGCCGCGGATTATCAGTGCGGCCTGATCCGGCGATTAGTTCGATACCTGCCTGTTGGCCGATTATCGGTGCGGTTGATCCGCGATGGTCATACCTTGGCCGTTGCCGGATTATCGGTTGCGGTGATTCCCATAGGTTCATACCGGCGTGCTGATTATTATATCGTGCGGTGATCCTGCCGTAGTCATACCGGACCTCGTGATAATTATCAGTGCGGTGTTCTGCGAGTAGTTCATACCTTGCCTGTGCTGATTATCGGTGAGGGTGAATTCGCGATATAGTCATACCTGCCTGTGCCGATTATCGGTGCGTATCTGGATATAGTCATACCTGGCCGTGCTGATGTTATATGCGGTGCTGGTGATCCGATGATTGAGTTCATACCTGGCTGTGCCGAATTATCGTCTTGGTGTACGTGCTGGTTTGATTCGTCCTGATGGTATACCTGGCCTGTTGCGTATATCGCTGGTGCGGTGATTCCGCTGATAGTGCCTAGTACCGGCCTTGGGTCTTGAGTTTTGTATATCTGTGTGCGGTGATCCGCATAGTCATACTCCGCTCTGTGCTGATTATATATCGTTGCGGTGATCCCGCGAATAGTCATTACCGGCCTGTGCATGTATATCGGTGAGGCGTGATTCAGTTGATAGTCATTGCCTGGCCTTTTGCTATAATTATCGGTGTTGCGGTGTATCGTCCGTGATAGTCAACCTGCTGTTGCTGATTATCGGTGAGGTGATTCGCGCATAGTCATCCGGCTGTGCTGAATTATCGGTGAGGTGATCCGCGATGTATCCTTGCTCTTCTGGTCCTCACCGAATCGCAGACGAAGTTTTCGGTCAGGCTGGCTTGCAGCCTTGTTGATCTCTGTAAAGCGTGGTCGATTCAGTAATCGGAATGCCCTCTGGAGGATTCTTGGTCTTGGCGTGGGGTGCACCAAAAACTGTCGATCTTGATGTCTGAACTCTACTCTGGTACTGAGAGTGCTGTGAAGGTGGTTGGTTACCGATCTCTGACTTATTTCCAGTATTACTGGAGTTCGGTCAGGGTGATGTACTGCCCCCCACCCTTTTCAGCACTTGTATGGGACTGGATTTAGGGAGGATGTCGAGACGATCAGCTGCGGTGCATCGTTTGCGGAATGTCAAAGATCTCGACCATTGATTTTTGCAGATGATTGCAGTCATCTTGCGGGAGATTTAGGATATCTTTTGGGGCCCCCGATGGTGCTGTAATGAAGAGTCGGAGCGCTGGGATTACTGGTTTCTGTGGGTCAAAAACTAGCATCCAGCTTTCGGTGCATCTTGTGATGCTGCTGTCCTGTCTGTGTCTGTTGGTGGTGAGGATGTTGGAGGGTGTGGAGAGATTCACTGACCTCGCCGGCAGCGATATTATGTCTCTGCTGGCTGTGAGTCAGAGGTGCATAGACGTTTCTGGGTCGAGGGTCCTGGGGAATACATGGATTCACTGGATCATGGGGGTGGCGCTGGCCGGGTACCTGTGCGGAGGTACGAAGGTGGCCGATGGTCGTTCCAGGTCCTTGGTTACTTCCAGTCTTGCTCTTAATGGATGCCAGACGTTGGAGCTGACTCAAGGGATCTGAGACGCGGAGACTTTATTTCCTTTTGGTACCAGGGTCTTCTTCGGAGAATCCTTGGCTATCGCTGCGTTCGGATTTTGTGATTCCAGACGAGCTGGTCTGCTGAGAGAGACTCGGAGAGATTTGTCTACCTGCATAGTCCGGAGCGTCAGTTGCGCGCTGTATGGACATTGTGGCCTCGTTTCTGACGCTGATCACTGCTGCACCAGATTCTGCTCACGAGGGAGTCTCAGGAAGGGAGGAGGCCAGGGGCGACCACGTGCCTCGTGGTTTGCAGCAGGTTGACCATCATCTCAAAGGAGATGGGGATGGGCCTGGCATCTGCCTGTGGGATGGCCAGCGGAGGCCCCTGGAGTACGGCGGAAGGACGCAGCGACGCGGCTGTTTCTGGCACTTATGGCGCCCATACCGGCGGACCTTTATCCCGCGGCATAGTCATACCGGCTTTATGCCGATTATCAGTGCCGGTGATCCGCGATTAGCTATAACCTGCCTGTTGCTATTATCGGTGAGGTGTCCGCGAAGTCATACCGGCCTATGCTGTATTTATTCATACAGGTGATCTGCGATAGTCATACCTGCCTGTGCTGGATTATCGGTGAGGTGTGATTCGCGATAGTGCATACCTGGCGTGTGCGATTATCGGTCTGCGTGGATTCTTGCGTATTAGTCATACCGGCCTTGTTGCTGATGTATATACGGTGCGGTGATCCGCCGATGATCAACCGGCCTGTGCTGATTATTATATCGGGTGCGTGATCCGCGATATCATACAGGCTGTTGTGATTATAATATCGGTAGCGGTTATCCGCGGATAGGTCATAACCGGCCTGTGCGATTATATATCGTATGGGTTCATCCATTAGTTTTCATACCGGCCTGTGCTGATTATCCGGTGAGTGGAGCTGATTCGCGATCGGACATACCGCTGTGCCTGTGTGCAGAAAGAGGCAACTGCATTCACTGAGTTGCACAACCACATCCACAATCTTTTCAAAACAAAGTTGGTTTGGTTCGTGATGTGCAGATAAGCTGAAGATGACACATCCACTCGCCATCCCTACTCGAGCCTTTGATGACATGTTCTCCCAGGCAAAGGAATGCATTGGCAGCTGAGCTGGATGCCTTGACCCAGAAATTCTAGATCCCGGTTTTGCTTATTCAGAAGAGAAGAAACAAGCCTGAGCATCTTCTTTGCATCATTCCTGTGAATGTTATGTTGAAGGTGCTCCAGCTATGTACAAATGGAGCTGATTGAACTCCAAGAGAACCTCATTTCTGAAGTTTAATTTTCAGAGGTCAGATTCAGGACTTATTATGCAAATATCTTCTCAAGGGACACATATCCAAGCTACGCATTGTGCCATTGAAGAAATATTCACTGTTCGGCAGCACTTGCGCATTGGCGTGCAGTCTCCAGAGTAAAGTTCATAAAGTCCAGCCACAGATGCCTGGCTCATCCAACAAATCCTGGAGAGTTGCTGAGAGTTGTGACTTCAACATCTCTTTCCAAATCTTGAAATGCTCATTAAATGATAATCCAAACACAGGCATCCCACGAAACTCAATTAGAGATGGACGTTCTGAAACTTGTGAGTTTGAAGTTTCTGCTTGGACTCGCATGTCTGTCACATATCAGTCACGCTATTCTTGACAATCTCAATTTGTACATCAGTTTTCTAAAGCACTGTTGAGCTCAAGTTTTGTCACTTTTGTTGCAATTGGAAAATTTTCCAAGTTTCCTTCTGTAAGTTATTTGATGGTGTGCTCAGCGTTCTGAAAATATCATTGGTGCCTCTGGCATATAGCAAAGTGTGTCCAATGTACTTACCACCACATGTCAGTTGCGCTGGATGTATCTTATTTTGGCACACAGGGTTTGGTTGGATGGAATGCGGGTTACATTCTTAGAATGCGGTCTGCGGTGTGTCCAAATCTTAGCATTTGCCCATGATGACTCAGAAAAGGTTGCCCATGCCTGCCGTAGCTCATCCAATGACTGTTGGTGCTATGGCAAAGTCATTTCTTGAAGGAAACCCCACAAAAAAAATAATGCACAGGGAATTAAGTCTGGGAATGATTGGGGGCCAAATAATGGGTCCCATCATCATGGATCAAATTTGTTGGGGAAATGTGAGTGAATCAAGGCATTAAGCGAACAGCTTGTTCAGAAAATTAAAAAATGACGTAATTACTGAAAGAGGATGTGGGCATGTTGAGTGCAGTACTAAACTACAAACTGCACTCGGTAAGAGCACATACCTCGCACCAGGTGAACAAGGTTTACATTTTCTATCCCACTGATAGGCCCGATACTGGATCCGGACCTGGAACCAAAATGAATCGCTTAATTCTTGTCACCAACCCACCCATTCACCTAGTTGTATAAACCTGCCATAACTTTTTTGAAATAGTAGATGCTATACATAGTTTTTGGCCTCAATCTCTCAAATGGTGAAGAATCACTTTAAAAACTTTTTTTAAAATTCTCCTCATCCAGATCCGCATTTCACCAGAAATCATACTGTGATTCATCCTTGTCATAACACCCAACCTATCGCACAAAGTTCATTCGAAATCCCTGTCCCATAACTCTTTGAGAAATTCGTGTTACATATCATTTTGTGCTGATCTCTCAATGTAAGGAATCGCTTAAAAAATTTATACTTATCGCAGATCCAGATCTTCACTGGAAACGCTTAATCATTTCTATCCTTGGCACACAGCCAATTTCTCCACCAAATTTCGTCGCAATCCTTCCACAACTTTTTGAGATATCCCTGTTCACAAGCAAACAGACCGACAGGAGAGCGTGAAAACAGTCCTCCCCACCTTTCCGTGGCGCGAAGTAACAAGACTTAAACATTTAATTCACCACTGTTCCATCAGAAGTTTCAACTGGAAATGTGTGTCTCCTGGTTTGTATTTAATAAATAAACAGGATACATATTTAAGGAAACCTCTGACTTATTATTTCTGTTCAAAATGAATGCTTATGTAGGGAGAATGTATCCAAAGGATTGTGTGATAAAAAAAATCGTAATTAATTTAACCACTTTTAGATGAATAGTCATGGTTGCCGAATTATTATTTGTTAAAATAACCACTGTAGTATTATCAGTCATTGTTTCCACATGTCACCCTTGAGGCACCTCGCAGATTGTTGTGCAACACTTTATAGCTGTGTATACCCCCACCAGACTCATGTAACTTTTAAAAAAATGTTTTTTTTGCTTAGAAATGTTCCAGCTTAAAACGACATGCACGTCCAGTAACATGCGTCTTCAGATTGCATCTTTAAGTTCCTGTCTGATCCACACAATCACACTAGCCTGAAATATCCTATTGTTGCATTTGTCTTCCTTGTGGGATGATGATGACTCTCGTGCACTTGTTAACCCTAATTCTTCAGATTACCCTCACCGAGAGGAGATAATTACATTCTGTTGTGTTGTTTATCTTGTCAAAACGAAGTTTGCAGATATGTTAGTCATCTGTTGTTTTTTTTTTATTTTATTTTTTTATTTTTTTGTCTGTAATCACCGAAAAAAATTCTTGCAGACACAGTTTTCCATTGGAAGTGTTTTTGTAACTTCGCATATCAGAGCCTATGGACTGGTCCCTGTTCAGCCATAAAATTTTTGAAGGTCCAAGTTCAAAGTTCAAGCGTCACTTTTTCGCAAATCAGGGAATCGACAAAACCCTCATTTTTTGAGTAATTTATCGCGATCGGTCTTCAAACTCATGGAATTAGTCATGGTCTGGCGCTCAGCTGATTAATTTTGGTGGCGATTGGCCTTGACTTCATGTGTTTTTTTGATGTTGTTTTTTTTTTTATCTGAATCACGTAAAATCACTCTGCAGAAGCACAGTTTTCATTTAGGAAATTTGTTGTAACTTCGCATATCAGAGGCTATTAGAGGTCCCTTTCAGCGCATAAATTAGTGGAAGTCAAGGTTCAAGGTCACTTTTCGCAATCAGGGACGTCGACGAAACCCCTTATTTTGGAGTAATTTTGATCGGACTCTTCAACTTCATGGGAATATAGTTCATGGTCTGGCATTCAGCTGATTACTTTTGGTGGCGATGGCCTTGACTTCATGGTTTAACACGCCTAGGTCCAAACATATTGACCCCAAGGTTCAAAATTTTCAAGTTTTAGGAACCATATCGTGTAGTACCTCAAATGAACACGCTCGATGAGGCTTCTAGATATTATCAAGCTTGAGACATTTATGACGTGATTGTGACGTTATGAGAGCAAACGCATATTTTTTCGATGTTACTCTGTTTAGAACGATTCTCACGGAAATCTCCGTAGGCAGAATCCTCAAGGAGTGCTCCTGGTGGATTAGCATGCTCTGTTCCACCTCAGTGTGACTTAAAGAAAGTCACCACGTGGTCACCTTTTGTGCAAGGATACGGATCACCCTACGTGGTGACATTGGATTTATTTGTTTGTTTGGTCTGACAGAACGTGATTGTTTGTTTTTCTCTGCAACCGCTGTTCGGATATTGACGCGAATTTTCGCCATCGGAGCACTGACTCATGCAGATGTTTTTATTTTGTAATTATGACGTTTCATTAGGTACGTGCGTGCAGGCATGTGGGGAAAAAAGGAAAAAACTTGTGAACCACTCTATATCCGAACCGCTCCATGGGAAAAATGAACTTGGCACATGCCAAGCTATTCCCCCAGTGGGAAACGAGTGATTTTTTTTATGATGTCATAAGTTGCCTTCTTATGATGTTATAATTGCATAGTTAGAATCGCTACATCCGATCAGTCATGAACTTTATTTTTGTTGGGTCAAGGATAAATTTGGGTGCCACGAAAAAAATTGATGATGTCATAGGTCCTCATGTTCAGCAGCTGGGTTTTTTTTTTTTGTTTTTTT
>CM068955.1:142999947-143034913 GCA_035128595.1 Eptatretus atami | reverse complement strand
GTCCTCTGTTTGTGTGTTTGTTTTGTTTGTGTGTGTGTTTGTTTGTAGGCACGATAACTCGAGAACGGAAGAAGCTACCAATGTCAAATTACACCACGTGATTCAGGAGGGTGATGGCTAGTGCTGATTAGATTTTGGTCAAAATCGGTCAAAGGTCAAGGTCACAGTGAGGTCAAACATTCGATTTTTGATGGTTTGGTACAGAATCATCGTAGAAACTTCTGGTTTGCGTCGCTACCTTCTCTAGAGACAGCTTTTATTAGACAAGGTCAGAGGTCAAGTTGACGATTTCGGTAGACCAGTCTATGACTGCTTGTTTGTTTGTCCGCACAGAACTCTCGGCAACCACTTGTCATATCGAGACGAAATTTCTACCATAGGAGTGACCACTCATGTGGGATGTTTATTGATAATGACATCACAGGTCACGTGAGTGTACAGCCATGTTTGAAAAACTTTGGACCTCTGTATCTCTGAAACCACACCAAGGAAGAAATTGAAACTTGATGCATAGCAAGTACTCCTCATGGGGAATAAGTGAGATTTTTTTTTAATGACGTCAGAGGTGCCTCGTTATGATGTCATAATTGCAAATGTAGAACGCACATCTGATCGGCATGAGTTTTTGAGGGTCATCTAGGGTAAAATGGTCTACAGAAATAACGATGACGTCATCAGTCACGTGATTCGACAGCCATATTGTTGGGGGGAAAAAAAACCTTCAATAATCTTCTTTCTCTGAAGTGGTGAACAGATCGAGGCGAACCTTTACACGTACGACCGCCTATCCATGTGGAACAAAAGGTTCACATATGACATCATAGGTTACATGGTAGCAGCCATATTGGATTACCCTAAAACCTATTAAAAATCTTCTTCAGAACGGCTGGACAGATCGAGGGCAATTTCACACAATGTTCCCCAAGCCATGTGTGTACATGGTTGTTAAGGAATAATTGATGTCACATAGTTTGGCAGCCATATTGGATTGAGAAAAATATTATAATGTTTCCTCTGGAACCGCTATCAATTGACATGAAACTTCATAATTAGATCGAGTAGTGATAGGGAATACATGTTTTAATTTCAACTTGATGGGACGCATGGTCTGGCAACTAGAATTTTTTTTATGATGTGGTTCTTTTTTTTTTTTTTGAATAAGGCTCACTTGGCTGTGCCTGGATGGGTTTGAGGGTAGAGGAGTCACAGCTGAAATGCTAATCCTATCCAGGTTCCTCCTGATGAGTTAATCTTTGTTTTTGCTTGTTCGGTTTCCTTCTGATTACTCAATGCGGGACGTTACCTATTTGGTGTTCCATTTGATTTGAATTGAAATTATTTTAATCCCATTCTAAATTCAACTGAATAATAAAAAAACGTCATGTAATGGGTCAGGGTCAGGTGTCCAATCAAAGCAGGGTTGCATCAAAGTGGGACATCATGGTACCCAGTCATCACTGCCAGCAGTTATAAGTGGCAGTTCTAATTATGTCTCCTATTAGTTTAGTAACACACCAGTACACAAACACCACACAAAACAAGTCCTGGCGAAGGTCTGCAATGTCCGATCTCTTTTTCTTGTTTACCTATGTACATGGGATTTCCCCTCCCCTCCCCATAATCAGCCGGGGTCTACTAGGAACAGAAACAGAACAACTTAGATATGGCATTGAACTTCTCACAGAAAGTATTGGAATGGAAATGGGCCAGGGGATAATGAGAGCAATCAATTATAGAGTAGTTAGCGATTTCTTAGGCCGTGTTGGCAAAACGGGTAATGTGCTTGACTAAGATTCGAGGTCTTGAGTTCAAGCCCCTGTTGAATTAACTACCAGGTAGGGTGGACTCAGCTTGTCATCCTTCGAGGTTGGCAAAAACGGTACCAGCATGCTGGTAACAGGGTCATTGCATAAGCAGCCCAAGGCTGCATACGAAAAAATAAAGTGATTTGGTGAAATATACAGGGCATGCAAAAGTATTCAGCCCTCCCCAGTGATGCACTTTTAGATGAAGTACAAATTATGCAAACCAATTTTTCCAAATAAACTGTTTTATATTCATAACTGAAGAGATCAAACTAAACACTGTTTTAGTTGAAGGAAGTTACATGTCAGGAATATCTGCAAAAATTATGTACAAATCAAAATTCACTGGTTATAAAAGTATTTAGCCCCATAGATCAGCACTTGGTGGAAGCACCTTTTGCAGTATCACTGCTATAAGTCTTTTTGGTAGGTCTCTCTCAGCTTGTACAGTGCGATGGTGAATCTTTGTCTATTCTGCACGTGAAAATTGCTCGAGTTCTGCAAGTTTGATGGGGATCGTTCGTTAATGGACTGCAATCTTCAAGTTTCGCCACAAATGTGAATTGGTTCAAGTAGGACTTTGACTGGGCCACTCAAGAACATTTATTTCTTCTTTATTCGGGCGCTCCATTGGGCTTTAGCTTTGTGCTTCGGATCATTGTCCCGCTGAAATGTGAATCTGACTCAAGCAGATTTCATCAAGGACTCTCCTGGCTTTGCACCGTCAATTGTCCCTTCTATCCTGAACAAGCTTGCCAGTCCCTGCTGAGAGAAAACAAAACCCCACAACATGGTGCTGCCACCACCATGCTCGACAGTAGCGATGCAGTTGACTGGTAATGTGCAGTGTAGCTTGTGCCAGATGCAACGTTAGACCCAAATGTTCAATTTATATTCTCGTCTGACCACAAAACTTCTCTTCACATGCGGCAATATCATTAAGATGCTTTTTCGCAAACTCTATATAAGCTTTAAGATGCATCTTTTTCCATAATGGCTTCTTTCTTGCCACCTATCCATAGACGCCAGCTTTGTGAAGGGAACGAGATATTAATGATTCATGAACACTGACCCCATCTCGGACATAGACCTTGCAGATCTTTCAATGTCATTTTGGATTCACTGACATCCCAAACCAGTTTCTTGCTTACCCGGCTGCTGAGTTTTGATGGGCGACTGATCTGGGTGGAGTCTGGACATGTCTTCACACTTCTTAATGATGGATTTCAACGTACTCGATGGGGATAACGAGTAACTTTGAATCTTCTTATAACCTCTCCTGAACGATGCTTCTCCACCATTTCATGTCTGACTTCTTTGGAAAGCTCTTTGGTTTTCATGCCTTCCTTGTTGGTTGAACCAAGTGAGTTGCACCTTAAAACTCACTTCGATAAGTGGGGAGCTTAATTTTAAGTTAAACCACTCATTACATACAGGTGAAACGTATTACACTTATCTTTGTAACCTTTCAAACAAATAATTTGCTCGTGAAGCGATTTAGGGTTAATTAGGCAAAGGGTTGAATACTGTGGAAGTGAGAATCATCTGATTTCCTCGTTAATAAAACTTATTCACAATTTATCTGCATATCTGCATCACTTTGGAGTAGTTTGTGAAGACTATATATTAAGTTGATTTGAAAGCATCAAGAAACAAGCTCAGGTGGCATCAAGATGTGAAAACTTTGGAGCGGGGGGGGGGGAAGGTGAATACTTTGCAGGCCACTGTACATTTTTAGATATTGGTCGTTTTGTTATTGTGGAAATAGAATTGTCGAGGTGGATCGTTTTAAAAGCATTGTTCTCCCCACTCATCATCATCCTCAATTCAAACCCTCTGAGGACGGCTCGCTCGTGCAGTGTCCAAAGAAACTTACAAAAGCAATGGAATTTATGAAAATGAGACGAGTGACATGCTGTTGAAACCAGCAGCCAATGGGATTCGAATTGCCCTTCCAAACCTTGCCAGCCAATGAGGCAGAGGAGTTACGTCATGTGGGGTTGCTTTACTTACACTGCCCGAAACAGCCAACAGGGATTCTGTAGTGAACCTCAAGTAGTCTACTACTGGATTCTCTGCCAGACTCTGCAAAGCTATTGCATCCGCACTTCAACAAGCGATTCAGCCAAGAATGACAGATGACTGGCGGTCATGCCATGCTTGATCTGAAAGGAGTGACATTGCCTGGATCCAAAGCCGAAAATCAGCCCATGTGTGACAAAACACTAAACTGCCCATAAGAGCAAAAACTAGACACGACGGACCTGGACAAAAGGAAGGTACTACCCGTCCACTCCGCCCTATCACAAATCTCTAATCTCTCCTTTGATCGCTTGTGGTTTGTAATAGGCGACGTAATTTAGTTTAAGGAATTATATTAAGCACGTCGTCATATCATTTATTTACTTTACGTTATTTAGCTCAACCTTCTTTTTGTTGCTTTTCCTATGAATAAATGTGTTTCTATTTACTTCTTTCTTCGCCCGAATGACTCACTCCCGTGTGGCTAAAACTTGGTAATCTGGCTAGGAGTCTGTTGTTTTCTTCAGATTAATGATCCAGGAATTAAACGGATTAGGTGAAAAAGATCGCTCCTTAATTGCTCGTTTAACTTTGTGAGTCTATTAGTCAGTATGTTCTAGTGGTTGCCACTTAATTTTGGTTTCCTGACATTCTCCAAGTTCGTGCGCACCTGTGACGTAAAGGGTGCGCTGCACCTGTTGACGAGACGGTATGTCAAAGGGGCAATCCAAACCAAGCAGAGTCAGTCCAACTCCAGAACCATTAAAACAAGCAAAAAAGACAGAAAATGTCATTGCCCTCAATGCATAGTAAATTTTGCTATACGGAGTTAAAGAGCTAGCTCTCATATTTTGTACAACTAAAATGGCCACCAGTCTACCAGTTGGCCATCTTTGATCAGATCCAAAATAAAGTGAGGTGATGTGATAGCCATCATGTACATACTGTGCTTGCGCCCAAGTTTGAACAAATTGGACCATGCATGTCTTGAGAATGAGGGGGACACATTTATGCAACAAATGGCCACCAGTCGGCCAGCTTGGATTTGATCTCGGAAAAATAAGTGACGTGCATATGTAAGCCATCATTCATTATCTGTTGCAAGTTTGAAGAAGATCGGTAATGCTCTTCCGAGAACGATGAGGACGTGTTCAAACATACTGTGTTTACAAGTAAAATGGCAGCCAGTCGGCCATCTTTGTTCACATCACGAAAACAAATTCGTGCAGTACCATCATGTGTTGTCTTTGTGCTGAGTACAAATAAATTGGTCCATACATGCCGAGATATGGTTGCGATGCACGCACGCGATACAAAATCGAAGACTAAATCCATAAGCCCCCGTTTCGGACAAAGTCCAAAGACCAACAGGGCTAATAATACTGTTACAGCTGTGGAAATTCGCAGAACACCATATAGGTCTCTAGTTCAGTTATGCCGATAAGTCCGTGTTTCAGTTAGATTTCCCCACCATTGTTTAATGGGGATTTATCCAGTTGGACAGGGCTGTGTATCTTTGAGTTAGCCGTTTTTCTTTACTATCGTTATTTTGGCACCAACACAACGCCACCCACCAACAGCCATGGCAACCACCAACACCTTCTCCACCCACCACACCAACCACCACGTCAACCACCAACCACCTCTCCACATCGCCTTCATAACAACGACATCTCCCACCATCTCCAAACCGCATCTCCCCCAATAGACCAACCGAATAAGCGCGCCTCACTTCATCCCCGAAGCGAGCCATCTTTGCACCAGCCGCGGCCGAGTCCGGATCGAACGGCATCGCTGCAGGCAGCCACGCGGGGGTTGCTCGCCGCGCAAGTTTGTGATCTCGCGCACATCCGTCTCTCGTGCAAGTTGGTGATCTCGCGCACGTCCGCTCTCGAGCAAGTTTGGTGATCTCGCGCACGTCCCTCTGTGGAAGCTTCGCCTCGGAATTCGGATCAAAGAGAGAAGGGCGGGGCCTGTGGGGGGTCGAAGGTCGAAGGCGAGGTCAGTCTCGTCTCGTCGAGCCCTATAAAAGCCGAGCGGAGCGCCAGTTCGCAGTCGTGAGTCGTGGAGTCAGTCGGTGAAGTCTGGAGACCACAGTCGGGGGGAAAGTCCAGGAGAGCGGACACGCGCAGACTGACGAGCGTGGCCAAACCTGCTGTGCCGCAGACCTGCGCGTCGTGTGAAGAGCAGAGAGAGCTCGCCAGCCAGCGCCAAACGGTCTGAGAGTGATCGGGCTTCGGGACAGTCCGAGCATGCTGAGAACGGAGGCTTTTACAAAGAGCATCAACTTTGAGAGCATCAAGACCCGTTCTGTTCCTCTCACGCGTCGCCGGCTAGGCCCGAATCACCGGCCGCTTGGCAATGCCTGGGCTCACCGTGGCTACTGCTTACTGCCGTGGGGACGGGACGTCGCGGGTCGCCCCATCAGGGCACCACGAGGGTGGAGGTAACCTGCAACGGTCCTCGTGGAATCCTTCGGTCCGCCAAGCTCCAGTTATAAAGGCCTACGGGCCCAATCTGACCCCCTTGTCTTGAGGGGTTTTTCCTGCTTTATTTTGGTGATGTTGCGCGCCGTGTCCGTTAAGTTAGACTGTTTGTTAAGTGCTTGTGAATATAATAATAGACGGTTGTAGTGTGCTTCGTCTTGCTCGCGTTTGGTCCCTTCCTGCAATTCATTGCTTGATTGCATGACTGCATTACTGTGTACGTGTGTAAAATAATAAATGTGCTTGTCTGAATGTCACCCGTTCGTTGTGTCCTCTTTCCCCATTGAACTGCTTTCTTGCCTTCGGAATAATAGCGGGCTTTTTGATAGCCGATTAAAAGAATCGGGTCCAGCGAGGTCTCGCGATATACCCCGCTCGGTTATCCCAGGACGGAACGAACCGCTTAAGCATGTTCGCTGTCCAGCAGACCTCGCTGAGGTCACGGTCTCTCAGGTAGGCTGCCCCGCACGAATAAATTAGGTATATCGACAATTCGGCGATTTGACCCTGTCGCGCCGCGGGTAGAATATTGAACTAGCCGTGATGTGTGCGCTTTGGAGCCCCCCCCCCCAAAACACCCCCGGTTTTGGGGGAAACTGGGGGGGTTTTTCGGCGTTGTTCCGGAAAAGTCCGACGAAAATTGGTCCGTTCGGTGGGCGGACGCCGCATTGGCTAAGCGGCTGGTCGCACGGCCGGGGGCGCGAATTCCTAACAATTACAATTCTTCACATACTACTCACTTTGAATTTATTTTTCCAGAAAGGAGTGAATAGTGACGTACTTTGATTTCAGTGAGAAAATAAATCATTGGTAACATGTACTGGTGGAGAAATGTGACAGACAGTATTCCATTAATGAGCGAAGAACACCAAAGTAGTTTATGAGGCCACGAGTTGTGACCTAAAGGTGCATTAGCACAGCATGCCCTTTCTTTGTCATCTCTCAGAATGCCAGGACGTGATAATTGTGTGGTCAGTTTCCAGCTAGACTGCATTACGAAAAAGAGGAGACCACACATTGCCATTCAGTTCTTTGGGAAGATGGGTTCTCTGCAATGCACATGATTTAGACTAAGCAGCAGCTCGATGAGGCCAAAGTGAGTTGGAGGAAAAAGTTGTTTCATGTCTCGATGTAAGCATGCTGGTCAAATCACTGTACAGCATTCAGTGGTTACGTTCCATATAAAGTACACAACAAACTGTGCACTTTTCAAACTGTTTGCCTCCCTATACATCTCCTTGGGATTTCCCTTCAAACCGTTTTCTAACTATTTTGTTCAATCGTCTTCCCCTTTTGCGTCTTCTCAACTGTTCTCTCCCTTCCCTGATGCATTGTAACATGAAGACGGCTCAGAATAGGTAACCAATAATTCCTCACAGATCCAGAATTGATCAAATGCGTGATCACATTACTGAGGAGGAGAACATCAAAGGACAACAAACTTGCATGTCACAATTAACAAAACAAACAAGGAGCAATCAGAGATTGCAGACCCTCACAGGACTTGTCATTTTTGTGGTATGTTTTGATCTGGTGTGTTCGTACACTTATAACAGTATAATTATAATGCCATCTATAACTGCTGCAGTGAACTGACGGGTAGCAAGACGTCCTGCTTTGAGTATATACTCCGCTTGATCAGAACCTGACCCTGACCCATGACTTTATTATTATTCAATGAATCAGATGAGATTTAAAATTAAATTCAATCAAATCAAATGGAAGGACCAATTGGGATAGTACTCATTGGAGTAATCAGAGGAACCCCAACAAGCAAAAAAGCAAGATGGAGTCATTAGGAAGAAAACCTGGATAGGATTTGGGTTTCAGCAGACTAACTACTCCCCCTCAAACTCATCCAGGTCACAGCCAAGTAGAGCCTTATTCCAGAAAAATCAATAATCCAAAAGAACCCAGATCTAAATAATAAATATGATATTTCTGGCTTGCCAGGACATGCGTCCAGATCAGTGTTGAAATCTTAACCCATTTCCCACTCACTACTAGATCATAACTGTGAAGTTGCATGATCGATTGATGAAGCGGTTTAAGAGACATGATTATTAAAACTATTTCTTCCTCAATTCCAATATGCTGGCCAGACAATGTGCCTAGTAATCATTTTGACACCCTGGTATCCCAAAGCTTGGGAAACATTCTGTGTGAAGTTTCCCTCGACTCTGTCCAGCCGTTCTGGAGTAGCAGACTTGATTATGGGTTTTTAGGGGTAAATCCAATATTGCTTCCAAGCCAGGCTCTCATGACATCATAGGTGTGATGTTATGTTCCTCTCATAAATAGACGATCACTACCTGTTAAAGTATATGCTCCAATCTGTATCGTTCGTTCAGAGAAGTTTTTTGAAGGTAAAAAACAAAAAAAAAAACCCAGCTGCTGAACATGAGACCGTAATGACATCAATCAATTTTTTTCGTGCACCCAAATTATATCCTTGACCCACAAAAAAAAGTTCATGACTGATCGATGTAGCGTTCTACTATGCAATTAGAAACATCATAAGAAGGCAACTTATGACATCATCAAAAAAAAATCACTTTTTCCATGGGGGAATCAGCTTGGCATGTGCCAAGTTCAATTTTTCCCACTGGAGCGGTTTCGGATATAGAGATGGTTCAACAAGTTTTTTCCTTTTTTCCCACATGACCTGCCACGCCACGTACTATGAACGTCATAATTACAAATCAAAAACTTCTGATGAGTCAGTTGCTCCGATGGTCGAAAAATTCGCGTCAATCCAGAACAGTGGTTGCAGAGAAACAACACAATACGTTCTGTCAGACAACAAACAAACAACATAAATCCAATGTCACCACGTAGGGTGATCCGTATACTTGCCCAAAAGGTGACCCACTGTGTGACTTTCTTTAAGGTCACACTGAGATGGAACAGAGCTGCTATCCACAGGAGCCTCCTGAGGAATATCTGCTACGAGAGATTTCCGATGAGGAATCGTTCTTCAGAGTCAACCATGAAAATATGCGTTTGCTCTCATAACGTCACCAATCACGTTCACTAAATGTCTCAAGCTTGATAATATCTAGAAGCACTCATCGAGCGTGTTCATTTGAGGTACTACACGATATGGTTCCTAAAACTTGAAAATTTTGAACCTTGGGGTCAATATGTTTGACCTAGGGCGCTGTTAAACCATGAACGTCAAGGCCATCGCCACAAAAATGTAATCAGCTGAATGCCAGGCCACTGAACTATATTCCCATGAAGTTTGAAGACCGTCCGATCAAAATTACTTCCAAAATAAGCGGGTTTCGTCGACTTCCCCTGATTGCGACAAAGTGACCTTGACTTGACCTTGACTTCGCAAAATTTTATCGCGCTGAAAGGGACCTCTAATAGCCTCTGATATGCGAAGTTACACAAATGTCCTAAATGAAAACTGTGCTTCTGCAGGAGTGATTATACCGTGATTAACAGATAAAAAAAAAAACAAATCAAAAAAACACATGAGAGTCAAGGCCAATCGCCACCACAAATTAATCAGCTGGAGCGGCCATGAAACTTATACTTCCCATGAAGTTTGAAGACCGATTCCCGATCAAAATTTACTCAAAAAATGAGGGTTTTGTCGATCCCTGATTTGCGAAAAAGTACCCTTGAACTTTGAACTTTGGACCTTCAAAATTTCTTATGGCCTGAACAGGGGACCGTCCATAGGCTCCTGATTATGCGAAGTTACAAAAACACTTTCCAATGGAAAACACTGTGGTCTGCAAGAATTTTTTTCGGTGATTACAGACAACAAACAAACAAAAAAAAAATAAAAAACATTCAGGACCTGACAACAATTGTTGCGAATTCGCGCCCGTCGGCGTGCGATCGGCCACGCGACTCGAACCGCGACCGCCTCGCCCACGACGGGACAAGTTCAGTCGTGACCTCCACGGCTACGCGGGATTCCAGTCACGAGGTGGGGCCTTTCAGACCTCACCACAATTCGTGCCAATCGGCCACCCGCGTAGAGATAGGGTTGGTTCGCCAAACTCGACCTACCTAAGTTACCACGCGGATGGTACAAAACGCGCGATCGTTACCTCTCGCGGTCGGACTCCGGACACGAAGCCAGCTCTGGGCGGGCGTTCCGTTACTACTATCGGGATAACCGAGCGGTGTTATCGTCGACCTCGACGCGTTCAGAATTTATTTAACCGGGCGTTTTGCACCCACTACGAACCCTTTACGTGAAGCAGATGGAGGGTTCAATTAAAGAAAGACGAAGCAAACGGGGAAAACAGTTTCACACCAATGCACTTTATTTCGCGGCACAGGAGCACACCTATACACCGTAGTTTACAGCCACAATTACGCGAATGACATATATCACATAGAACAAAAGAAATTGCACATATAAAAGGCGAGTTAAACCGACTACACGACACACGGACCACCTTATACAGTTCATACCTCTACAAGGACCTGGCGCCACAACACGCCATTCACACCGCAAGCAAAGAAAAGACCCCCTCAAAGGCAAGGGAGTCAGGACTGGGCCAGTTGGGCCGTGAATGCGCGTATGGAACCTGGATGAGCGGCCAGGTCCACGAGACCGACGGGCCTCACCCACGCCCTCGTGGCGAGCCGCAGAATAGTCGCTGCACGGCGGCTGCACCCAGTTCCGTTGGCACCTGCTTGGAGTAAGTCGGGAAACGGAGGGCCCCTTGTCGCACTCTCTCAGCGCGCGGGAAAGTGGGAATTGTTGACATGCTCTGGGGAGGGAGTAGGTGGCTGGCGAACGACGCGACCAACCAGACACTCGTCGTCCGGACCCAAGCCTCCAGGTCCTCCTCAGCGATCGCCCTCCGCTTGCCGTTCGCCCCCGTTAGGGGGCCCGCGGGTTCTGCCCCACCTCTGCTGTCGGCTCACGTTCCCGAATTGCCCCACACCGATCTTGCTCACCTCGATCTGCCGTCTCTCGGACTCACTTGCCCCACCGCACTGCTCGAGCTCCGTCTCCGAATCCGCCCACCGACACTGCTCACCGATCTCACTCGCTCGCCTTTTCTATCGGCTTCAGGAAACCACATATGCAATCTCGATCCCAAACGACCCTCAGGGCGGGCACGCTCGCCGATTGGAGAGAAAAGGGGGTGTATCATTCCTGATCCTCAAATTTGCACTATGCCGATTTTCGTAGGCGCGTCTGGGGGGGGCCAGCCGCCCCAGCGCTTCCTGATTGGGGTGGTCAGATTGTGGCGCTTTCTGTACATTCCTGATCCGAAGCTCCTCAGAAAACCCGCCATCTCACTCGGTCTCTGGCCGTGTATCCGCTGAAGACAGCCCGACGCTCGGGCGTTCCACAGGTTGGTGCCGGGAATGGCCGAGGAGAAAGGTGGTGGAGGTTTTGTCAGAGACGGTGTCCGTGGCCATGGCGTGTTTGGAAATGGCGGGGTTAATGTGTTTGAAGGGGTTTTTTTGCGGCGGTATAGCGAGTGTGTGAAGGTAGGTTTTGGGTGCTGGCGATGCGTTGTTGTTGGTTGTTGTATAAAACAAAAGGGTAGAACAGAGAAAAACGCCTTAACTCCAAGTGAATCGCACCCGAAATGACATCACTTTAATTTTTCCCCTTTTTTTATTTTTAACCAATGGGTTTGGGCTAACCTACACATGTTACTTAAGAAAATATATCCCACCTACGGGGACCTTTTATGGGTTTGCGGGAATTTCCAGAGCCCGTAACCAACTATCCTTGCAAACTTCGTTTTGAGCAAGATAAACAACAAACTGAATGTAATATCTCTTCCTCTCGGTGAGGGTAATTGAAGAATTAGGTTTAACAGTGCACGAGAGTCATCATCATCCCACAAGGAAGACAAATGGCAAACAAATAGGATATTTCAGGCTATGTGATTGTGTGGATCAGACAGGAACTTAAAGATGCATCTGAAGACTGCATGTTTATGGAGTGCATGTCGTTTTAGCTGGAACATTTCTAAGACAAAAAACATTTTTTTAAAGTTACATGAGTCTGGTGGGGGGTAACCACAGCTATAAGTGTTCACAACAATCTGCGAGGGCCTCAAGGGTGACATGTGGAAACATATGACTGATAACTGACACAGTTGGTTATTATTAAAAAATAATTCGGCAACATGACCTATTCATTCTAAAAGTGGTTAAATTAATTAGATTTTTTTTATCACACAATCTTTGGATACATTCTCCCTACAAAGTCATTCATTTGAACCAGAAATAATAAGTACAGGGGTCTGTCCCTTAAATATGTATCCTTTTATTTATTGCAATACAAACCAGGAGACACAACTTTTCAGTTGAAACCTTCTACTGGACAGTGGGAATTAACACTGTTTGAAGTTTTGTTACTTTCGGCCACGAAGGTGCGCGGAGGATGTTTTCACGCTCTCTGTCCGGTCTGTTTGTCTTTGTGAACAGGGATATCTCAAAAAGTTGTGGAAGGATTGCGACGAAATATTGGTGAGAGAGAATTGGCTGTGTGCCAAGGATAAAATATTAAGGTTTCAGTGAAGATCTGGATCTGCGATAAGTATATCAATTTTTTAAGCGATCCTTACTATTGAGCAGATCAGCACAAAATGATATGTAACACGATAGTTTCTCAAAGAGTTAATGGGACAGGGATTTCGGAATTGGAACTTTAGTGCGATAGGTTGGGTGTTTATGACAAGGATGGAATCACAGTATATTTCTGGTGAAATGCGGATCGGATGAGGAGAATTTTAAAAAAGTTTTTAAGTGATTTCTTCACCATTTGAGAGCATTGAGGCCAAAACTATGACATATAGCATCTATATTTCAAAAAGTTATTGGACAGGTTTATGACAACTAGGTGGATGGGTGGGTTGGTCGACAAGAATTAAGCCGATTCAATTTTGGTTCCAGATCCGGATCCAGTTCGGGCCTATCAGTGGGATAGAAAATGTAAACTGTTCACCTGTGACAGTATGTGGCTCTTACCGAGTGCAGTTTGTAGTTTAGTACTGCACTCACATGCCCCACATCCTCTTTCAGAATTACGTCAGTTTTTCTTAATTTTCTGAACAGCTGTTCGCTTAATCCTTGATTCACTCACATTTCCCCAAACAAATTTGATCCATGATGATGGGGACCCATTATTATGGCCCCCAATCATTCCCAGACTTAATTCCCTGTGCATTATTTTTTTTGTGGGGTTTCCTTCAAGCGAAATGCTTTGCCATAGCACCAACAGTCCTCTGGATGAGCTACGGCAGGCATGGGCAACCTTTTCTGAGTCTCTGGGCAATGCTAAGATTTTGGGACACACCTGCAGGCCGCATTTCTAAGAATGACCCGCATTCCATCCAACCAAACCCCCATGTGTGCCAAATAATTGATACATCCAGCGCTAAATGAGCATGTGGTGGTAAGTACATGGACACACTTTGCTATAATGCCAGAGGCACCAATGATATTTTCTGAACACTGAGCACACCAATCAAATAACTTACAGAGGGAAAACTTGGAAAATTTTACCAAGTTGCAACAAAAGTGACAGAACTTAGAGCTCACGCTGCTTTAAGGAAAACTGATCTGTAAATTGAGATTGTCAGAATGCGTGCACTGATATGTGACGACATGCGAGTCCAAGCAGAAACTTTCAAACTCACAAGTTTCATGAAGTCCATCTCTAATTGAGTTTCGTAGGTGCCTGTGTTTTGGATTACATTTAATGAAGCATTCAAGATTTGGAAAGAGTGTTGAAGTTCACAACTTCTCAGGCAACTCTCCAGGATTCGTTGGATGAGCCAGGCATCTGTGGCGTGGACTTGTATGAACTTTACTCTGGAGATGCACGCCATGCGCAAGTGCTGCCGAACAGTGAATATTTCTTCATGGCACAATGCGTAGGCTCTGGATTATGTGTCCCTTGAGAAGTATTTGCCATAAAAGTCCTGAATCTGACCTCTGTGAAAATTAAACTTCAGAAATGAGGTTCTCTTGGAGTTCAAATCAGCTCCACTTTGTACATGAGCTGGAAGCACCTTCAACATAACATCACATGAATGATGCAAAGAAGATGCTCAGGCTTGTTTCCTTCTCTTCTGAAATAAGCAAAACACGGCGATCACTAGAATTTCTGGGTCAAGCATCCGCTCAGCTGCAATGCATTCCTTTGCACTGTTGGAGAACATGTCATCAAGGCTCGAGTAGGGATGGCGAGTGGATGATGTCATCTCAGCTTATCTGCACACACGACAAACCACACTTTGTTTTGAAAAGATTGTGATTGGCTTGTGCACTCAGTGAATCATGTTGGCCTCTTTCTGCACACGGCACAGCGGTATGTCCGATCGCGAATCCCTCACCGATCAATCAGCCACAGGCCGGTATGACTTAATCGCGGATCACCATACCGACTATATCTAAGTCATGCACAGGCCGGTATGACTATCGCGATTCACCGCACGATTATTTAATTCAGACAGGCCGGTATGACTCAGTCGCGGATCACCGGCACGATTCATAATCAGCCAGAGCCGTATGACTATCGCGGATTTCACGCCCGATATATAATCAGCAACAGGCGGAATATTGACTATGCAGTCACCGCACCCGAGTAATCGGCACAGGCAGGTATGCCTATAGCGATACCTCAACCGATAATCAGCACAGGCAGGTATATGGACTATCGCAGATCCCGCACTGATAATCAGCATCAGGCGGGAATATAAGGACTCATCGCAGCAAAATCACCTACAGCGACTAATCGGCACAGGAGGGTATGACTATAGCGGATCCACCGCCACCACGAATACATATCAGACAGGCCGGCCAGATATCAGGGACATCACCTACGATATCACACCAGGCGTTATGACGTACTTCGCGGGATCACCGACACCGTCTTAATCCAGCACAGCGCGGTATCTGACTATTGCGGATCACCGCACCGAATTATAATCAAGCAAGGGGTATGACCATATCGCGGATACACCGCACCGATAATCGGCACCAGGCAGGTATGGAACCATGCGGATCACCGCACACCGATAATCGGCACAGGCAGGTCATGAACTATCGCGGCATCACCGCACTGGATAATCGGCACAGATAGTAGAACTAATCGCGGATCACCGCCGATATATTAATCAGCACAGGGCCGTTATGATAGTCGCAGATCACGCGCACGAATAAGTCGGCACCAGGCAGGATATGACTATGCGAATCACACTCCGTAATCAGCACAGGAGTATGAACTAATCGGCAGATCACCGCACTGATAATCTGCATAAGCGCGTATTGACTCATCGCGGAATCACCTCACCAGTAATCGCGCAACAGGACAGGATATTGCTGTACTATCGCGGATCACCTCACCGACTTTAATCGGCACCAGGCAGGTCATGACCAAAAATCGCGGGATCACCGCACCGATTTATCAGCACAGCGCCGGCATGACTATCGCGCTCACCTCCCGAATAAATCAGCACAGGCCGTAGACATATCGCGGATCACCGCCCGATCTATAATCAGCACAGGGCCGGATAATGACTTATTGAGATCACCGCACCGATATATAATCACACAGGCCGGTATGACTATCGCGGGATCACCGCACCGATAATCGGACCGGCAGGGTATGACATCGGATTCACCGCACGATAATCGGCACAGGCAGGTGACATCGCGGCATCACTGCATGATAACGGCACAGGTAGGTATGATATCGCGGATCACCGCACATATATAACCAGCAAGGCAAGGTCATGACTAATCGGCAGCATCACCGCACTGATAATCGAATAGGCCGGTTTATGACTTCGCAGAATCACCTCGGCACCGATAATCGGCACAGGACAGGTATTGGCCATCGCGGAATCACCGCACTGTATTATCGGCACAGGCAGGTATGACTATCGCGGATCACCGCATTGATATCGGCACAGGTAGGATGACTATCGTAGGATCACCGCAACCGTTATCGGACAGGCAGTTGACTAGTCGGGTCCCCGCGCCGATTAATAGCCAGGCCGGTATGACTTTCACGGATCACCTCACGTCAATCAGCACAGGCAGGTATGGACCATCGCGACTCACCGCACGCTAATGCGGCACAGGCCAGGATGACGATCCGAGATCGGCATCGAATTATAATCGGCAACAGGCTTCCAAAGCACACCCATTCATACAAAAATAACTATCTGGTATTGCTTTAAAAAACAAGCCACGAGGGTAAAGAAAACACAATTGGCTTGTACAGGTGCTCGGGGGTAAAGGTAAAACTACTTTACCACTTACCTGGTACATATTGATGTCATTACGTTCACTGTTGTCCAGGCATGTAGCAGAGGCACTAAGTATTTAAAACCATGTACGCGTATTACAAGATTGTAAACACCTATTCTTCATTTGGTGGAGTGAATACTCCAATTTTTTCTTTTTCATACTGATTTTTTTGCGGTTATAACGTATATCGAGTACATCGCCAGACCCTGTGCCCCATTAACTTCTTTCTTGAATTTCTGCAGTAAACCTGTATTTTCTACTGCATTACTCACAAATTTGTCTGTCGGACCCCCGCATTGCTTTGGTGTTTTCTTTGAGGTTTGTACTTGGTAATCGCACGCGCTCTCCGAACATATCAACACAAGGCGAACCTTTCTGTTCGGTATTGAAGTGTAATGTACTTTCCGTCATTTTTGTCTGCGACACTATGGCTTCTTCTATTTCCTACCTTACTTGAGGTCGCTTTATTATCAGAAGATTTGGAACGATCGTAGGTCGTGTGGACTGACGGGTGAGCCGCTAGGGCTAACAGCAGAAGGACGGTGATGGCGAACACATGAGCACGTGCTTTTCAGGTTGTGGTTTCACAATAAACAAACAAAAAACATAAAATCCAGAGTTTATCGCCGTTCAGCATCTATACACCACCTAAAAATGTCTAAGTACTGACAGAACTGGAGATTCTGAAACGTGGCATAGACGATTGTTCTGCCAGTGTGAGATATATAATTCAAATAAATAAACATAAAGATCTGGAAAAGTCTAGAAGAAAAATAAGTCGCGGATACTGCTGTTGAGCCTCGTACCTCGAGTCACACCACCTATTCACCACAGTTATTATTAGTTGTTTGCGCCTGTTAGTACGTTCCTTTTGACATTCTTAAAACAGCAGGTTTCATCTCTCATCTTGAAAACCTTCAATAATCTTCTTCTCTGAAGTGGTGAACAGATCGAGGCGAACCTTTACACGTACGACCGCCTATCCATGTGGAACAAAAGGTTCACATATGACATCATAGGTTACATGGTTTAGCAGCCATATTGGATTTACCCTAAAACCTATTAAAAATCTTCTTCAGAACGGCTGGACAGATCGAGGGGCAATTTCACACAAATGTTCCCCAAGCCATGTGTGTACATGGTTGTTAAGTAATTAATTGATAGGTCACATAGTTTGGCAGCCATATTGGATTGAAGAAAAATATTAATAATGTTTCCTCTGGAACCGCTTAATCAATTGACATGAAACTTCATAATTATGATCGTATAGTGATAGGAATACATGTTTTAATTTCAACTTGATCGGACGCATGGTCTGGCAACTAGAAATTTTTTTTATGATGTGGGTTCTTTTTTTTTTTTTTGAATAAGGCTCACTTGGCTGTGACTGGATGGTTTGAGGGTAGAGGAGTCACAGCTGAAAGCTAATCCTATCCAGGTTCCTCCTGATGACTTAATCTTTGTTTTTGCTTGTTCGTTCCTTCTGATTACTCCAATGCAGGGACTGTACCTATTTGGTTTTCCATTTGATTTGAATTGAAATTATTTTAATCCCATTCTAAATCACTGAATAATAAAAAAAACGTTCCATGGGTCAGGGTCAGGTGTCCAATCAAAGCAGGGTTGCATCAAAGTGGGACATCATGGTACCCAGTCATCACTGCCAGCAGTTATAAAGTGGCAGTTCTAATTATGTCTCCTATTAGTTTAGTAACACACCAGTACACAAACACCACACAAAACAAGTCCTGGCGAAGGTCTGCAATGTCCGATTGCTCTTTTTCTTGTTTACCTATTGTACATGGGATTTCCCCTCCCCTCCCCATAATCAGCCAGGGGTCTATCTAGGAACAGAAACAGAACAACTTAGATATGGCATTGAACTTCTCACAGAAAGTATTGGAATGGAAATGGGCCAGGGGATAATGAGAGCAATCAATTATAGAGTAGTTAGCGATTTCTTAGGCCTGGTGTTGGCAAAACGGTTAATGTGCTTGACTTAAGATCCGAGGGTCTTGAGTTCAAGCCCCTGTTGAATTAACTACCAGGTAGGGTGGACTCAGCTTGTCATCCTTCCGAGGTTGGCAAAAACGAGTACCAGCATGCTGGTAACAGGGTCATTGCATAAGCAGCCACAGGCTGCATACGAACAAATAAAGTGATTTGGTGAAATATACAGTGGCATGCAAAAGTATTCAGCCCCTCCCAGTGATGCCACTTTTAGATGAAGTACAAATTATGCAGAACCAATTTTTCCAAATAAACTGTTTTATATTCATAACTGAAGAGATCAAACTAAACACTGTTTTAGTTGAAGGAAGTTACATGTCAGGAATATCTGCAAAAATTATGTACAAATCAAAATTCACTGGTTATAAAAGTATTTAGCCCCATAGATCAGCACTTGGTGGAAGCACCTTTTGCAGTAATCACTGCTATAAGTCTTTTTGGGTAGGTCTCTCTCAGCTTTGTACAGTGCGATGGTGAAATCTTTGTCTATTCTGCACGTGAAAATTGCTCGAGTTCTGCCAAGTTTGATGGGGATCGTTCGTTAATGGACTGCAATCTTCAAGTTTCGCCACAAATGTTGAATTGGGTTCAAGTGAGGACTTTGACTGGGCCACTCAAGAACATTTATTTTCTTCTTATTCGGGCGCTCCAGTCGGGCTTTAGCTTTGTGCTTCGGATCATTGTCCCGCTGAAATGTGAATCTGACTCAAGCAGATTTTCATCAAGGACTCTCCTGTGCTTTGCACCGTCAATTGTCCCTTCTATCCTGACAAGCTTGCCAGTCCCTGCTGATGAAAAACAACCCCACAACATGGTGCTGCCACCACCATGCTCGACAGTAGCGATGCAGTTGACTGGTAATGTGCAGTGTTAAGCTTGTGCCAGATGCAACGTTAGACCAAAATGTTCAATTTATATCTCGTCTGACCACAAAACTTCTCTTCACATGCCGGCAATATCATTAAGATGCTTTTTCGCAAACTCTATATAAGCTTTAAGATGCATCTTTTTCCATAATGGCTTCTTTCTTGCCACCTATCCATAGACGCCAGCTTTGTGAAGGGAACGAGATATTAATCGATCAATGAACACTGACCCCATCTCGGACATAGACCTTGCAGATCTTTCAATGTCATTGTTGGATTCACAGTGACATCCCAACCAGTTTCTTGCTTTACACCGGCTGCTGAGCTTATAGATGGGCGACCTGATCTGGGTGAGCTGGACATGTCTGTTCACATTCTTAATGATGGATTTCAACGTACTCGATGGGATAACGAGTAACTTTGAAATCTTCTTATAACCCTCTCCTGAACGATGCTTCTCCACCATTTCATGTCTGACTTCTTTGGAAAGCTCTTTGGTTTTCATGCCTTCCTTGTTGGTTGAACCAAGTGAGTTGCACCTTAAAACTCACTTCGATAAGTGGGGAGCTTAATTTTTAAGTTAAACCACTCATTACATACAGGTGAAACGTATTACACTTATCTTGTAACCTTTCAAACAAATAATTTGCTCGTGAAGCGATTTAGGGTTAATTAGGCAAAGGGGTTGAATACTGATGGAAGTGAGAATCATCTGATTTCCTCTGTTAATAAAACTTATTCACAATTTATCTGCATATCTGCATCACTTTGGAGTAGTTTGTGAAGACTATATATTAAGTTTGATTTGAAAGCATCAAGAAACAAGCTCAGGTGGCATCAAGATGTGAAAACTTTGGAGCGGGGGGGGGGGGAAGGTGAATACTTTTGCAGGCCACTGTACATTTTTAGATATTGGTCGTTTTGTATTTGTGGAAATAGGAATTGTCGAGGTGGATCGTTTTAAAAGCATTGTTCTCCCCACTCATCATCATCCTCAATTCAAACCCTCTGAGGACGGCTCGGCTCGTGCAGTGTCCAAAGAACTTACAAAAGCAATGGAATTTTATGAAAATGAGACGAGTGTACATGCTGTTTGAAACCAGCAGCCAATGGGATTCGAATTGCCCCTTCCAAACCTTGCCAGCCAATGAGGCAGAGGAGTTACGTCATGTGGGGTTGCTTTACTTACACTGCCCGAAACAGCCAACAGGGATTCTGTAGTGGAACCTCAAGTAGTCTACTACTGGATTCTCTGCCAGACTCTGCAAAGCTATTGCATCCAGCACTTCAACAAGCGATTCAGCCAAGAATGACAGATGACTGGCGGTCATGCCCATGCTTTGATCTGAAAGGGAGTGACATTGCCTGGATCCAAAGCCGAAAATCAGCCCATTGTGTGACAAAACACTAAACTGCCCATAAGAGCAAAAACTAGACACGACGGCACCTGGACAAAAGGAAGGTCTTACCCGTCCACTCCGCCCTATCACAAATCTCTAATCTCTCCTTTGTATCACTTGTGTGTTTAATAGGCGACGATATTTAGTTTAAGGAAATTATATTAAGCACGTCGTCATATCATTTATTTACTTTACGTTATTTGAGCTCAACCTTCTTTTTGTTGCTTTTCCTATGAATAAATGTGTTTCTATTTACTTTTCTTCTCGCCCCGAATGACTCACTCCCGTGTGGCTAAACTTGGGCTTAATCTGGCTAGGAGTCTGTTTGTTTATCTTCAGATTAATGATCGCAGGAATTAAACGGATTAGGATAAAAGATCGCCTCTTAATTGCTCGTTTAACTTTGTGAGTCTAATTAGTCAGTATGTTCGACGTGGTTGCCACTAATTTTGGTTTCCTGACATTCTCCAAGTTCGTGCGGCACTGTGACGTAAAGGGTGCGCTGCACCTGTTGACGAGACGGTATGTCAAAGGGGCAATCCAAACCAAGCAGAGTCAGTCCAACTCCAGGAACCAGTTAAAACAAGCAAAAAAGACAGAAAATGTCATTGCCCTCAATGCAATAGTAATTTTGCTATACGGAGTTAAAGAGCTAGCTCATATTTGTGTACAACTAAAATGGCCACCAGTCTACCAGTTGGCCATCTTTGATCAGATCACAAAATAAAGTGAGGTGCATGTGTATGCCATCATGTACATACTGTGCTTGCGCCAAGTTTGAACAAAATTGGACCATGCATGTCTGAGAAATGAGGGGGACACATTTATGCAACAAAATGGCCACCAGTCGGCCAGCTTGGATTTGATCTCGGAAAAATAAGTGACGTGCATATGTAAGCCATCATTCATTATCTGTGTGCCAAGTTTGAAGAAGATCGGTAAATGCATGTCCGAGAAACGATTGAGGACGTGTTCAACATCACGTTGTTTTACAAGTAAAATGGCAGCCAGTCGGCCATCTTTGTTCACATCACGAAACAAAATTACGTGCAGTACCATCATGTGTTGTCTTTGTGCTGAGTACAAATAAAATTGGTCCATACATGGCCGAGATATGGTTGCGGATGCACGCACGCATACAAAAATCGAGACTAAATCCATAAGCCCCCGTTTCGGACAAAGTCCAAAGACCAAAAACAGGGGCTAATAATACTGTTACAGCTGTGGAATTCGCAGAACACCATATAGGTCCTTAGTTCATTATGCGATAAGTCCGGTGTTCAGTTAGATTTCCCCACCGTTGTTTAATGGGGATTTATCCGTTTGGACAGGGCTGTGATCTTTGAGTTAGCCGTTTTCTTTACTATCGTTATTTTGGACCAACCACAACGCCACCCACCAACACCATGCAACCACCAACCACCTTCTCCACGCACCCACCAACCACACATCAACCACAACCACCTCTCCACACCGCCTTCATAACAACGACATCTCCCCACCATCTCCGAACCGCATCTCCCCAATAGACCAACCCGAATAACGCCTATCCCTCGATTACATGCCGCCGAAGGACGCATCTTTGCACCAGCCGCGGCGAGTCCGGATCGAACGGCATCGCTGCAGCACACGCGGGGGTTTGCTCGCCGCGCAAGTTATGTGATCTCGCGCACATCCGCTCTCCGCGCAAGTCTGGTGATCTCGCGCACGTCCGCTCGAGCAAGTTTGGTGATCTCGCGCACGTCCGCTCTGTGGAAGCTTCGCCTCGGAATTCGGATCAAAAGAGAGAAATGGGCGGGGCTGTGGGGGTCGAAGGTCGAAGAGCGGAGGTCAGATCTCGTCTCTCGAGCCCTATAAAAGGCCGAGCGGAGCGCCAGTTCGCAGTCGTGAGTCGATGGAGTCAGTCGGTGAAGTCTGCAGTCTGGAGAACACAGTCGGGGAGAAGTCCAGGAGAGCGGGGGACACGCGAGTGAGAGCGTGGCCAAACCTGCTGTGCCGCGCAGACCTGCGCGTTCGTGTGGAGAGAGCTCGCCAGCCAGCGCCAAACGGTCTGAGGTGATCGGGCTTCGGGACAGTCCGAGCATAGCTGAGGAACGGACGGGTTCTTACAAAGAGCATCAACTTTGGAAGAGCATCAAGACCCGTTTGTTCCTCTCAACGCGTCGCCGGTAAGGCCCGAATCACCGGCCGTTGGCAAGGCCTGGGCTCAGCCGTGGCTACGCTAGCTGCCGTGGGGACGGGACGTCGCGGGTCGCCCATCGAGGCACCACGAGGGTGGAGGTAACCTGCAACGGTCTCGTGGAACTCCTTCGGTCCGCCAAGCTCCACGTTATAAAGGCTACCGGGCCCAATCTGACCCCCTTGTCTTTGAGGGGGTCTTTTCCTTGCTTTTATTTGTGTGAATGTTGCGGCGCCGTGTCCGTTAAGTAGAACTGTTGTTAAGTGCTTGTGAATAATAAATAATAGACGGTTGTAGTGCTTCGTCTTGCTCGCGTCTTGTCCCTTCCTGCCAATTCATTGCTTGATTGCATGACTGCATACTGTGTACGTGTGTAAATAATAAATGTGCTTGTCTGAATGTCACCTTTCGTTGTGTCCTCTTTCCCCAATTGAACGCTATCTTGCCTTCGAATAATAGCGGGCTTTTTGATAGCCGATAAAAGAATCGGGTCCAGCGAGGTCTCGCGATAATACCCGCTCGGTTATCCCAGGACGGAACGAACGCTTAAGCAGTTCGTGTCCAAGCAGACCTCGCTGAGGTACGGTCTCTCAGTAGGCTGCCCGCACGATAATTAGGTATATCGACAATTCGGCGATTGACCCTGTCGCGCGCGGGTAGAATATTGACTAGGCCGTGGTGTGCGCTTGGAGCACACCCGTGACTGGTTTTCGGCGTTGTTCCGGAAAGTCGCGACTGAATTGTCCGTTCGGTGGGCGAGACGGCCGCCATTGCTAAAGCGGCTGTCCGCACGCCGGCGGGCGCGAATTCGTAACAATACATTTCCATACTCTCACTTTGAATTTTATTTCCAGAAAGGAGTGAATAGTGACGTACTTTGATTTCAGTGAGAAAATAAACTCATATGGTACATGTACTGGTGGAGAAAATGTTGACAGTAACAGCATTCCATTAATGAGCGAGAACACCAAAGTAGTTTATGAGGCCACGATTGATGACCTAAAAGGTGCATTAGCACAGCATGCCTCTTTGTCATCTCTCAGAATGCAGGACGTGTAAATTGTGTGGTCAGTTTCCAGCTAGACATGCATTACAAAAAGAGGAGACCACACATTGCCATTCAGTTCTTTGGGAAAGATGGGTTCTCTGAATGCACATGTTTAGACTAAGCAGCAGCTCGATGAGGCCAAAGTGGTTGGAGGAAAAGTTGTTTCATGCTCTCGATGTAAGCATGCTGGTCAAATCACTGATACCAGCTTAAGTGGTTACTTCCATATAACATACACAAAAACTGTGCAACTTTCAACTGTTCCCTCCCTATTACATTCCCTTGGATTTCCCTTCAAACCGTTTCTAACTATTTTGTTCAATCTCTTCCCCTTTTGCTTTCTCAACTTTTCCTCCCCTTCCTGATGCATGTAACATGAAGACGGCTCAGAAATAGGTACCAATAATTCCTCACGATCCAGAATTGATCAAATGGTGATCACACTTACTGAGATGAGAACATCAAAGGACACACAACTTGCATGTCACAAGTTAAACAAGAAAAAGGAGCAATCAGAGATTGCAGACCCTCAACAGGACTTGTTTTTTGTGGTATTTGTGATTGGTGTGTTACGTATTATAACAGATATAATTATAACTGCCACTTTATAACTGCTGGCAGTGATGACGGGTATCAAACGTCCTGCTTTGATATACATCCGCTTTGATCAGACACCTGACCCTGACCCATGACGTTTATTATTATTCAATTGAATCAGAATGAGATTAAAATAAATTCAATTCAAATCAAATGGAAGACCAAATTGGGATAGTACTGCATTGGAGTAATCAGAAGGAACCCAACAAGCAAAAAGCAAAGATGGAGTCATTAGGAGAAACCTGGATAGGATTTGGGTTTCAGCAGCTACTACTCCACCCTCAAACTCATCCAGGTCCAGCCAAGTGAGCCTTATTCCAGAAAATAATAATCCAAAAGAACCCAGATCTAAATAAATAATTGATATTCTCTGGCTGCCAGACCATGCGTCCGATCAGGTTGAATTTAAACCTATATTCCCCTCACTACTAGATCATAACTGTGAAGTTGCATGTCGATTGATGAAGCGTTTAAGAGACATGATTTTAAAAATATTTTCTCTCAATCCAATATGGCTGCCAGACAATGTGACCTAGTAATATTTGTGAACACCCTGGTATCCCCAAAGCTTGGGAAACATTTGTGTGAAGTTTCCCCTCGATCTGTCAGCCGTTCTGGAGTAGAAGACTGATTTGGGTTTTAGGGTAAATCCAATATTGCTTCAAGCCATGCGACCATGACATCATAGGTGTGAATGTTATGTTCTCATGGATAGACGATCTACCTGTAAAGTTATCCTCAATCTGTTGTCGTTTCAGAGAAGATTTTTGAAGGTTAAAAAACCAAAAAAAACCAGCCTGCTGAACATGAGACCTATGACATCATCAATTTTTTTTCTGTGCACCAATTTATCCCTTGACCCACAAAAAACGTTCATACTGATCGGATGTAGCGTTCTACTTATGCAATTATAACATCATAATGAAGGCACTTATGACATCATCAAAAAAAATCACTTGTTTCCCATGGGGAATACTTGGCATGTGCCAAGTTTCAATTTTTCCCTGGAGCGGTTTCGGATATAGAGAGGTTCAAAGTTTTTCCTTTTTTCCAACATGCCTGCCACGCCACGTGACCTATGACGTCCTAATTATCATCAAAAACATCTGCATGAGTAGTTGCTCCGATGGTGAAAATTCGCGTCAATCCACAAGTGGTTGCAGAGAAAAACAACCACGTTCTGTGCAGAACAACAAACAAACAAACCAATGTCACCGTAGGGTGATCCGTATCTTGCAAAAGGTGACCACGTGTGACTTCTTTAAGGTCACACTGAGGTGAACGAGCTGCTATCCACCAGGAGCGACTCTTGAGGATATCTGCCTACGAGAGATTCCGATGAGAATGGTTCTTCAGAGTAACATGAAAATATGCGTTTGCCTCATAACGTCCCAAATCACGTCATAATGTCTCAAGCTTGATATATCTAGAAAGCACTCATCGAGGTTTCAATTTGAGGTACTACACGATATGGTTCCTAAAACTTGAAAATTTGACCTTGGGGTCAAATATGTTTGACCTTAGGCGTTAACCATGAAGGTCAAGGCCAATCGCCACCAAAATTAATCAGCTGATGCCAGACATGAACTATATTCCCTGAAGTTTGAAGACGATCCGATCAAAATTACAAAAAATAAGGGTTTCGTCGACTCCCTGATTGCGACAAAAGTGACTCTGACTTTGACCTTGACCTTCAAAATTTATGCGCTGAAAGGGACCTGTATAGGCCTCTGATATGCGAAGTTACAAAAATTTCCAATGAAAACTGTGCTCTGCAGAGTGATTTATACGTGATTACAGATAAAAAACAACAAAAAAAAAACATGAAGGTCAAGGCCAATCGCCACCAAAATTAATCAGCTGAGGCCAGACCATGACTATATTCCCATGAAGTTTGAAGACGATCCGATCAAAATTACTCAAAAAATGAGGGTTTGTCGATTACCCTGATTTGCGAAAAAGTGACCGACCTTGACCTTGACCTTCAAAATTTTATGGCCTGAAGGGACCTCTAAGGCCTCTGATATGCGAAGTTACAAAATTTCCAATGAAACTGTGGTCTGCAGAATTTTTTTTCGTGATTACAGACAAACAACAAAAAAAAAAATATAAAAAAACATTCAGACTGACTAACATATTGTTGCGAATTCGCGCCGGTCGGCGTGCGATCGGCCACGCGACTCGAACCGCGCCCGCCTCGCCCACCGGACGGACAATTCAGTCGTGACCCTCCCGGCTAACGCGGGATCCAGTCACGGGTGGGCCTTTCGACCTCACCACAATCGTGCCAATCGGCACCCGCGTAGGATAGGGTTGTTCGCCAAACTCGACCTACCTAAGTACCCACGCGGATGGTAAACGGGCGATCGTACCTCGCCGCAGGTCGACTCCGGACACGAGCCGCTTGGCGGGCTTCCGTACTATCGGATACCGAGCGGTGTTCCGTCGACCTCGACGGTTCAGATTATTTACCGGGCGTTTTGCCCACTACGAACCCTTTACGTGAAGCAGGATGGAGGTTCACATTAAAGAAAAGACGAAGCGAAACGGGAAAACAGTTCAACACAATGCACATTTATTTCGCGGCACACGGAGCCCACCTATAGCACGTATTTACAGCCACAATTAGCGAATGCCACATATATCACATAGAACAAAAGAAATGCACATATAAAAGGAGTTAAAACCGACTACACGACACACGGACCACTTATACAGTTACTACCTTACAAGAACGGCGCCACAACAGCATTCACACCGAAGCAAAGAAAAGACCCCTCAAAGGCAAGGGAGTCAGACTGGGCCGTGGGCCTAATGCGCGTGGAACCTGGATGAGCGGCCAGGTCCACGAGACCGAGGGGTCCTACCCACGCGCTCGTGGCGAGCCGCAGAATGTCGCTGCACGGCGGTGCCCCAGTTCCGTTGGCACCTGCTTGGAGTAAAGTGGGAACGGGGCCCCTTGTCGCATCTCTCAGCGCGGGGGAAAGGGGAATTGTTGATGCTCTGGGGAGGGAGTATGGCTGGCGACGCGCGACTCAACGCGACTCGTCGTCCCGGACCCAAGCCTCAGGTCCTCCTCAGCGGATCGCCCTCCGCTGCCGTTCGCCCCGTAGCCGTCTGCCCCACCTCTGCTTCGAGCTCCGTCTCCCGAATTTGCCCCACCGATCTGCTCACTCGATCTGCCGTTCGACTCACTGCCCCCGACACTGCTCGAGCTCCGTCTCCGAATCCGCCCACCGACACTGCTCACCGATCTCACTCGCTCGCCTTTTTATCGGCTTCAGGAAACCACCATATGCAAATTCTCGATCCAAACGACTCAGGGCGGAGCCACGCTCGCCGATTGGACGGAGAAAAAGGGGGCGTGTATCATTCCTGATCCTCAAATTTGCATATGCCGATTTTCGTCAGGCGCGTCTGGAGGCGGGGCCAAGCCGCCCCGCGTCTTCCTGATTGGGTGGATCAGAATGTGGGCGTGTAGCATTCCTGATCCGAATTCTCTCAGAAAACCGCCATCTGCACTCGCGTCTCGCGTGTATCGCTGAAGACAGCCCGACGCTCGGCGTCCACGAGTGGTGCGGGAATGGCCGTAGGAGAAGGTGGTGGAGGGTTTCGGCGGTGTCCGATGGCCATGGCGCTGTTTGAATGGCGGTGATGTGAGGTTTGCGGTAGCGAGTGGTGAAGGTAGGTTTTGGCTGCTGGCGTTGTTGTTGGTTGTTGTATCAAAACAAGGTAGAACAGAAAAAACGCCTAACTCAAGAGGATCGCAGCCCGAATGAATCACATTAATTCCCTCTATACAATGGGTTTGGCTAACTACACATGTACTTAAAAGAAATATATCCCACCTACGGGACTTTTATGGTGTTTGCGAATTTCCAGAGCCGTAACAATATCTTGCAAAAACTTCGTTTGGCAAGATAACAAACAAACTGAAATGTAATATCTCTCTCTGGTGAGGGTAATTGAAGAAATTAGGGTTTAACAGTGCACGAGAGTCATCATCATCCACAGGAAGACAATTGCAACAATAGGATATTTCAGGCTATGTGATTGGGGATCAGACAGTACTTAAAGATGCATCTGAAAGACAGCTGTTCTGGAGTGCATTCGTTTTAAGCTGGAACATTTCTAAGACAAAAAAAACATTTTTTAAAGTTACATGATCTGGTGGGGGTATAACCACAGCTATAAGATGTTCACAACATCTGCGAGGCTGCTCAAGGGTGACATGTGGAAACAATGACTGATAATTATCACAGTTGTTATTATTAAAAAATAATTCGGAACATGACTATTCATCTAAAAGTGGTTAAATTAAATTAGATTTTTTTTATCACACAATCCTTTGGATACATTCTCCCTACATAAGTCATTCATTTGAACAAGAATAATAGTACAGGGTGTCCCTTAAATATGTATCCATTTTATTTATTAATACAACCAGGAGACACAACTTTCCAGTTGAAACTTCTATGGAACAGTTGGAATAAAATGTTTGAAGTTTGTTACTTCGCCACGGAAGGTGGGCGGAGGATGTTTTCACGCTCATCTGTCGGTCTGTTTGTCTGTGAACAGGTATCTCAAAAAGTTGTGGAAGGATTGCGAGCAAATTTGGTGGAGATATTGGCTGTGTGCCAAGGATGAAATGATAAGGTTTCAGTGAAGATCTGGATCTGGATAATATAATTTTTTAAGCGATTCCTTACTATTGAGAGATCAGCACAAAATGATATGTAACACGATATCTCAAAGAGTTATGGACGGATTCGGATGAAACTTTGTGGATAGGTGGGTGTGTGACAAGGATGAATCAAGTATATTTTGGTGAAAGCGATCTGGATGAGAGAATTTTAAAAAAAAGTTTTAAAAGTGATTCTTCACCATTGAGAGATTGAGGCCAAAACTATGTATAGCATTATATTTCAAAAGTTATGGACAAGTTATGACAACTAGGTGGATGGGTTGGTTAGGTGACAAGAATAGCCGATTCAATTTTGGTTCCAGATTCCGGATCCAGATCGGCTATCAGTGGGATAGAAAATGTAAACTGTTCAACTGGTGAGGTATGTGCTCTACCGAGTGCAGTTGTATTTAGTACTGCACTCAACATGCCCACATCCTCTTTCATTAACGCTCATTTTATTATTTTCTGAACAGCTGTTCGTTAATTCCTTGATTCACTCACATTCCCCAACAAATTGATCCTGATGATGGACCCATTATTTGGCCCCCAATATTCCCAGACTTAATTCCCTGTGATTATTTTTTTGTGGGGTTTCCTCAAGGAAATAGCTTGTGCCATGCACCACAGTCCTTGGATGAGCTACGGCAGGCATGGCAACCTTTTCTGAGTCTTGGGCAATGCTAAGATTTTGGGACACCTGCAGGCCGCAATTCTAAGAATGACCCGCATCCATCCAACAATGTGCCAAATAATGATACATCAGCGCATGAGCATGTGTGGTAAGTACATTGGACAACATTTGCTATTCAAGAGGCACCAATGATATTTTACTGAACCTGAGCACACCATCAAATAACTTACAGAGGAAAACTTGGAAAATTTACCAATTGCAACCAAAAGTGCAACTTGAGCTCACAGTGCTTTAGAAAACTGATGTAAATTGAGACTTGTCAGGATGGTGACTGATATGTGACAGAAATGCGAGTCCAAGCAGAAACTTCCAAGTTCATGAAGTCCATCTCTAATTGAGTTTCGTGGATGCTGTGTTTGGATACATTTAATGAAGCATTCAAGATTTGGAAAGATGTTGAAGTCACACTCTCAGGCAACTCTCCAGATGGTTGTTGGTGAGCCAGGATCTGTGGCTGGACTTTATGAACTTTACTCTGGAGAATGCACGCATGCGCAAGTGCTGCCGAACAGTGAAATATTCTTCATGGCAAATGCGTTAGGCTTGGATATTTGTCCCTTGAGAAGTATTTGCCATAAAGTCCTGAATCTGAACTTCTTGAAAATTAAACTTCAGATGAGGTCTCTTGGAGTTCAATCAGCTCCATTTGTACATGAGCTGGAGCACCTTCCATAAACATCAACATGGAATGATGCAAAGAAGATGCTCAGGCTTGTTTTCTTCTCTTCTGAAATAAGCAAAACGGGATTAGAATTTCTGGGTCAAGCATCCAGCTCAGTAGCAATGCATTTCCTTTGCCTGGGAGAACATTCATCAAGGCTCTGAGTAGGGATGGGAAGTGAGATGTGTCATCTCGCTATATCTGCAACACGACAACCACACTTTGTTTTGAAAAGATTTGATGTGGTTGTGCACTCGTGAATCAGTTGGCCTCTTTCTGCACACGGCAGGCGGTATGTCGATCGCGAATCACCTCACCGATAATCAGCACAGGCGGTATGACTATCGCGGATCCCATACCGATAAATATATCAGCACAGCCGGTATGACTATCGCGGATCACCGCACCGATATATAATCAGCACAGGCCGGTATGACTATCGCGGATCACCGCACCGATATATAATCAGCCAAGGCCGTATGACTATCGCGGATCACGCACGATATAATACAGCAACAGGGTATGACTATCGCAGATCACCGCACCGATAATCGGCACAGCAGGTAATGCCTATCGCGAATCACTCACGATAATCAGCACAGGCAGGTATGACTATCGCAGATCACCGCACTGATAATGCCATAGGCCGGTTGACTATCGCGAATCACCTCACTGATATCGCACAGGCAGGGTATGACTATCGCGGATCACCGCCGCGATAATTATCAGCACAGGCGGCATGACTATCGGGAATCACCTACCGATAATCAGCAGGCGGTATGACTATCGCGGATCACCGCACCGATTAAATCAGCACAGGCCGGTAATGTATATGCGGATCACGCACCGATATAATCAGCACAGGCCGGTATGACTATCGCGGATCACCGCACGATAATCGGCACAGGCAGGTATGACCATCGGATCACCGCACCGATAATGGCACAGGCAGGTATGACTATCGGGATCACCGCACTGATAATCGGCACAGATAGGTATGACTATCGGGATCACCGCACCGATATATAATCAGCACAGGCCGGTATGACTATCGCAGATCACCGCACGATATCGGCACAGGCAGGTATGACTATCGGATCACCTCACGATAATCAGCACAGGCAGGTATGACTATCGCAGATACCGCACTGATATCAGCATAAGCCGGTATGACTATCGCGGATCACCTCACCGATATCGGCACAGGCAGGTATGACTATCGCGGATCACCTCACCGATAATCGGCACAGGCGGTATGAAACTATCGCGGATCACCGACCGATAATTATTCAGCACAGGCCGGATGACTATCGCGATACACTCCGATAATCAGCACAGGCCGTATGACTATACGCGGATCACCGCACCGATATATAATCAGCAGGCCGGTAATGACTATTGCGGATCACCGCACCGATATATAATCAGCACAAGGCCGGTATGACTATCGCGGATCACCGCACCGATAATCGGCACAGGCAGGTATGACATCGGGAACCGCACCGATAATCGGCACAGGCAGGTTGATATTCGCGGATCACTGCATGATAATCGGCACAGGTAGGTATGAATAGGCGGATCACCGCACCAATATATAACCAGCACAGGCAGGTATGACTATGCAGATCACCGACTGATAATCAGAATAGGCCGGTTATGACTATCGCAGATCACGGCACCGATAATCGGCACAGGCAGGTATGACATCGCGGATCACCGCACTGATAATTATCGGCACAGGCAGGTATGACTATCGCGGATCACCGCACTGATAATCGGCACAGGTAGGATGACTATCGTGGATCACAGCACCGATAATCGGCACAGGCAGGTATGACTATCGCGGATCCCCGCGCCGATAATCAGCACAGGCCGGTAATGCTTCACGGATCACTCACGTAATCAGCACAGGCAGGTATGACCATCGCGGCTCACGCACCGATAATCGGCACAGGCCAGGATGACGATCGCAGATCAGGCATCGATTATTAATCGGCAACAGGCTTTCAAAGCACAACCCAATTCATACAAATAACTATTGGTATTGCTTTAAAAAACAGCCACGAGGGTAAAGAAAACACAATTGCTTGTACGGTGCTCGGGGTAAAGGTAAAAACTACTTTACCACTTCCTGGTACATCTTGATGTCATACGTTCCACTGTTCCAGGTGTAGCAGAGGCACCTAAGCTATTTAAAACATGTACGGTTATTTAAAAGATTGTAAACACCTTTCTTCGATTTGGTTGGGTGATACTCCAATTTTTTTTTTTCATACTGATTTTTTTCGGTTATAACGTTATATCGATATGCCAGACCCTGTGCCCCATTAACTTCTTTTTGAATTTCTGTACCTCGTTTTTCTATGCTTACTCACAAAATTTGTTGTCGGCCGCATGCTTTTGGTTTTCTTTGAGGTTGTACTTGAATCGCACGAGCTCTCCGAACATATCAACACAAGGGAGAACCTTTCTGTTCGGTTGAAGTAGTAATTACTTTCGTCCATTTTTGTTGGAACACTATGCCTTCATCATCTATCTCCTAACCTTACTTGAGGTCGCTATTATTTATCAGAGATTTGGAACGATCGTAGGCTGTGGTGACTGAACGGGTGAGCCGCTAGGCTAACAGGAGGTGATGGCGAAACATGGCACGTGCTTTTTGGTGTGGTTTCACATTAAACAAACAAAAAAAATAATTCCAGAGAATTTATCGCCGTTCAAGCAGTCCTATAACCACCCTATTTAACAATGTCTAAGTACTGCAAACTGAGATTCTTGAAAGTGGCATAAGACGATTTGTTTTCTGCAGTGTTGAAGTATTAATTTAAAATAAAAAATAAAGATTGGAAAGTCGTAGAAAAAAATAATCCGGAATTTACTGCTGTTTGACGCGGTATCGATCACACCACCTATCCACACATTATTATTAGTGTTTGAGCCTGTTGTACGTGTCTTTTGACATCTTAAAACAGCAGGTTTCCTGTTTGGAATATTTTTCAAAATTTGTTTTGACTGTCAGGCAGAGTTGCGAAAATTATATATATATATTAATATATATTATATATATATATATATATTATATATATAATATAATATAATATATATATATATATATATTCACTCCTCTCTTCCATGTGTGATCAGGACAAATTCAGAGAAAGTCCTGTGAAATGGCAGGTTTGTTTCCCCGATTCATGTTCCTCATCCGTGTTTCAAAATATAAATTCAATTAAATAAGGCTAATTGTTTGCTCGATCATGAACTGGACGTTTACAGACAGCGGACGGAGAGACGGCAGACATGAATCAATTGCCGAACGCCCGCTTTTGCTTTTCAATTGTGCGAGGGTAAAAATGGGTGCCCATTTTTAGGGAGACGCTTGTATAATGCTTCCAGAATCGCAAGATGAAGGGGATTTGTAAGAATTTGGGGAATGTTTGGAGGAGGGGGAATGAGCCATTTAGCTTTCTCCAGAATGGCTTAAGTTTTTTTTGGGCTCATGCAACAATGGAACAGACGTGTTATGAGCTTTTTCAATGCCTTGAAGCTTGGATGCGGCATGCTTCCTGTGCTTAAGAATGAAATATTTAACAAATGCCATGAATGAAACTGCTTGGAAGAGAGCATGCTTGGAGCCAACGGACGAGTGGAACGTTCAGGAAGAGTAGGCTTCTGTCCTATATGCAAGACATGCCTCATCTAGTAATGCCGTCTTTTAATTGTAATTTGCAACATTGATTATGGTAAGACTAATTGGATATAGACGGCAGAGTTCCAAACATGCAATTCTGAGAATTCCTCTTTTATGAGAGTATACTGTGGCAAAGAATTCCAACGATTTGGTGTAGAGATCAATTTGAACTTTTTAAGTTCAGACGAGAGGCACACTGCAGTTAATTCTGGCAAAGTGGTCTTATTACTACAAATCTACAACAAATAATTCAAAACTCAGACCAGAATAGATTCGAATTCATTTGTGAAATCACAGCAAAAAACACAACAGCACTATGTACATGATTCAAAGCAATCCGTGGTTATTTTTTATTTAATTATATCCACGGAATATAATAAATTGCATAGGACACATGATGAGAAAAGGGTTTTTGGAAAGAAGCAATTTGCAGGTCTATTTTAAACCAGCCACTTTTTTATTTCAACAATTTCCTTGAAGAATTTCAGTCATATCCAGGACTTTGGGGCTCGGATATCAGCCAGACCATTTTGGCATATATCAAGTTGTGTCAGGAGTCAAGA
>CM068955.1:142986245-142999922 GCA_035128595.1 Eptatretus atami | reverse complement strand
GCCGTGTCCCGTTAAGTAGAACTGTTGTTAAGTGCTTGTGAATAATAAATAATAGACGGTTGTAGTGCTTCGTCTTGCTCGCGTCTTGTCCCTTCCTGCCAATTCATTGCTTGATTGCATGACTGCATTACTGTGTACGTGTGTAAATAATAAATAAAATTCTTTTCTAATTGTCACCGTTCGTTGTGTCCTCTTTCCCCAATTGAACTGCTATCTTGCCTTCGGAATAATAGCGGGCTTTTTGATAGCCGATAAAAGAATCGGTCCAGCGAGGTCTCGCGATAATACCCCGCTCGGTTATCCCAGGACGGAACGAACCGCTTAAGCAGTTCGTGTCCAAGCAGACCTCGCTGAGGTACGGTCTCTCAGTAGGCTGCCCGCACGAATAATTAGGTATATCGACAATTCGGCGATTGACCCTGTCGCGCGCGGGGTAGAATATTGACTAGGCCGTGGTGTGCGCTTGGAGCACACCCGTGACTGGTTTTCGGCGTTGTTCCGGAAAGTCGCGACTGAATTGTCCGTTCGGTGGCGAGACGGCCGCCATTGGCTAAAGCGGCTGTCCGCACGCCGGCGGGCGCGAATTCGTAACAATACATTTCCATACTCTCACTTTGAATTTATTTTCCAGAAAGGAGTGAATAGTGACGTACTTTGATTTCAGTGAGAAAATAAACTCATATGGTACATGTACTGGTGGAGAAAATGTTGACAGTACAGCATTCCATTAATGAGCGAGACACCAAAGTAGTTTATGAGGCCACGATTGATGACCTAAAAGGTGCATTAGCACAGCATGCCTCTTTGTCATCTCTCAGAATGCCAGGACGTAGTAAATTGTGTGGTCAGTTTCCAGCTAGACATGCATTACAAAAAGAGGAGACCACACATTGCCATTCAGTTCTTTGGGAAAGATGGGTTCTCTGAATGCACATGTTTAGACTAAGCAGCAGCTCGATGAGGCCAAAGTGAGTTGGGAGGAAAGAAGTTGTTTCATGCTCTCGATGTAAGCATGCTGGTCAAATCACTGATACCAGCTTAAGTGGTTACTTCCATATAACATACACAAAAACTGTGCAACTTTCAACTGTTCCCTCCCTTATACATTCCCCTTGGATTTCCCTTCAAACCGTTTCTAACTATTTTGTTCAATCTCTTCCCCTTTTGCTTTCTCAACTTTTCCTCCCCCTTCCCTGATGCATGTAACATGAAGACGGCTCAGAAATAGGTACCAATAATTCCTCACGATCCAGAATTGATCAAATGGTGATCACACTTACTGAGGATGAGAACATCAAAGGACACACAACTTGCATGTCACAAGTTAAAACAAGAAAAAGGAGCAATCAGAGATTGCAGACCCTCAACAGGACTTGTTTTTTGTGGTATTTGTGAATTGGTGTGTTACGTAATTAATAACAGATATAATTATAACTGCCACTTTATAACTGCTGGCAGTGATGACCGGGTATCAAGACGTCCTGCTTTGATATAACTCCGCTTTGATCAGACACCTGACCCTGACCCATGACGTTTATTATTATTCAATTGAATTCAGAATGAGATTAAAATAAATTCAATTCAAATCAAATGGAAGACCAAATTGGGATAGTACTGCATTGGAGTAATCAGAAGGAACCCAAACAAGCAAAAAGCAAAGATGGAGTCATTAGGAGAAACCTGGATAGGATTTGGGTTTCAGCAGCTACTACTCCACCCTCAAACTCATCCAGGTCCAGCCAAGTGAGCCTTATTCCAGAAAAATAATAATCCAAAAGAACCCAGATCTAAATAAATAAATTGATATTTCTGGCTGCCAGACCATGCGTCCGATCAGGTTGAAATTTAAACCCTATATTCCCCATCACTACTAGATCATAACTGTGAAGTTGCATGTCGATTGATGAAGCGGTTTAAGAGACATGATTTTAAAAATATTTTCTCTCAATCCAATATGGCTGCCAGACAATGTGACCTAGTAATCATTTGTGAACACCCTGGTATCCCCAAAGCTTGGGAAACATTTGTGTGAAGTTTCCCCTCGATCTGTCCAGCCGTTCTGGAGTAGAAGACTGATTTATGGGTTTTAGGGTAAATCCAATATTGCTTCCAAGCCATGCGACCCATGACATCATAGGTGTGAATGTTATGTTCCTCATGGATAGACGATCATACCTGTAAAGTTATGCCTCAATCTGTTGTCGTTTCAGAGAAGATTTTTGAAGGTTAAAAAAACCAAAAAAAAACCAGCCTGCTGAACCATGAGACCTATGACATCATCAATTTTTTTTCTGTGCACCAATTTATCCCTTGACCCACAAAAAAACGTTCATACTGATCGGATGTAGCGTTCTACTTATGCAATTATAACATCATAATGAAGGCACTTATGAATCATAAAAAAAAAATCACTCGTTTCCCATGGGGGAATACTTGGCATGTGCCAAGTTTCAATTTTTCCCATGGAGCGGTTTCGGATATAGAGGTGGTTCAAAGTTTTTCCTTTTTTCCACATGCCTGCCACGCCACGTGACCTATGACGTCATAATTATCATTAAAACATTCTGCATGAGTAGTTGCTCCGATGGTGAAAATTCCGCGTCAATCCGACAAGCGGTTGCAGAGAAAACAAACACTCACTTCTGTGCAGACAAACAAACAAAAAACCAATGTCACCCGTAGGGTGATCCGTATCTTGCCAAAAGGTGACCACGTGTGACTTCTTTAAGGTCACACTGAGGTGAACAGAGCTGCTATCCACCAGGAGCGACTCCTTGAGGAATATCTGCCTACGAGAGATTCCGATGAGAATCGTTCTACAGAGTAACCATGAAAAATATGCGTTTGCCTCATAACGTCACCAAATCACGTCATAATGTCTCAAGCTTGATATATCTAGAAAGCACTCATCGAGGTGTTCAATTTGAGGTACTACACGATATGGTTCCTAAAACTTGAAAATTTGACCTTGGGGTCAAATATGTTTGACCTTAGGCGTTAACCATGAAGGTCAAGGCCAATCGCCACCAAAAATTAATCAGCTGAATGCCAGACCATGAACTATATTCCCATGAAGTTTGAAGACGATCCGATCAAAATTACTCCAAAAATAAGGGTTTCGTCGACTCCCCTGATTTGCGACAAAGTGACCTTGACCTTTGACCTTCAAAATTTTATGCGCTGAAAGGGACCTTATAGGCCTCTGATATGCGAAGTTACAAAAATTTCCAATGAAAACTGTGCTCTGCAGAGTGATTTATACGTGATTACAGATAAAAAAAAACAACAACAAAAAAAACACATGAAGGTCAAGGCCAATCGCCACCAAAAATTAATCAGCTGAGCGCCAGACCATGAACTATATTCCCATGAAGTTTGAAGACGATCCGATCAAAATTACTCAAAAAATGAGGGTTTTGTCGATTCCCCATTTGCGAAAAAGTGACCTTGAACTTTGACCTTGACCTTCAAATTTTATGGCCTGAAAGGGACCTCCATAGGCCTCTGATATGCGAAGTTACAAAATTTCCAATGAAAACTGTGCTCTGCAGAATTTTTTTTTCGTGATTACAGACAAAAAAAAAAAAAAAATAAAAAAAAAACATACAGACTGACTAACATATCTTGCAAAAACTTCGTTTTGGCAAGATAACAAACAAACAGAAATGTAATATCCTCTCCTCTGGTGAGGGTAATTGAAGAAAATTAGGGTTTAACAGTGCACGAGAGTCATCATCATCCCAAAGGAAGACAATTGCAACAATAGGATATTTCAGGCTATGTGATTGGGGATCAGACAGTAAACTTAAAGATGCATCTGAAAGACAGCATGTTCTGGAGTGCATTCGTTTTAAGCTGGAACATTTCTAAGACAAAAAAAAACATTTTTTAAAGTTACATGATCTGGTGGGGGGTATAACCACAGCTATAAGATGTTCACAACATCTGCGAGGTGCCTCAAGGGTGACATGTGGAAACAATGACTGATAATTATCACAGTTGTTATTATTAAAAAATAATTCGGAACATGACTATTCATCTAAAAGTGGTTAAATTAAATTAGATTTTTTTTATCACACAATCCTTTGGATACATTCTCCCTACATAAGTCATTCATTTGAACCAGAAATAATAAGTACAGGGTGTCCCTTAAATATGTATCCATTTTATTTATTAAATACAACCAGGAGACACAACTTTCCAGTTGAAACTTCTATGGAACAGTTGGAATAAAATGTTTGAAGTTTTGTTACTTCCGCCACGGAAGGTGGGCGGAGGATGTTTTCACGCTCATCTGTCGGTCTGTTTGTCTGTGAACAGGATATCTCAAAAAGTTGTGGAAGGATTGCGACGAAATTTGGTGGAGATATTGGCTGTGTGCCAAGGATGAAATGATAAGGTTTCAGTGAAGATCTGGATCTGGATAATATAATTTTTTAAGCGATTCCTTACTATTGAGAGATCAGCACAAAATGATATGTAACACGATATCTCAAAGAGTTATGGACGGATTCGGATGAAACTTTGTGGATAGGTTGGGTGTGTGACAAGGATGAATCAAGTATATTTTGGTGAAATGCGGATCTGGATGAGAGAATTTTAAAAAAAAGTTTTAAAAGTGATTCTTCACCATTGAGAGATTGAGGCCAAAAACTATGTATAGCATTATATTTCAAAAAGTTATGGACAAGTTATGACAAACTAGGTGGATGGGTTGGTTAGGTGACAAGAATAAGCCGATTCAATTTTGGTTCCAGATCCGGATCCAGATCCGGCCTATCAGTGGGATAGAAAATGTAAACTGTTCAACCTGGTGGAGGTATGTGCTCTACCGAGTGCAGTTGTAGTTTAGTACTGCACTCAACATGCCCACATCCTCTTTCAATTAACGCTCATTTTATTATTTTCTGAACAAGCTGTTCGTTAATTCCTTGATTCACTCACATTCCCCAACAAATTGATCCTGATGATGGACCCATTATTTGGCCCCCAATATTCCCAGACTTAATTCCCTGTGATTATTTTTTTGTGGGGTTTCCTCAAGGAAATAGCTTGTGCCATGCACCAACAGTCCTTGGATGAGCTACGGCAGGCATGGGCAACCTTTTCTGAGTCTTGGGCAATGCTAAGATTTTGGGACACACCTGCAGGCCGCAATTCTAAGAATGACCCGCATCCATCCAACAATGTGCCAAAATAATGATACATCAGCGCATGAGCATGTGTGGTAAGTACATTGGACAACACTTTGCTATTCAAGAGGCACCAATGATATTTTACTGAACCTGAGCACACCATCAAATAACTTACAGAGGAAAACTTGGAAAAATTTTACCAATTGCAACCAAAAGTGCAAACTTGAGCTCACAGTGCTTTAGAAAACTGATGTAAAATTGAGACTTGTCAGGAATGGTGACTGATATGTGACAGAACATGCGAGTCCAAGCAGAAACTTCCAAGTTCATGAAGTCCATCTCTAATTGAGTTTCGTGGGATGCCTGTGTTTGGATACATTTAATGAAGCATTCAAGATTTGGAAAGATGTTTGAAGTCACAACTCTCAGGCAACTCTCCAGATGGTTGTTGGTGAGCCAGGATCTGTGGCTGGACTTTATGAACTTTACTCTGGAGAATTGCACGCATGCGCAAGTGCTGCCGAACAGTGAAATATTCTTCATGGCAAATGCCGTTAGGCTTGGATATTTGTCCCTTGAGAAGTATTTGCCATAAAGTCCTGAATCTGAACTTCTTGAAAATTAAACTTCAGATGAAGGTTCTCTTGGAGTTCAATCAGCTCCATTTGTACATGAGCTGGAGCACCTTCAACATAAACATCAACATGGAATGATGCAAAGAAGATGCTCAGGCTTGTTTCTTCTCTTCTGAAATAAGCAAAACGGGATTAGAATTTCTGGGTCAAGCCATCCAGCTCAGTAGCAAATGCATTTCCTTTGCCTGGGAGAACATTCATCAAGGCTCTGAGTAGGGATGGGAAGTGAGATGTGTCATCTCGCTATATCTGCACACACGACAACCACACTTTGTTTTGAAAAGATTTGATGTGGTTGTGCAACTCGTGAATCAGTTGGCCTCTTTCTGCACACGGCACAGGCCGGTATGTCGATCGCGAATCACCTCACCGATAATCAGCACAGGCCGGTATGACTATCGCGGATCACCATACCGATATATAATCAGCACAGGCCGGTATGACTATCGCGGATCACCGCACCGATATATAATCAAGCACATGGCCGGGTATGACTATCGCGGATCACGCACGATATATAATCAGCACAGGCCGGTATGACATATCGCGGATCACCGCACCGATATATAATCAGCACAGGCCGTATGACTATCGCAGATCACCGCACCGATAATCGGCACAGGCAGGTATGACTATCGCGAATCACCTCACCGATAATCAGCACAGGCAGGTATGACTATCGCAGATCACGCGACACTGATAATCAGCATAGGCCGGTATGACTATCGCGAATCACCTCACCGATAATCGGCACAGGCAGGTATGACTATCGCGGATCACCGCACCGATAATTATCAGCACAGCCGGCATGACTATCGCGGAATCACCTCACCGATAATCAGGCACAGGCCGGTAAATGACTATCGCGGATCACCGCACCGATATATAATCAGCACAGGCCGGTATGACTATTGCGGATCACCGCACCGATATATAATCAGCACAGGCCGGTATGACTATCGCGGATCACCGCACCGATAATCGGCACAGGCAGGTATGACCATCGCGGATCACCGCACCGATAATCGGCACAGGCAGGTATGACTATCGCGGATCACCGCACTGATAATCGGCACGAGGTAGTATGACTATCGCGGATCACCGCACTCGATATTAATCAGCACAGGCAGTATGACTATGCGCAGATCACCGCACTGATAATCAGCCACAGGCCGTATGACTATCGCGCAGATCACCGACACGATAATCGGCACAGGCACGTATTGACTATCGCGGATCACCTCACCGTATAAATCAGCACAGGCAGGTATGACTATCGCAGATCACCGCACTGATAATCAGCATAGGCCGGTATAACTATCGCGGGATCACCCACCGATAATCGGCACAGGCAGGTATGCTATCGCGGATCACCTCACTGATAATCGGCATAGGCCGGTATGACTACTCGCGGATCACCCACCGATAATCAGCACAGGCCGGTATGACTATCGCGAATCACCTCACCGATAATCGGCACAGGCAGGTATGACTATCGCGGATCACCGCACCGATAATTATCAGCACAGGCCGGCATGACTTTGTGAATCACCTCACCGATAATCAGCACAGGCCGGTATGACTATCGCGGATCACCGCACCGATATATAATCAGCACAGGCCGGTATGACTATTGCGGATCACGCACCGATATATAATCAGCACAGGCGGTATGACTATCGCGGATCACCGCACCGATAATTGGCACAGGCAGGTATGACTATGCGGATCACCGCAGATAATCGGCACAGGTAGTATGACTATCGCGGATCACCGCACCGATTATATCAGCACAGGCCGGTATGACTATCGCAGATCACCGCACCGATAATCGGCACAGGCAGGTATGACTAATAGCGAATCACCTCACCGATAATCAGCAAAGGCAGGTATGACTATCGCAGATCACCGCAACTGATAATCAGCACAGGCCGGTATGACTATCGCGGATCACCGCACCGATATATAATCAGCACAGGCCGGTATGATATTAGCGGCATCACCGCCACCGATATATAATCAGCACAGGCGCGTGATATGACTATCGCGGATCACGCCACGATAATCGCACAGGCAGTATGACTATCGCGAACACCGCACTGATAATCGGCACAGGTAGGTATGACTATCGCGGATCACCGCACCGATATATAATCAGCACAGGCCGGTATGACTATCGCAGATCACCGACCGATAATCGGCACAGGCAGGTATGACTATCGCGACACCTCACCGATAATCAGCACAGGCAGTATGACTATCGCAGATCACCGCACTGATAATCAGCAGGCCGGTATGACTATCGCGAATCACCTCACCGATAATCGGCACAGGCAGGTATGACTATCGCGGATCACCGCACCGATAATATCAGCACAGGCGCATGATGACTATCGCGAATCACCTCACGATAATCAGCACAGGCCGGTATGACTATCGCGGATCACCGCACCGATATATAATCAGCACAGGCGGTATGACTATTGCGGATCACCGCACGATATATAATCAGGCACAGGCCGGTATGACTATCGCGATCACCGCACCGATAATCGGCACAGGCAGGTATGACTATCGCGGATCACCGCACTGATAATCGCACAGGTAGGTATGACTATCGCGGATCACCGCACCGATATATAATCAGCACAGGCAGGTATGACTATCACAGGATCACCGCACTGAAATCGGCACATGGCAGGTATGACTATCGCGGATCACCGCACCGTATATAATCAGCACAGCAGGTATGACTATCGCGATCACCGCACTGATAATCAGAATAGGCCGGTTGGTCTATCGCGGATCACCGCACTGATAATACGCACAGGCCGGTATGACTATCGCGGATCACCGCACCGATATCGGCACAGGCAGGTATGACCATCGCGGATCACCGCACTGATAATTATCGGCACAGGCAGGTATGACTATCGCGGATCACCGCACTGATAATCGGCACAGGTAGGTATGACTATCCGGATCACCGCACCGATAATCGGCACAGGCAGGTATGACTATCGCGGATCCCCGCCACCGTAATCAGCACAGGCCGGTATGACTTTCACGGATCACCTCACGATTATAATCAGCACAGGCCGGTATGACCATCGCGGATCACCGCACCGATAATCGGCACAGGCCAGGATGACGATCGCAGATCACGGCATCGATTATAATCGGCACAGGCTTTCCAAAGCACACCCAATTCATACAAAATAACTAATTGGTAATTGCTTTAAAAACAGCCACGAGGGTAAAGAAAAACACAATTGCTTGTACGGTGCTCGGGGTAAAAGGTTAAAAACTACTTTACCAACTTCCTGGTACATCTTGATGTCATACGTTCCACTGTTCCAGGTGTAGCAGAGGGCACCTAAGCTATTTAAAACATGTACGGTATTTAAAGATTGTAAACACCTTTCTTCGATTTGTTGGTGATACTCCAATTTTTTTTTTTCATACTGATTTTTTTTCGGTTATAACCGTTATATCGATACATCGCCAGACCCTGTGCCCCATTAACTTCTTTTTGAATTTCTGTACCTCGTTTTTCTATGCTTACTCACAAAATTTGTTGTCGGCCGCATGCTTTGGTGTTTCTTGAGGTTGTACTTGAATCGCACGACGCTCTCCGAACATATCAAACACAAGGCAGAACCTTTCTGTTCGGTGAAGTAGTAATTACTTTCGTCCATTTTTGTTGGAACACTATGCCTTCATCATCTATCTCCCTAACCTTACTTGAGGTCGCTATTATTTATCAGACAGATTTGGAACGATCGTAGGCTCGTGTTGACTGAACGGGTGATGCCGCTAGGCTAAACAGCAGGAGGTGATGGCGAAACACATGGCACGTGCTTTTCGGTGTGGTTTCACATTAAACAAACAAAAAAAATAATTCCAGAAGTTTATCGCCGTTCAAGCAGTCCTATACACCACCCTATTTAACATGTCTAAGTACTGCAAAACTGGAGATTCTTGAAAGTGGCAATAAGACGATTTGTTTTCTGCAGTGTTGAAGTATATAATTAAAAATAAATAAAATAAAGATTGGAAAAGTCGTAGAAAGAAAATAATTCCGGAATTTACTGCTGTTGACGCGGTATCGATCACACCACCCTATCCACCACATTATATTAGTTGTTTGAGCCTGTTGTACGTGCCTTTTGACATCCTTAAAAACAGCAGGTTTCCTGTTTGGAATAATTTTCAAATTTGTTTGACTGTCAGGGCAGAGTGCGAAAATATATATATATAATATATATATTATATATATTATATATATATATATATATATATATATATATATATATATATATATATATATATATATATTCTCACTCCTCTCTTCCCATGTGTGATCAGGACAAATTCAGAGAAAGTACTGTGAAATGGCAGGTTTGTTTCCCGATTCATGTTCCTCCATCCGTGTTCAAAATATAACATTCAATTTAAATAAGCCTAATTGTTGCTCGATCATGAACTGACGTTTACAGACAGACGGACGGAGAGACGGACAGACATGAATCAATTGCCGAACCCCGCTTTTCGCTTTTCATGCGCGAGGTAAAAATGGGTGCCCATTTTTAGGGAGACCTTGTATAATCTTCCAGAATCCAAGATGAAGGGGATTTGTAAGAATTGTGGGAATGTTGGAGGAGGGGGAGAATGGAGCCATTTAGCCTTTCCCAGAACTGGCTTAAGCTTTTTTGGCCATGCAACAATGGAACAGACGTGTTATGAGCTCTTTCAATGCCTTGAAGCTTGATGCGCATGACTTCCTGTGCTAAGAATGAAATATTAAACAAAATGCCATGAATGAACTGCTTGGAAATGAAGCATGCTTGGAGCAACGACGAGTGGAACGTTCCAGGAAGACGTAGGCTTCTGTCCTATATGCAAGACATGCTCATCTGAGATAAATGCCGTCTTTATTGTAATTTGCACATTGATTATGGTAAGACTAATTGGATATAGAGGCAGAGTTCCAAACATGCAATTCATGAGATTCCTCTTTTATGAGAGTATACTGTGCAAAGAATTCCAACGATTGTGTAAGAGTCAATTTGAACTTTTTAAAGTTCAGACGAGAGGCAACACTGCAGTTAATTCTGCAAAGTGGTCTTATTACTACAAATTCTACAACAAATAATTCAAAACTCAGACCGATAGATTCGAATTCTATTGTGAATCACAGCACAAAACACCAACAGCAAACTATGTACAATGATTAAAGCAATCCGTGGTTATTTTTATTTAATATATCCATCAGGAATAATAATAATGCCATAGGACACATGACTGAAAAAGGGTTTGGAAAGAATGCAATTGCAGGTCTATTTAAACCACAGCACTTTACTTTCTTAACAATTCTCTTGAAGAATTTCAGTCATTCAGACTTTTGGGGCTCGATATCAGCCATGACCATTTTTGGGCATATCCAAGTTGGTGTCCAAAGCGAGTCACAGACTGGGCATCCTCCGTCATGCACAGTCTTCCTTGGCACACTTGGATATCCATTGACAAGGCCTTCATCCACAGCATGATGGAGTACTACTGCTCTCCCCTTTAGGCCAACAAATCTGCCTCACACCTTGTGGAAACCAAGGATCTCCTGCGATCACTAGAATCTCTTGCGATGAAGCCGAGTCGATTGGCCTATCAGTTTCCAATCGCAGACAGGTTTGTGGTCTCTCTGTCTGCCTTCTTTCCGTTCTTGCACTCTCTGCTCTTTCCGTGCTTCCTCCACCCTCTCCCCTGCCCCCTCCCCCCCCCTCCGGTTTCTGCCAAGTGCACGTGGTCCACCATAAACCCCCTTCTGGTGAAGCTTCCAAAATGCAGAATCGCTGCTCGCCTCCACTAATTCATTCCTCTTATTTGTTTCTTCCTGTGGAACCAACTTCCACATTCACTTGAATCACATTCCTCCCTCCAGGTCTTCAAGACAGCTGTTCACCACCATCTCAGATCATCCTGCAAACAAAATCATGATCTTTTCCTTTTGTAGCTGTATCCATTTTGTCTTCTCCATATCCCGCCCTTGTCCTTGCCCTTATTCTTACCCACATCGCTTACTTATACAAGACACTCTCTATTTTGTCCCTCAATCCTGCTGTTGTTGTGTTTCCAGCCCCTCCCCCACTCTATCCAATTTTTACTGTCTGTTCCTTTTTTCCCATTACGTCCTGATCCTAAGTTCTATCTCCTCCATGAGCCTAAACGTCTATATATATATGCATATACAAAAAATAATAAAAGTACCAATTACTATAAATGGACGAGGTATCATTTGGCAATAATAATAATGAACGGATAATGCCCGCACTGGGCCAAGCACAGCTGGGTTTGGTGAAAGGCAAGCTAATGCTCAAGCAGTGCAGCAGGCAGGTATGCCACAAAGCCGTGAAGACCAATGAAACTTTGGTCCAATGGACCAACAGGCCCACTGGTTTTAGTAAACAAGGTAGAAAGAAAACAAGGAACAGTATTATGGATGCCAATAAATACACATTTAGCAACAAATATTTAAGTATTACTTTGTATAGTCGTCATAAATCGAGAGAACATTTCACAAGATGAGCACTTGCATGGCAAGTGTAAGTTGGTGCGGATGTGAAAATGGTGCTGCAACAGCGGAATGCACTTCTGAGGCCATGACAGATGGCAATGCCGCCTTTCACTGCAAGCTGCCAGGAGTTCTCGGTCAGTGCCTTCTTTGTGAGGGCTCAATTGTAGGCCACACCACAGGGAGGGCCTCTACTCAAACCGTGCCCCCCATTGCAAAGAATATAGAGAAGGGAAGGCGAGGGTGGAAACAAGAGGCGAGACATTTAATGCCGTGAAACACTAAGACTTTGTTTCACCTACATTCAGTCTCTCCACTCCATTCCTCTCTGGACATTCCATATTGGGTCGGTTGCCAGAGAGTTGTATTTACCAACTATACATACTATATGTACCACTATATGAGCTTTTCATACTGGAGACAATATTCGCACAAACAGTAAAACTTTCAATATGTAAAGGTAAACCACATACGCAAAGGAAATATTGCTCAAAACTCACAAAACTCACAATTACAGCAAGATCTTTTTTTTTTTAAACCACCAAGGGAAACCTCAATTATAGCTCATGAATTAAAACAACAACAAATTATTTAGAGGAAAGGCCCACAGTTTGAAGATAATTATATGGTGAGAAGGACCGTACCAGGGAGTGTCCCCAGGGTTTTGTGGCAAATACATATATTTTTTTTTATATATATACCTTGTCGAGGCTCGTGTGAGAGCTCACACACAACGCACAGCAAGGGGGGCATGAGACAAGAGGGGCGGGAGTGGGAAGGACAAAACAGTGGGGAACAGAGACATTAGGAGATCTGTGGAAGGGAGAGGATGGGGCGGGGAACATGGGGAATACAAGATGGACATTACAGGGACTTTCAGGAAGGAAAGAAGAGAATTTGAAGGAGGTGGGCTTGGGTGGATTATCGGGTGTAGAAAGATCGAGGATTTGGATGGGGGACGATAAGAGATGGTGGTGAACAGCTGTTTTGAAGGCCTGGAGGGAGAATGGGATTGAATAGAGTGAGGGAGTTAATTCCAAAGGCGGGGAAAAAGAGGAATGAAGAGTGAAGGTGAGCAGTGATTCGTGATTTTCGTAGTTTTACAGAAGGGGGTTGTTGGCGGACCTTGAACGCCCTGCTGAAATGTGGTGGGGACAAATCGCAGAGAGAGGGGGGGCAGGCTGGGAGAGGGATGGTGAAGACAGAAAGACCACCGACCAACCTGCAGTGAGAGAGTGAGAGGCCCAAAGACTCAGCCTCATTGTGGGCGATGCCAATGATCCGAAATGCCTTGGTTTCCACAGCCTGAAGCCGAGAAAGGTGGGAGGCAGGAGCACCA
>CM068955.1:142971354-142985661 GCA_035128595.1 Eptatretus atami | reverse complement strand
CATGAGTGGAGATGGCCTTGGATACCATAGGAAGAGAGTTTGGTGAGCAGGGCAGGGTGCCCGACCGTGTAAAAAGCACGTGATATGTCCAGGTATACGGCTCGGATTTCATGTCTGGCATTGAGGACCTCCATCCATTGTTGGGAGAGCAGAAGTAGGCATATCCAGGGTAGAGTGACCTGGTCTGAAACCAAATTGATGATTGGAAATCAAGCCATTGGAGAAGAGGAAGGATTTGATGTCTGAAGCGATGAGGATTCCATACCTTGCTGATGATTGGGAGAAGGCTGATTGGTCTTGTAGTTGCAGGGATCTGTTTTCGCACCTTTTCTATGCAGGGCAGTAATGTTTGCTGATTTCCAAGCAGATGGCAGATGATCTGAGCAAATGAGAGGGTGAATAGAAACAGAGAGAGGGTGAGCCAAGAGCAGAAGAGCAGGTTTTAGGACACGTGGGCTGATGCCGTCTGGACCGGTTTCAGAATCTGAGTCGAGGAAGTTTAACACAGTCAGGTTCCCCCCCCCCCCACCCCCCCATCCTCAAGACTAGGTTATAATCTTTGGCTGCAGCATGTTCACAACAGGCACGACCGCAGATGAGGTATTTTAAGTGGTGCTGGAGAAGATTTTATGCACCATATTGTAGAACATCAGATTTGACAAACAGCCAGTGAATGATGTGAACGCAAGTTTACAAGATTCCCTTGATAAATGGGTCAGAGCAGATTCGTATTTGCCAAATAAGAATGCAAGCACTCTCAAATGTTAAAAAGGAGATGCATCGATGGTCCCCATAAAGTCTCAAGATCTTCGTGAATTGGAAGTGCAGGTTTGTCATATTCAGAACACAAATTACATCATGAGCACATTTAACTTAAATTCACGACTTGGATTACCATAACTACCATTTAACCAATGATAGGATATCCCAGATAAGGACGGATGATGGGATGGCATGGGATTTTATAGGACGGGAGAGCCAACAACTACAACTAGAATGTTCACAGAGCACTTTACCCCGTGCAGTCTTGAAAATAAATAAATAAATAAATGACATGGGCGAGGTCTGCGAGCGGCAGATATGATTGGTCAAGATGATGTAAAATGCCAGAATATTGTTATGTTTGTGGGGTGGGTGTTGGACATTTCCATCAGACAGATATAAATGCATAGGAGCATGGTCCATGTACGAGGAGCAAGCCCATCTTGATGTGATCAAGTAGGGAAACATTAGCTTAAGAATTCTCTTGTTTGAATGTGCACCATACAGGGGATGGTGCATGGTAATAATTAATTAGGGATTAAGGTTAAGGAAATTAATCGTATAACCCCTTGTAATGTCCGACTGCGTGGGACCGGGTGGCCTTGAGGCTCTGCCCAGTAAAAGAGAGAGGAGAAGGCAGAGCTACTGACTATCAGGGGTGGCACTATGGACGTCTCAAGGGGCGAAGTATTGTCCAGAGAGTGAGGAAGAAGAGGAGCCTGAATTGTGCAGGTGCGGTGCATTTTGAGAAGATTGTGAATACTGAGAAGTGTTCTAAGGAGAGTTTAGGGAGGATGGAGAGACTGAGGAGAACTGACTCGGAGGAGAACTCGTGAAGGAGATTGTCCTGCCTGCCTGCCTCTGCCCTGTGCCTGTTTTGTCATGCCCGCAGCCTATTTCGTCGTCCCTGGATCCTGCCATGTGCTTTCCTTTCTCCTGCTGTCCCCTCACCACCTCATCGCATGCTCGTCCACCAACAGCTGAGGCCACCCAGTTCTTGTTCCCTTTCGCCGTCTGTGATCGCCACCCTCTGTGACAGAAATTTCGCCGCCACCACCCTAATCACAAAGCCAACACCAGGAATTTGTCCAAGTATTGCTAGATGAAAGGTTTTTGAAAGTGCCAATAAGGTGATTTGTGTTCGACAGTGTTCACATATATAATTCAATTGAAATAAATAATTGTTTTGAAGGTTGTAGAAAAATCTTTCGGAAGTTTACCACCGTTAATGCAGCATCTTTTACACCATCTTATTGAACACGTTACATTAGTTCTTCGGGCCTGTTGTTTGTGTTCTTGATGACGTCTTCAAAAAGGAAAAGCCAGACAGGCAGATAGATCAAGAAATTACCTCACTCCTCTGTGCAATGCACAAATTCAGAGCCAAAGTACTGCTAAACTACAGGTTAGTTTTCCCCGATTCATGTTCAAAATATAACACTCAATCGAAATAAACGTTGTTGCTCAGTTATAAATTGATGTTTGTGGAGACAGACAGACAAACAGAAAGAGTGAAACAAATTGCTTAACCCCTCTTCGCTTCACGTGCGTGTGGTAAGAACCCCAGGCAAACAATCATATGATGAATGAATAAAAGGAGACAAAAAAAACACAAAAGAAAAAAAACAACAACAGTTGGGCTTAAAGCATCGTCCCCACCCCTCACCTCCCTCCCCCTCCAAGAATGCCACAACGTACGAACACTTTAACAATGCAAGTCTACTTTTGACCGGGACAAGGAGAATATAAGTTGGAAGCAAATTTAGATGATGCAAGCAAGTTTGTAAAACATTTTTTAAACTCTGTATAAAAGGAGCTTTTCCTTTACGAGACTGAAACAAACAAGCATCCAAGCAGGAAAACAAAGTCCGAAGGTTTACAAAAAGGAAGATGGACAGAAAGAAGAGTAGAAAAAGGGAAACCCGAGGTTAATTGATGCTCAATTCAAATACCATCATATTAAAACATTTTAAAAACTGCTTAATAATAAGCCTTAATAACAGTATTTTAAAGCTATTTGAATCATATTTATTCTACTTTACATTACCGAAAGAAGTAATTCATGGTGCAATCAGCTAAACATCAAGTGACGATAACATCTCAAACACTAATCGTATTTTTACTCTTCCTATCAATATTAAAACTTTAAAATCCGAGTGAAGCACATACTCTGGTATCTTTTTTATTTTATTTTATATTTAACGACTCTTTAATGTACAAATTCAAACCCTTCCAAAGGCAATAAAGAGCAGCAATTAGCAGGACAAAGAACTAACTCAATGACAGGGTTAGAAATTCCCACTGCTCCAGAGGGTCGAGTGTATTAAATTCCACACCGGTCCTGCAACTTTCGATTTGTAGTAGCCCAGTCTGTCTCGTGATTAGCATACTTATTCAACAGGAAATTGCCCGTGCAACTACAAAAAAAACCCCGCAAAAAACAAAAACAAAAAACTATTTTTTTTCTTTCATTAATTAAAAACTTTTTTTTTGCATTTTCTTCCTTGGATCTTGTGCAGATGGGTTGGTGTGGTGTTTGTGCAGGCATGATGGGCTGAATGGCCTCCACCTGTGTTGGATTTCCTTGTTATTCCTTGTTAACACAGACGCACTTGCACAGAACCTTCCAGTAGCGGATTCCAAAATACAGGACACAACAATCGCAAAGCTATGGGCAGTTTATTTTTCCTTATTTTGCATTAATGGTAAGGACAGATGAATGCTAAAAAATCCAGGAAGTTACATAATAATGAAAATGAAATTCAGGTTTCCACAAGTCTTAGCAGACAGGTAAAAAGTTTGACGAGCTAATAAAACGGTTGGGCCACTAGCCTGCAGCCTACTACATTGTTTGATGAAATTTGAACCCTGTATTATTAAACAGTGCAACAGCTGGTAAAGGGGATTAAATTCAGACCATCCAAAGATTTAATTTTTTTCCCGGTCCTCAAGAGATCTTTTAAAAGAAACAAAAAAACTGACCAGGTAACTCGATCGTCTGTGGAGTTACTGGGTAACTGGGACCGAGCATGACATTTGGTGCCTTGGCCTCTTCAGCCCCAAAACTCTCAAACATAAACATGCAACTTTAGGAGCACATCTTTGGGTGTGGACTTCAAATAAAAATCTTTCGTTAATCTTTTTCTTCTTTCGAATGCAGCACAAGGCTGCGAGGAGCATCATTGGCTGAGAGCATGGCTGTGCCGCTGATGCAGTGCCCTCTATAGATCAGGGCAGGCATTTGTAATTTGTTCATGGTGCCGGCGATAGCTCGCCTATTCTTCGTGAAGGCCACGATGAGATCTTTAACCTGCACCAAGTAATGATTTTGATTAAGATTTTCTTCAGCAAAATGACAAATAAATAAATAAATAAATAAATAAATAAAGTACATTGCTGAGAAACTCAGTAGCTACAAGACAAGCAGCCCAGTATTCATGATGATGCAAGTGCAAGACATCCCTTGTGGACTGAACTCTTCGTCAAAAGCATAAGAGGTTTGTCATTTTGCTCTATTAAAGGACAAATGCTCAATATATGAGCAGCACCTCGTCGCGCATGGCAGCACACAGTCTTATCAATGTTAAATTTAAAAAGCCATTTTTTATTCTCTGAAAGGATTAGTCCAAGAAAATCAGTTAACACACACTGTGCCTTCATCATTATTACCTCCGCCACCGAAGGTGAAGGAGGTTATGTTTTCACCCCTTTGAAGGAGATTCAAACATATGAAGAATATGCAGGTCTCATCGCCGCAGTGCTTCTTTATAAGCCTTCGTGGGCGAAGATCAAACTGCCATTTTAACATCCTACATCATCACAATGGAAAAATGATCTCAGGATCAGAGGATGCACAAACCAATGGAGTTATTACAAGCACCGTCTGTACCAACAGTTGCCTGAAGGCATTACACATGAGCATAAATCTTTGCCTCACTGAAGTTCTCATTTCAAATGAGGACAATGGCAAAAGTCCCAGATTTTAGCTTTCAAAGACAGATTACACGTCCACTTTGTGGAGGGCAGAAGGAAAGGCGAGTTGAACAAGAACACAACAGAAGGTTTGTGATGATCAGACAAGTCAAAAAGGGAAGATGTTTAATCAAATTAACAATTTACACTTTTTGCATTCTATTTTAGTTTGGAAACCCCAACATATCCAGTCTTAATTTTTTTTTTTTTAGATTCCTTCACCAGATCCACTATGGCAATGCTACATCCGAATCCAGCAAGCACAGCAACGTTGACTCAACGTTGGCAAAGGTTGGAATGGTTGCAAGAGGATTTCCGTCCTTGGTCCAATGTCGATAAAAACATGTCTATTTACCAACTTTAGTCCAACGTTGGTCCAATGGCAGCCACATGGTATAAGAGTGACGGGACAAGGGCCAAATGGACAAAATTGCGCGAGGTGAATGGTAGTGCTGATGTTGGGCCAATGTCAGTGTTAGCTTGGAAGGGTTTGAAGTACAATATATAGCCTACAAGAACGATTAACTGTTGATATGAATAATTCAAACCTTGCTGGGTTAAAAACACTTTTTTTTTTTTAGCAGCATCTCGCGTAGCGAACGCTGCTCATAGAGAGCTTGGCGTTGTTCTTCTTCTTCTTCTTATTCTTGTTCTTCTTCTTCTTCTTCTTGCGAAGACAAAACCTTAATCTCTAGGACTCGGCTCTTGTATATACAAGATCCGGATCTCCTTAAATACTGAGGCACATGTACACATCCTCACATAGATGGTGCCTTTTGAGAGCGTCTATCATGAACTTTTAAATATATTCGGACATTTGCTTTAAAGTTTCGAAAAGTTCACGTTACTATTTAAAGATTATTCCATTTATCATATTGTAATTTCGTAAATACATATTTATTTCGTAAATACACGATATATCGTAAATACGTAAATACATTATGACGGGTTTCGCTATTGGCTTAATGAAGGCACGTGACGAAATTCGGAAGTTGTTGTTTTTAAAAAAGATTTTTAATTTTTTTTTTTTTTAGCCGACAAAACCTTTAGGACGCTGCTCTTGGACACATTTGTCCTTGTTCTTAAATCCAGACTCGGTGGTACGAAACAGCCACCATCTGACCAGCCTTTGCGGTGTAATGGTTAAAGTGTCCACAGCAAGTCTGGGAATGTTAGTGGTTCAAATACTAGCCGAGGCATACCATCCATACATCCATTGGGACCATACTCTGTGCAGAGTGTTGGTGCTGCCTAAGCAGTCTCCTTGGCTATTGGACACAATCCTGGAGGGTCGCCACTCCGACACAGTATACCAGCAAGCTGACACTCATTTTGCTGACCTCGGAAGGATGACAGGCAGTGTCAACCCCACCTGGTATTAATTCAACAGCCAAGTGGGATTTTGAACTCAGGATCCGAGGATCCCAAGACCAGCAACCTCACCAAAAAGCCAACACCAGGCATACACCCAATACAAGTATACCATATACTCATATTGATGAGGCATACCAAAGACTTTGAAAATGGTACGTGCTGCTTACTTGATTGATGTTCAGCATACAAAAGGTTCAGAGCATGCACAAACAACCATAGGTTGGCATCCATGGGAAGGAGGGAATTCCTCCTGAGGAAATGCCCCACTGAGTGCGGTGATAAAGCATCAAGAACGTTAGAGCCAGAGCACCACATCACATCACACCATTGTCACGTCACTGGCACCCAGAGCACCACGGGAAGTAAATGCACTTCACCCAAGCTCGGTGACTGTTTGTCTCGTCTGACATTCCTGTGGCGCTTATGTTTGTCTGCATGTCCATGTGTGTGGCAGCTCCACGATGGGCTTTAAATCATGTTTACATACCGTGTGATATACATATATATATATATATATATATATATATATATATATCTTACTTTCGTTTTAACGTTTCGTTTCACGATGAAATTAACGTTTCACGATGATTAAAAAAAAATGAAGCAAACGTGGATGTCACCAAAACTGCAAAATTGGCATTTCACAGTATTTGGGCGTACGGAGAGGTTCCAACCATGGTTCTACCTCTGGTTCCAACCCCCACACCGGCCTTAAGTGGCCATCCAAGGCAAGCAGATGAGCACATACTTTAACCTTACTCTGGTGCACACTCCAGCACGTACTGGTGCCCAAGCTCCAACGAACCGAGAAGGGTACTCCAGCCTGAAGGGTGGGAGTGTCCACTGTATATATAAACATTCACCAGAGTGCAAGAATGGCAGGGAAACATTTTACAACTTGAGTCTCGACAAGAGACAATCATTTCAGACATGTCCTGGCACTTGGAATGTATAAAGTGTAGTACAACTGAATTCCTATCCATAAACCATGCAAGTTTACTCAAGTTGTGAGAAACAAAGTAACAAGAAAACAACTCAACAAAGGCTTGTGAAGAGGCATTGCGGCAACGAGACCTGGATATTCTTCCAACGTTCTTGATGCTTCCTGGATTTAAAACGAACAGGGCTACCCGGCGTTACCTGGTGTTGCTCTCGTCTTGTCGGCATTTTGATGAAATCAAACTTTGTTTTTTTTTTCTAGGGTCCTGAAACACTTCCCTACACCCACGAAGGAATGGGGCCAGGGATCATTTAATATTACCGACAACCGCTTAGGCAATATAGAGCGATTTATTTATTTTGTTTTGAAAACACTCCCGGCACTCACTGTTGAACCTCCGAAAGTTTGACGACGACAGACAAACACCTCTCTTATCGGATAGATAATTACAGTGCAATGTCTTCCAATGTATAACTGACTTTTCTAAAGAATGGGAACGAAAAATCATCCGAAGCATTGAGCGAGTGCGTGACGACGTCATTTGTGGGCAAGATGAACGCAGAGTCGAATATCGACCCGGAATCAACTTCGCCGTTTCAATCTTAATAAGAACTTGTACAACGTTCTAATGATCCACCAGAGCTTTTCAGGTCGAAATAGAGTAAAACTCTTTACTCTGGTGACGTCATGTCGAGCTACACGCGTCATAATTTGGGTTTTATCAATATTTATCGTTTTTAGATTTTGGGGGGGGGGTGATCTATATGAAATAACCGCATTAAAACAGGTGCACCACCCATTTAATGAACCAACATCAGTATCTATTATGACGTCATGTCGAGCCACACGCGTCATAATTTGGGTTTATTTATATTTATCATTTTTAGATTTTTTTTTGGGGGGGGGGGTGATCTATATGAAATAACCGCATTAAAACAGGTGCACCACCCATTTAATGAACAAACATCAGTATCTATTATGACGTCATGAGACAACTCGTACAGTAACGACCACAGGTGGACATCACGATGCCCTATTAAACCTATTTAAACAAGTCCAAATAATGAGCGTAAACTTCCATTGCAGCGAAGTCAAAGTAACGAGATAGACGTGCTCGGTTGTCGAGCCACTGATGCTGTAGTCGCCAAAGAAGTGAATACAAGTACAACGAACGTGGCGGCGCGCACGGAATTATGGGACACCTCAAGATTTAACTTCGGCCTCCAGCACCCGAAGAGAACACCTACCGGTATCCTGACGGAACTGACACATGGCCTGGAGGTCCACGATGTAGGCGACGAGGGCGGGCTCGGCCTGGCCCAGCACGACGGCCGCCCGGGACCCGTGGGGCCCAGCCAGGGCCGCCTCAATGTGCCGGCTCACCCGGGCCCCGTACGGTCGCCATCGGCGCTGTTCACTCAGCCATTCCCACACGGCCACCAACATCGTGTCAGTCATGGGGACGCCGGGTGCACAATCTCCCGTCCTGGGCCCTGGAGGACATGGACCCGGACCTCCTGGTCCTGGAGCCACAGCTACAGACCCAGATGGACTCGAAGCTTGCGCAGCTCCCTGAGTTGGATCCGGCCCGACGCAGGACGCCGGGTCTGCTTCTGAACCCACGGTTAAGTCGGGAGTCGCAGCCCCGCTCGCCGTCATGTCACCGGGTTCAGTTTCGAGAACATCCTCGCACACAGGGTTATTGTCCGCAGTGTCTGCAGACTCGTCCGTCGGAGTTTCCGCGCCGTCGGCTGCGTCTGTGACCGGGATAAACGGACAACCTTGAGCCGGAGCTTCGCAGCTCACAGCCGCCATCGCCCTCTCCAGCCAACAACACTGATCGACGTTGGCCGATGCGACACACTCTGTACGTCCGACGGAGAGGATCGTACGTGCTGACGTCACCCTTTCAAATCGTTTCGTTCATTAACGTTTCACGGCGATTCAAAAAAAAAAAATTGACAGTAGGATTAGACGTACGTCCGACGTTTCGTTTATGAAGAACAATTTCACGATTATTACACTTCCAAAAAAAAAATATTAAATTTTAAGAGCAACCTCGTAAACAGTACATTAAATTTATACATCGCCCGAAACGTAAGAGGACAAACTTTTCATATTTCCGAAAGAGCGAACACGATGAAATCGATAAACCGAGTTTGATGGCAGAAGCCTTTTTTTTAATTGAAAGAAAATCGAAATTAATAAAAGCAAGAGACGGGAATTAATCGAAAAAAAAAAGAATCAACAAACAACATTATCAAATCAAAGGGAATAAAATACAACAACAATAACTAGAAAGAGCAATCGGTGATTGTGTAAATGTAGACCCTCACCAGGACCTGTTTTGTGTGGTTTTACAGTACGTATTTTATAGACGTACTCACATTCTAATGGTACCGTGCATACTTTAAAGACGTTCTCGAATTATTCGAATTCTACATACCTTGTGTAGGTACTCAGTTGAAAAAAAAAAAAGATGACGTGTAAAAATTGTGCTCCACGTCTGGTGAGGGTATAAATAAAATCAAGAACGACAATGACGAGAAGGCCAAGCGGAAGAGAACATACCTCTGCCAGGCTGATTTGTTTACATTTTGGATCCCACTGATAGGCCGGATCTGGATTCCGACCTGAACTGAAATTGAACCGGCTTCTTCTCGTCACCAAACCAACTCATCCACCAAGTTTCGGCCGAATCGGTCCACAACTTTTTGAGATATCGTGTTGTTGTATTGTTACGAATCTGGAAACCATTCACATTCACCATAGTACAGTTGACCCAAAGTTTAGTTATTTCGTTAAGTATATGTGGATAGTTAGAATTCCCTCCCTTATGTCTAATGGGAATTTCATGTGTGCGCTGCGATTTTTATCCAGTTAGTCTTCTGCATTAAATCCCCCTCCACTCCTTCAGCGCCATTACGCACGTTTCGAGCCACGACATAGGCGGGGGTGAGATTACCTCAGGGCCGACTCCGCCCCAGCAAGATGGAATGTTCCCTCGTCCAATCGGGGTGAGATCACCTCAGGGCCGACTCCTCCCCAGCAAGATGGAATGTTTCCCTCGTCCAATCGGGGGTGAGATCACCTCAGGGCCGACTCCTCCCAGCCAGATGGAATGTTCCCTCGTCCAAATCGGGGGTGAGATGCACCTCAGGGCCGACTCCACCCCAGCCAGATGGAATGTTCCCTCGTCCAATCGGGGGTGAGATACCTCAGGGCCGACTCCACCCGCAAGATGGAATGTTCCCCTCGTCCAATCAGGGGTGAGATCACTCAGGCCGACTCTCCCCAGCAAGATGGAATGTTTCCCTCATCCTATCGGGGTGAGATCACCTCAGGGCCGACTCCGCCCCAGCCAGATGGAATGTTCGCCTCGTCCAATGAGGGAGGACACCGGATCGCCCAACGCCCCCCACGCAATCCGGAGGAGAGTTACCTCAGAGCGGTCCCTCCACCCGCCCGGGGAAGGGATAAGAAGGGTGGTGAGCTGTCTCAGCGCGGTCTTGTTCGGGTTCTTGGTGGCAGTGTCGTGCTGGTGCTCGTGGTGGTGGTGGCGTGGCGAGGTGTTTGTGGTGCTCGTGTTGTCGATCGTCATTCATGGCTAGCCGATCGTTCGTGGGACCCTGGCTGCGCTTGTTGGTTCTGGTCGTGGTTTGAGTCCACCGTGGTGGGTTGTGTTGGAGCGCTCGAGCTGGGATCCCTGCTCCGTCCACGGACTCCGAGCTCCACAAGTGCGAGTCGGTAAAACTGCAGAGGCGGCCAGGATTCCCGGCCAGACTCTGACCTCAGCTCGCCTTCCATCCGAGCTGAAGGCCGAATAACGACCACGAGGTCCATTTCTTTTTGGTGTGTGTGTCGTCTGTGGCCAGTATGATAGTAGAAATCGTTTAAGTGATTGCCATGTACATTTGCCTACATCTATATTCGTGGTTAAGTCTGCTTCTGTGTTCCCTCCTCTTACATTGTAAATAAATAACTGTTAAATGTTCCAGTTCGTTGTCTGTGCTTTCTTGTATTGACCCAGTATGGTTGGGCTTGAGAATAGGCTAGACCACGTGGCTACTTAGGTAAATTGGAATCAGACAAAAAGACCCTAACCACGCGGTCGAAATATTGGCGTCAACGGTCCATTAAGCGACCCGTCGACTTCAGTTATCTGGAGTGACGACCTTCAAATTCCAGTGTTCGGGTGGAGACGGCCCAACTGCTCATCTAGCGGTCGTTCTCGCCCCCGAACCCAGCACCACACAATATACGTTTTTGCCAATCTCAATGGTGAAGAATCATTTTTAAAATTCCAGTAGTCGGATCGGATCCAGATCTTCACCAAAATCTAATCGGTTCGTCCTTATCACACACCCAACCTGTCCACAAAATTTCATCCGATTCTGCCTCAAATTTTTGAGATGTCCTGTACACAGACAAATAGAAAGCCGGTAGGCGGCCATGGTCACCGAGCATCCGATGACCTTTGACCCCTGATCTGAGTTAATCTATTACTAAGTACTTACGAAATTGCAATCAAATCGGTTAACCCGTGTATGAGCAAGGGGGCTTTGAATGGTCATTTTTCCCAAACAATGCACCCATTGACCTTTGACCCCTGACTTAGCCGAGATAGGCATAATGTCCTGAAGCAAAGTTGTAGTACTCATTGAATACTATGTACCTATGAACTTTCATTCATATCGGTTAATCCGTGTAGGAGCAAGGGTGCCTTGAATGGTAATTTCGCCCGAAAAAATGCACTTATTGACCTTTGACCCCGACCTACTCGAGATAGGTCATTATGCAAATGAGCAAGAGTTGTAGTACTCATTACGGTCTATAAGCATGTAAAGATTCATTCAATTCGGTTCAACCGTCTTGGAGCTAGTGGACTTTGAATTTTCAGTGGGAATGCTCAATGGCCCTCGGACAACCAAGTTGAGAGGGTTACCATTTGGAAACTATAAGATATAGAAAAAAATGGATGTCATATAGCGGATAGAGAATCACCTTAAGATTATGCATACCAAATCTCATCGGTTCCATCTATTGATAACTACTCGGTATCAATTTGAATGAAAAGTACGGAAATGCGGTTTGATGTTGGAAATCCCCAAAGTTTGAGGGGTGTTGTGGGTGAACAATGATAAAAATCGAAAATCCGGCTCGATCGTTTGTGCACAATGTATTCCAGACGATTAGTTTGAATTTTCATGACCATCGACCATAACCCTAGGAGGTAGCATTTGGCGCTAGGCATCCTCAGCTCTCGCATATTATCGATTTTTGCACTAATTGACCTTTGACCCCTGACCTAAGCGAAATCGGTCCAATATGTCCTGAGGCAAAGTTGTAGTACTCATTGAGTACCATGACCTGCAAAGTTTCATTCGTATCGATGCACTCACCTGGTCGCTAGGGGCCTTCAATTTTCACCAATTTTCGCGCATACCTAATATTGTAGGGGGCGCTGGGGTAAAGTATTCATATATCACAAAAACCGAATATTTGATAGAGCATCACCTGTAGATCATTCATGCCAAAATTTCATAACCCTACATGGATAATGGCTTTCGGAATTGATTTCGCGGTGAACGTACAGATTTTGAAAGTTTTTTCGGTTGTTGCTAGGGAACCAAAGCGTCCTAGCAACCATCACAATTTCCAAAGCACGAGGTCATAAGATGTACCTACCACCGAGTTTGGTCAAAATCGGCCACGTTTACTACCAATTATGCTGATGAACAACGAACAAACAACAGAATTACTGACAATAAGGGTCACCTATTTCGGCGACCACAACAGACAGACACACAATGACACACAACCGACCAACATAATTGCTGAAATCCAAAGGATTGTCATTCTTGTTGCTATTACTTTTGTTATTAGAAGCAGCTTTGGAAAAAACTCCATGATTAGCTATCTTAACACGGATATACACCTTAACAAGGATATCACCCAGGCAGAAAACCCCTTTGGGAGGGGGCAATGAAGTCGCCGCAACCTCCATCATGTGACCCTCAGTCTCCTGTTAAGTTTGGGTGAGATTGGATAAATACGACCAAATGTATCACGGTCAAAAAGAACCACAGACACACAGACAGACACCAAATTGTGTATTTCAGTACGATGTAGTATCTATGGCCATATTGGAGATGTGCCACATAATTTTCACTGTGCATATTTAAATGTATATAAATAAAAGGTCCATATGTTTAACTTGGATCAGTGCATATAAAATGGTTGAAAGTCCATTGGACAAATTTTCATCGGTTTTCACAGACTTGTATCATATACTTGCCTGATGTATGCTTGAGTGCATTACTGACTAACTCACTAAGCTGAGATGTGTTTCGACCAGGACGGGGATTATACATTCATTATTATTGCCCAATTATACTACTATTATTATTGTTGTTAATATTATTAGTATTAATTAATATATGCTTTGTTACAATGTTATAATTATTTTTGTTATTTATTTTGTATTGTAATTATAATGCCATGCCACGGAAGGACATATTAAGCTGCTCTGGACACCTTAACAAGGGTGGCATTTAAAACATAGGAATTCTTCTGGGTTATTTGTATAGTCAATTAGCCTAATAACTCAAGAGATCATGACAATATTTTGGTGATATCACATTCCAACATCAGAAAAGCTCCAGTAACCTCCACAAAAAACACACACAGCACACACACACACACACACACACACACACCACACACACACACATCCATTTTATAGTAGAAAGTTTGCCTTTTTTAGTGGGATCAGTAAATGGCAGGAATATTTTTGCATTTGTTATTTATTTTATGTCACTTTCTGAATGTACTTCTGCCTCTGTCTACCATTGTTGGTACCTCGTGGCAGCACCTCCATCTGCCACTTAAACTTGGAAATATTGTAATAAAACTTTATACAGCTATGTGCTTGTGAGATACTTCTGTGTCGTCTGTCTTTTGCAATGGTTCCCAAATGGGGGCCCACAAATTTGTTTGGCACAGGCTCACAATAAGTTAATCCGGCCGCTGGTCTTTGAGATTCCACAATGGCGAAATTGAGCAAATACAAAAACACATTTATTTTTCAGACTGCCATTTGACTTGACCTTTAACCTGGAGGGGTATGATGTAAAATAAGTGCAAATGGGCCTTGCTCTAGGCTATCTAGAATCTACAAGGGACAATTTTGTTCTGATCAGACAAATCTAATGAGTTTTGGTGAAATTTTTAAATGTCTGTAATTATCATGACCTTAT